>JACEVL010000189.1:0-600000 GCA_020284085.1 Aporrectodea caliginosa
TCTGTCTGTGCTTTGCACATCTAGTCTGCATACGCCTACTTCTCAGTTTTGAATCAATAAACGATTATTTTTAGTATTACTAGTATTCTTGTAATTATTAGAAGTATTATTTGTCCTTCTGTCTCTGTCTTTCTCTCCGCTATTGCATAGTCTACCTGCAAGAGGCGCTATAAAACTCCAATAATCTACTACTATTCGTCGGCACGTCATCGATCACGTGGTAGCCACAGACCACGAGAATCGCGGACTATGGCGTCCCCGTTCTTATCGGCGCGGCCATCAGGAGATTTTTGAAATTTTAACCACTGGTAGTCGAATGGATGAGGACCACGAAAATCGGGCCTATGCCCAAAAATTCAAAATTTCAAAATTTATCATCTAGGGCATCATAATTGGGTGTCAGGAGTCCAAAAATCAACGTTTCAAAACCGCGGACGTCCGCACTCTTCGGACGTCCGCATTGTGGATTACGGTATCTCGCTTGAAGCCCGCAGTGTGAGGCTTTCCAAGCAACCATTACACGAATAGAATTGGTCAACGCTAACATCAGTATTAGTTTTAGGCAGTACTGACGAGAGTATTGCATGATAAATAAAAGTGGACATTCAAATATTTTCAAAAGTGGACATTCAAATCATACGTTCTTGATGGAATCTTTGTCCGGAATCCATCCTGAAACCATCTTGACAGCAATCACTGCCATATTGGATGCATTATCCACACCATTATAACTTCAAACACAACGACAACAGTTTGACAATAGTTGATGCCACAGTTAAAATGCAAAATGGTATAAGTTTGTGGCTTGAAATCACTTTTTTCAAGAAGCTATAACACTTTCATGAAACCGAAACAGAAGACTGAATATGATTGTGCAAGCGCACTATAACATTGTTTCTTGTTTGTGCAAAGATTTAACATAATAGAATTTGTACAATAATATGCCTAGACATGTCCATGAAATGTCCGTTTTGCATTCAGCACATTTACAACACACAATAGTGCATAAGTAATAATGAGAACAAAGTAGTTCTTTAATTGATCAGGTAGAAGCACAGGGACAAACGAGATAGAGGAAGAGGCAGGAGATGGGGAGATTAAGGAGAAAAGGGCAGGAGAGAAGATATGAGTGAACAGGAAATTTTCTCCGGAAGACATATTTTCTTGAACTAGCATGGAGATGCTCTGGCCAGGATAGGCTAGTTACACAGTATTTATAATACATATATATTCGTTTATTGAGAAAAACAATCTGACAAAGATGCAGCAATGCTAACATGAGTGATAATGGAAAATTAAAGTTCATTATAAGATTTTAAAATAAACTAGTAAATATTTTTACACAATGATCTGGGAATAAATTGAGAGTTGTTATAATAACAAATATACAATGCACAATACATAATTAATGACGACAACACAGAAGAATGACAATAGCTAGAAATCACAACATGCAACACAGAATATGGATAATGTGAAAACAATGAACCAAAATACTTCACTACCAAACACATAATCAAACAGGGAGGTTAATCACTAAGATTTCTGTTGAGATTAAGATTTCAATTCTTGTACCTCGTGCAAATCTTTAGGCTTCGTTCCTTGCAGTTGTTGCTCTTTGTTCTATGTACGTCAACCTTCAGCTGGAAAGCAGTTTCCTGTTCCTTCTGGTAATTTATTATGTTGTACTTTACAGAAGCCTACAAATAACATTCAATTCAAAAATCACACATACCCAAAAAGCTTCTATTCTAAAAAATTCACATGTTTGTTTCTAAGAATATTCAATTCATAGAGCATCAGACAATATTATAATTATCACTCATTCCTAAGAAACTAGTATATTTCAAACCCCCAATATCATTTAATTCAAAAAATTTGAATTGAATTTGAAATGAAGCCCTTTTGTTAAGCATAAAAATTCACAATCCAGAGAACCAAATACCAATCAGTAATTGAAATCAAGGAGACAAAAATATAGTAGGCATCCAAAAGTGAGACCAGACGGAAACCATGTTCACTTAACAGAATCGCCCAATTTCTTTTAACAGATTTCAAGATGGTATTTTTAACAATAATATATTACACAAGGTTTTGTGCAAATGCAGTGTAATGTGAAAACTTTTCCCATGACAACATTTGCCCAATGTGACCAACAGTAACATTTAGCTTCAACCATAAACTGATGCATGGTAGGTAAGTAAATTAGTTAGGTCATCAGGTGAAGAATCCCAAAAACTGAACCTACTGTAAAAAGTTAAAGTATTCAGTATTAAACAGTGAAATGAGAATTCGGTTAACAGGAATAACAACAAAAACACATTGTGGGTGATGCAAGGATTAATTTAAAAGTATGGTCAAGCCTGGAGGACAAAGTGTTAATTTATCAATAGAACTGCTGTATACCTGCAAAAGCACACATCCAGTTCCTGAAACAGCATACTTTAGCATCGAAGGCAAAGTCTGTCCCTCTTGCTTCTGCAGCAAAAGACGATTATCGTTCGTGACAGACACATTGTAATTCCAAGCAGTGCCAGTTAGCATCACTCGCACATCAAGGTCGGCTATGTGAGTCAGAGCAGCAAACTCTGCAAGTGCTTGCAAGGCCAACACTGTGTCCTGTAACACAACACAGAACGGAATTTTGGTAAAGGTATAATGATCAGTCCAAATGTGTCTATGTAATCAAGCATTTATTATGCACCTTCATATAAGCAGTTTGTGACGTATATATGTATGTATGTATGTATGTATGAATGTGTGTATCTATTGGGGCCAATTAGGAAACTCAATGTGAACTTGAAAATATTACAGGTTCGAGCCTATTCAGCAGACTCCCTATAATGACTCAGGGCATTGATGCACACTTTTCTGTGTCACCGAGTAGTATAATTTGGAACTGACCTGAGCAGGAAATAAAATGTTAACCCATGTGCCCAGGAGCTACAGATTTGTTCATTGCAGGCTCAAAGCCAAATGGCAGGATTTCAGCACCTCCCTTTGGAACATGGAAGCTTCATATTTTTCATACATGTATGCAGACCACAGATCAGAACAATGCAATACGGGAATTGTGGGTTCCTCTTATACTAAAGCAGAACACAAAAAGTGCAATAACTACCGGTTAAAGTTTATAATGAAATACATTATCTTAACAGATCATTATTAGCCAAATAAGTGGTTGAGAATAATAATGACGTTAGGAATTGTAAGTCCAATACACCTTGTGCAGGCCCCAGTGCTGTGTTGTAAAACATATGCATAAAATCTGTCGTATTTTAATTATCTTAATTAATAATGACTCTTTTACAAAGACTGACCTGGGTAGACGAAAACCCGCCCTGGCCATTTCTCTGAGTGGACAACCAGCGTACAATGGGAGTGGCTTCACTGGCTACTTCCTCTTTAGCATCATGCAACATGGCGAGCAGAACATAGGAAGTCATCTCTGTGGCGGCAGGAGATGATGAAGAATCATTCGGCATAGTCCAGTGCTTCATTCCATCTAATAATAATTTGCAATAGCTTGATTAAAAAAACGGACACTGTTGCTCAGTGTAGACAAATAAAAACAGAGCTGAATATGCAACTTGTATGTCTGAATAAATGTATTATGTATGCATATATTACATACATATACATGTATGCATTTATATGCAAAGACATATGTATGCACGTTTGTATGCATGTATGAATTTAGGTATGTACCGTATGTGAACATCTATATAGTGCCTTTAGAGTACCTCACTAAGTTACTATATACCTCACAAAACCTGAGGTAATCAGACATTTCTATACTGTCTATTCTGGAACACTACTAAATGACTAGAAAATCAAATCTTAAATGCTCTTCAAAAATTCCAAAACCATATAGGAAGGTTCAAGTTATATATAGCATCCAAGTAGCAAGGCCTCAGAAACTTTTCTCTGGTACCGGTAATTGTAGTAGGCCTATTTGTGATTGTAATATGACATTTATAAACGTCACTTCACGAGTAAACTCATCAGTGGCGCTCTCACCCAATCCAGTGAAATCACTAACAAATAATCCGCACTTCAGGCGCTTCCAAAACTGTGGAAGGGACAAACTATCTGACACCACAAATCACCGTCCAACAATTTACAAAAAAGTCATACATGTAGCAATGTCTTAGATCATTCCAAGCCAGCACTAATTATGCTCAGAACAGGAACAAGTGTCACTAAAAAATCCAGAGTGAAGACGTGGAGTGCATGAGACTGGCGCTACATTTACGAATCACAAACACAATAAGATCAAATAAAAAATCACTTTCTAAATTATTCAAAACAATTAACAGTCAGTCACATCGTACCAGCTTCTATGGCTTTTGCTGCCAAGGAATCCATAATTTCACCTCGTTCGGTTTCATTGCGGTTCCACATCGTGTATGCATATGCCATGAGAGACCGAGTGTACGTATCCCATACCGGCACTTGCTGCATTTCCAAGCACTGTACTCCTCGCAAAATGACAGGATCCTGTTTTAAGGAAAAAAATAAATATCTTGAATGTTTATTCTCAGGAATAACAAGACGATCATTTCCACAAATGTAATTGCAAGTTTAACAGAACATCTGTTTAAGGCTTCCTAGGAACCTTCTAAAAGTACTTTGTAGGTGGCTATTACATGTAGTTAGAAAAAGTATGCCTTTGTTGTAATGTGATCAGTATTACGCAAATGATTTGAGTTTCAGTGGAAAGACTTTCGGAAGGATGATCCAGGCGATGGTTCTTGTATATGACAAACCAGACATGCCGAATTGAAAAACACCAAATGGCATCAACCAAGCATATTATCTTGATACGGAATCAAACATCAATCGCGGACGGGTTTTTATTCATCATCATCTTTTGAGCATGTCTAATTTTGCAGTTCTGGAAGCAAAAGTTTGAAGCAAACTGGATAATTTTTCAATAATTCAAGCATCACAGAGTGGTTTAAGAGATTTGTAAAAGGCACCACATAATAATTAACTTGAAAATAAGCATGTAGTCAGACATCCAACAAAACAGTGATACAAAGTAACAGAGTAAATAGCATGATTGGATAAGCACTGAAATTACCTGAGGCTTTAGTCCTGCTTCCAAAAGTGCAATTAAAACGTAGGCTGTTAGAGCAGCAAAATTGTCATCGTTTCCAGCCATTCCACCTTTCATTTCTTTATGCAGAACTCGACCAACCTGTTTCATAAGAGTTAACATTTCCATCCTTACAGATAAACTTCTGCAACACTCGCTCTATTAACTTGTGTTCTGCACTTAATACAAATCGCCTGCAGAACAGCGAGTTTCACATATGGCATCAGGATTGCCATACTGTCAACCTTATGGATAGTTTTCAAAACTGAGACAAACTGAAAAAGATAATTCACCTGGTGAGACTAAAAAGAGCCCTTATTAAGTCAGTGGCATGTGGTTCCCAATACAGGTCGGTAAAAATCATTGCGCACGGCCTCAGAGAACCAAGTCTGCATGACGTTGTAAGAATGACCACAGTAGCCCGCATGCTATACGCGACCGCGGCATGGTGGGGTTTTGCGCGGCAGCAGCGTGGTAGACTGAGTCCGTGATGCTTGATACGAATGAATTTTATCTTCCTAAGGACAGCCCTATCCTCGAGCAATTATGTAGAACGGCGGACGGGAGCCTCTTTGCAGGTGTCCTGCTTGATCAGGGCCATGTGTTGAACCCATTCCTCCCAACGTTGAGACCATCGCCCTTCTTCATGAGGCCGATACTGCACGACCGAAATATCGGTAGCATGGACAACCTAACGAAACATTTTTGACTCGGATGATTTATCGTGTTTAAATGTCATGTAAACCAAAGTGTGGTATAACCAATTGCTCATAATAAAGAACATACATACATACTTAATTACTTAATGATTCAGCATGCAACAGCACACCCACGAAATGATCAATGAGTTCTGTGCTCCATTCAGTGAATCCTGATGCTAGTATAATCTTGTTATGATCTCGTTCCTTGAAATGGCTCCAAGAGACAGCATTTAATGAGTTTCCGTCATACTTATAAAATCATCATGCGCTTATAACATACTGTGCACATTTGGAGCATAGATATGTGAAGCATGAACTAAGTACAAACGATTAATCCAAAAACTTGCCTGAGGAAAGCAACCATTTTGCAGCTGTATTGATGTGATCCATTTAATGCTTTTCTGAAGGTCCTCCTGGTCAATGTAGATGAAAGGTCGAGCCTCGGCAAACGACTTAACAACGAAAGCTGTCAACCAAATGCTGCCCACACGATCAGATTCACCAAATGCACTGTAGGATCCGTCCCTAAGACGATATGTCAACTCACGCTGATAACCTGCATCACACAAATAAAATCAATATGTAAAAGAGTAGGTAATATATGGATGCATATTTCTCAGTCCACACGAATGTTGAATCAAAGACTGAAGTTTCCTGAATGGCATTCAACAACAAAAATTCATGGAGACATTTGCACAAGACAAAACACTTCAGTTGCTGACCTGTTTGAAGAAATTCAGTAGCTTTTGCCCTAATGCTTTCAGTCAAGCTATTCGTTTTTTGTAGATACTGCATGACGAAAATGTTTGGTGAAAACTTGAGCATATTCTGTTCTCCACACCCAGTTGGAAGTGCAAGCAGCGACTCCAAGCCAGTCAGAGATGGCCCCATAACATCACCTACAGAAAGAACAAGGAACGTATAAGGAGAGCAGCTTTTGAGGCAAAGTTTACAGAGCAACATCCACACCGTCTGTCTCTCTGGGCGTCTCTCTGATCAGCGTTTGGATGTCAACGTGAAACCGACGCAAATGCATGGTTGCTGCACCTCAGCATTTCAGTGTTTGAGAAGAAAATATAGTCGTATAGAAAATAGTGTCAAAATGAAAGCAAAACTTAATTTACTTGTATGTTTGGGGGGCACCTTTCAGAGTGCTGGATAACTATTGGCAAACTTAATTTTACTGACTCAATTGTGTTAATAACAGGCCTACCATGCAGAAAGCTCTGCTTTCAAGACAATTCTCTCTTGCGTAAATAAACTACAGAAACCCAAATGAAACACTACAAAACAACAGTGTCAACATCAACAGAGCTGGAGTTCAAAGCACACTGAATTTCTCATTCCAATTCTGATCAAAATTATTGCATTATCGATTATGTAATTGATTTCAAACGGTGCATCCATTATCATAGTCATACAAGTTATTGATTTTATTCAAGGTATAATCACTTCAGGGGAGGAGTATTGATGCCTGAGTCTTATTTCTTTTCCAATATCAAACATATCTCTTACCAATGACGCTAGTGAACGATCTCACAGAGCCTTCCACCAATCCATCAGGCAAACCAATTGACAATGATCCTCCGGCTAAAATCATCAAATGCTTAAAATGAAACTAAATATATATTTAATCGAAAAATTTAAGGACTACTGCAGACTAAAACAATAGAAATGATCAGTAGCGTAGCGAGCTAGGGGTGTTCCAGCGGTTCCGTGGAACAGGGCGCAACTCAAGATACTGATACTGTTAATCATGAAATCCTGCTTACTAAGTTAAACAACTATGGAATTAGAGGTACATTACTTGCTTGGTTTACGGATTATCTCACAGAACGTAAACAGTTTACTGCTATTAATGATGTTAGCTCTGGGTATAATACAATACCTTGTGGAGTACCACAGGGATCTGTGCTTGGTCCTCTGCTGTTTTTGTTATATGTTAACGATATGCCAAATTCGGTCCCAGGTACTGATATACGACTATTTGCTGATGATACAAATATTTTCTTTCATGCATGTAAAGTAGCAGACTTGCATGCAAACGCTAACACCATGTTAAATAACTTGTGTGATTGGTTTTTGGCTAATAAAATGTCTTTTAACAAAGATAAGACGTCCTATATGTTTTTCGACTTCAAAAGAAAAACATCCTCTGATGACATTGGTCTTTCATTGGACAATGTTAGACTTTCATGTGAAAGTTCCTGTAAATACCTTGGGGTGATCATTGATGACAAACTAAATTGGAAAGAACATATTGAGTATGTTATTACAAAAATAAAGAAATTCATTGGGATTTTCTTCAGGTTAAGAAACAAGTTAAATTGTCGTATCTTAAAAGATTTATTTTTTGCATTAATTTACCCTCACCTGTTGTATGGGGTGGAAATTTATTCTGCTGCAAGCAAGTCTGCTTTGTATCGCTTAAATATTTGTATTAACCGTATCCTACGTACATTGCAATGTGCCCCTCTTAGTACACCCGTTGCTGATCTATACCGAAACTATAATCTTCTTCCGATAGCAGAACTACGTAAATTTCAGGTATTATGTGTTGTCCATAAATGTGTTCATAAATTGGATGTTCCACTTATATTTCATGATTATTTTAAAATTAATGCTGATGTTCATTCCCATTATACAAGGAACAGTAATAATACTTTCATACCTAAGTTTTTCTCTACAAAAGGACTGAGAACAACTCGCTATTGTGGTGCCAAATGGAGGCATGAACTTCCAAGCCATATTAGAAATATAGCTTCAATTAGACATTTTAAACATATGCTAAAGTTGCACCTGATTAACTCCTTGTGCCTGTAGATGTTATAGGGTATATGAGTTTTGTATCGTGAGGTTTCAGTTCAGTGCATTGTATAGTAATAGGATAGTCACAATTGTGGCTTGTTTAAAGTCTTTAAAGCTTTAAAGTACTCCTAAGTTGTATGTGTTTGCTTCCCAGTTAGAAAAAATTGATTATTAACAATTGTCATGAGACTGGTTTGTTAAATGGTACCAGTATTTTGTACTTGCTTTTTAAAACGTGTATTACGCCAGCATTATTAGGGTGACCGGCGAGATGAGTCCTATGTGACTTCACCGGTAGCCCACCACTCGGTTTGTAAAATTTGTGTATTGTCATTTTTTGCTTTATTTTGTGGTGAATAAACTACTTACTTACGCTTACTTACAAGAGGGGGCGCAAATTTTGAGACGGAATGATTTAATTACTATAGACTATTACTTTTTCTTGATCATAAATGAAATAAATGTAATAAAATGAAATAATAACAAATTAAAGCGCACATATGAGTGACTATTTAATTCACTGGCCTGCTATTGATTTCTGTCAATACAGGGTGTGTTTCGCTGTCAATAGCTAGAGACGCTGGCATAGACCAAACTGGGCGCAGAAGCCAAATAGGGCGAACTGCCATGATTGGTAGAACTTACGCGTGGAAACGTACGTGCGCTTGCGATACTGCGCTGTGATTGTTGGAAAAAAGCGCGTAAAGAACGCGGTTCTTTTAGGCGCGTAGATTAGCCTATAAAACGCGGCGAGGCACTGAGAAGGGGCTCTTATATGGTTTTGCACGAATCGTCCATGCTAACTGAAAAGTGTATTGCTACTGAATCGATGTTTGCTAATTCGATCCCGATGAAACTGTCATTTTGGAAAAGACAGCTGCTAGATTACTTATCAAGAGGACTGATAGCCTAACTATAATTTCGGCGTAGTTGGATGTGGAAACTGCTATCCGCGGTATCTCCCGTGAATTTCTTTTAATTAAACTAAAATCAATACTAGCGATATGGCGGATGTTGAGTTGTCAGTATTGTATCGTATCTGAGAATTTATAAAGCGCGTCTTACTGTACTAGCTATTCAGAGGTGCTATCAGCTTAACGTCCCGAGGAAATAAGAAAGCGTGACAGCCCGAGGAAATAAGAAAGTGCCAGTTAATGCAGAGCTAGTTGATTTAATCTAGAAAATTATACAGCGTCAAAAAACAGGCAGAAGTGCTAAGGAGTATAGTAAGTGCTAAGACAGGGAGTGAACCCATGACCGATAATGAAAGTACTGTTCTATTCGTTTCTATTTTCTTTAAAAGACAAAGTTTTATAGTATACTCGGGATAACAAATTTGGTCGTTGCTGGTTACGTTGATCTTTGAGGGGTGGGGCGCTAGATTTACGCTTGGAACAGGGCGCAATTATAGCTTGCTACGGCCCTGGAAATGATAATCGTTAAGGCCTGTTAATTTTATTCTGACTGAGCATCTGTTAATAAGCTGGTCCCCGTGACTTGGCTTTCTTTTGATCCAGCACAAATCTTGAGCTTATGATTGAAATTATGATTACGATACAATAAACATTTCTTGTAACATCTGCCTTTCATTAATAGGCTTCTATTGCATGCATGTATAATTGTGTGAAATTAATTGTAAGTACTCTATCTTCGGTTCAAAACATGTGATGAGATTTCAGGAACTGAATGCCTGACTTTAAATAAAACATGTTAAAATCATTGCCCTCAGTGTTTTAGTTGTCGGGGGGGTTGGGGGGTTCAACCCCCCTAGTTCTTTTTCTAACCCCCTCAGCTAAGTAACTGAAAAGATGCTGGGGGGGTTAGGTCTTGACCCCCCGGCTGTTGCTCTGTCATTTTACAATTCCTTTACTACTGTTATGGTTTGTGATGAGAGCGGAGAACCAGTCTACAGAATTAAGGTGAAAGATTTCTGTAGCACGTTTATTTCCTTTTCCTCTTATAATGCTATAGTTCGAGCACATGGTTGAGGCTATTTAGTGTGTGGAGACAATTGCATTGAGTAGAGTTTGGAATTGTAATTCTGACGCAGCTGATGTTTTGCTTGAATATTCTATGCTTGAGCGATGGTTTAATGCTTGGGCAGACATTACAGCCACTTATTACTTTGTTGGAAGTTCTACCTGTTTCATCTGCTGAATGTGAAAGAGGATTCAGTCAGATGAATTTATGTCACACTAGTGGAAGAAACAGGCTTCTGGTGAATTCAGTGAATGATCTGTTGATGATTGGCATCAATGGTCCACCTCTTACTGCATTGAATGTAGAAAATATGTTATTTCTTGTCTTAAAGCTGGCAGACATGGTGCTGTGGACAAAGCCACTGGGTTACCAAAGAAAAAAGAAATTACAAAACATAGTCCAAATGTATTTTTTTAAACTACCGGGTATAGTTGTAAGAATCTATGCAGTATGGTTTGTGTTATTGAATTACTTTACAAAAATATTGTTTTGTCTATGTGATCATGCATGGGCTTTTTTAGGGGGTGGTTTTACAGGTTCAACCCCCAAATAAATGCATTGTTATTAAAAAATAAATATGTAGAAAAATACGACCATTCCAATGGAAAACCCCGAAAACTTAAAAGGTAAAACCCCCTCTGAAATTTTTTTCCTGGTGACGCCCCTATGATTATGTAATTTCTTTGTTATGTCGCATAGATAAATTTAAAGAAGAAACTAAGATATCTCATGAGTCGTCAGTTGTTTCATATTAACAACATTAACATTTAGGCCTAATTTAGACCTGTGATCATGTACTTTCAAAATATGCAAAATTTTAGACCCCCCCAGTTAATTTTTGACAACTAAAACACTGATTGCCCTGTTAAGTTGTTTTAATGCATGATTAGTTTTACATCTAAATATTGCTGAAGTAGACTATGCTAATTGAAGGAAAGCATTGTGTTTTGCCATAACTCTGAAACACCATCGAATTCCCACATTCATGGTGCCTACTATATGATTCCTGACTAATCCAAAAAAAGAAGACGTTCGATGAATATTTTGAAGAACAAAAATTGTGTTGCGTATCATAAAAGCAAATGTTTCTTACCAGGCGCACAGAGAAATGCACTCTTTGTTTGTTCTTCCTCTTTTCCTTCAGCCTAAACGATAACATTTACTGTTAAAAATGCAGAAATAATTTGAAATACTACGCAATCGCATTTAAATATAATCTTGTAAGCTTTATGTGGAGAAAGACAGTCATTTTAACGACAACCTGCATTGGTTTCCCAGTCGCTTTTAGTAGGCCTACACTCTCATCATTAAAGTGTCAAACGTTCTGCTTAAGTGTCTAAATTCCCAAGGCAACAAGAAGCAAAAGGTTTTTGGCATAAGGCTGCATTGCATCACACATTATAATTTGCTTAAACTTTGCCCTACACGAGCATCTGTACACGACCCTTGTTTAGCGGGGGAAAAGATAAAATCATCTAACTGATTAAGAATGCTGCCATTACAAAAATGGACTTATGATTCAATTTGATTAGATCTATATGATTTTAAATTAATACCTCAACCAGCAACTTCCGTGTCACAATGTCTTCAGCTGTCATGATCTCTCGTTCCTCGATCGAGTTTGTCTCAAGGTCATCAGCAGCAACTGAAGAAGCCTAACAAAACAACGTCCACCAGGCATCAAGAAATTAAAGCAATTGATGCTCTTCTAATCTCCAATGCATATTAACTGTTGCAATGGAATATCATCTTATATAAGATCACAATACAGTGTATATAATTATATTGCCTAGGAAAGCAAAATTCGTGCACTTTATAGGCAGCACAAATGATGACTCGTTTCTCGGCGTGTAAGTCTATGAAGTTGTTGCACAGACAGTTTGGACTAGAGCAGCTGAATGACACATACATGTACGTCCATTATGTGCTTCATAGTTTAACAATCTCATAGCTCTCTGAATTGAATATTATAATCGGTTCCGACAGCGTCAGTTGGGTATTGTGTCTACCAACTTGCAATAACTCTCATGTTTAGCTCGCCACAGATAATGTTGCAGCCTGGTTGTATCTTTTCCACGCACTTTGATAATGCAATGTCGTGCCTTTTTCACTTTTCATAGCGAAATGGCTGTGACACGAGGTACACGATCCTGTCACTTTTTGACTAGGAGACAGTCCTCTTCTATTTATACAATGAATAATCAATGCCCATTATGTTTAGCATTAGCTCGGAAGTCCCAGTGACTTATCGCACAATAAGCAAAACAATACTAATTATGCAAATGGAGAAATGGGTGGAAGGAATTGGTTCCAACCACTTTCTAGACCACTGTAATACCAATGAGCCCATCTACCTGGCCTTGCTCAAGACCAACACTTCTGAGTAAACATTCTGATAGGCATTATATTATTTAATTCCTAGAATGAATGCAATCTTGTTTAAAAAAAATTGCAGTTGATACTAAAAACTGAAAAAGAAAAATGAATGAAATCAGCAATTTTTAGCAGGATCCTTGCAGTGATTACTATGGTTTGGTTTAGTCCATACTGGCCCAAGCCAAATGTAATCTATCATCTCAAAGAAGCAGAGCAAGTAAGCTCACTTTGACTGTGAAGTTGATATTTCCAAGCTCACGTGGAACAATATAGTATGTGTGTGTTTCTGTCTGATGTCCACAGACTCGGAGTTCCTTGATGGAAGATTCAATGTTCAATTCAAATGCAGTGCTCCTGTTCACATGCAGCATAACCTTCAGCAAACACACAATCTCACAATTTTTACAATCACGCTATTATTATCATATTAGGATAGTCGAATAAAATGCAATACAGTACAACTTAAATTTCATATTTCAATTTCTGTACAGAGGTGCATCACAAAATGTCACAGCAGGAAATATCATGAGCCACGGTGGAAGAAAAGTTTTTGTTTTATCCATAAAATATGTTGAACAATATCTAGGAAGCAGAGTAAACATTCTCATTTCATCTTTAACACCAGATTAGATGGGGAATGGGATAAACGTTCCATTGACATTAACAACAAGTCCTGTATTTGATATTTAAATGCATTCAGACGAATTAAATTTAAATAACATATCTTCTCAACATATCTTAACTAATCTCTGGAGTGCATGGCAGCGGTAGTAACAACTATACGAATCAAAGACACGGGCACAATTAAGAGTTCTTGAGTGCAAGCACCTTCAACCGATACCCATAATTTTACCAGTAATGCTGTAGTGGTAGTAAAAAATGCCAACCTTTAAGCACTGATTCATGTAGTTGAAGACAGAGACAGGTATGCCAACCCTCTCACCACGAATCATCGAATAGGGAAGCGTGAATGACAAGAAGAAAGGCTGGAAAGCATTGATGGAAAATGGTGATGCCACTCCAAGACCAGACTGAGCATTGGCGCAGAATCCATTTCCAATCCACTCCGTAATTGTGTGTGGAAGATTCAAGTTGATATCAGCAGTCCCAGAATCCCTGAGATATCAAAACGTCAGAGCACTGAATTCAACAAAAGCATCAAACCAAATTTCCACTAGCAGTCTAGCACAGACAATATATTTTAAATACCGGTAATGTCACAGTGATATAATGTGAATGGATATGTCACAGTAACATAATGTGAATGGATATTTTGTAAACATGGCCATAAGCATTTGTCCAGCACCAAAACAGTTGAAGGTAGTCTGAGCAAAAACAAAAAGTCGTTAAAGTCAACACAGATCTGGAAACAATCAAGTAATGTGTAATTTGCGATCTGGCTGATTGCAATGTATGCGTAGTATATTGCAATAATGCAGTTTCAAACAATATAATTCAATACAACTATAATTGATATTGCCCCATCATTCCAAATTTCATAGGTGCTCACAACTATACGACAGAACATCATTATATGGTTCATAGCAAATCTGAGTAACTGCCTCGGATGAGGCTCAAAATTTAGAAAACGTAGGCTATTCTCCGTGTTCTAGGCCGAGCGCTGTAACTAACGAAACAGGCGAATAAGTATGTTGGTTTAGTTATCATGGTCATTGGAATAAATATTTTAAGCTTTTAAAACGGTCTTTGTTCAAACTTATTACCATAATGTCAAAAAACAATGAAATGAGGTTCCATATTTACCCAACAGAAGCGAGTTGCCAGAGCCATGACTCGGGAAAGAATGAACGGTGTAAGACGGGCAGTACTTCAGCACTTGCTGGTCGTTCTTCTACCCCAGCCAATACTGAAGAACTTAATGCACCACCTTCAGAAAAAATTATAGAACACACCTAATAAACTTTAATCAAGCAATCACATAACATTTTCTATTAAAGACCTACGAGATAGTGCATAGCCTATTAAGGATTCTTATTCCTGCTCTAATTAATATAGGCCCATTTTGAACAATACAACGAAGACATTAGACAGTACAAAGTATAGCCTACACTGTAACATGCACAGTGTGCAATTTATAGCAAAGTCCTCGTTTTTACCCCGACTCACCTGATCCTGTACCTTCCAATCCCCAATCTAAACGCCACCCACCACACCCACCTTAACATCTGCTGTGCCCCTCTGATCCTCTGGAAACCGGACTCGGACCTCCCCGGACTACTCTTTTGGACAACCCCTCTGACTAAATGCAGCGCTCGTGAATAAGCTGGTGCCTTGCGCTTGGCTTTCGAGTGGCGCGGTTTTTTAGAACCGTGCTTTGTGAACGATACTATGAAGTCAATTTCCCATGACAGATGGATTCACTTATGTTGGTGTCTCCATGTCTGTTAACATCATTTCCCCACAGACCACGATTCTTTATTGAGCACCTTAAGAAAGTTATTTGAAAGTGCTACATAATTGTCCAGAAACGCAAAAAATATGTACATAGAAATTATATATTACCGTACATATCATAGTTGTAAAACACGTTTTTTTCGTTTTTCATTTTTTTCGAAAAAACGTCGTTTTTTTCGTTTTTCATTTCTCGTCTCGTTTTTTTCCCGTTTTTTATTTTTTATATATAACTTTATTTAGTTATTCATTTTCTGTTACTATTTGTTTAATTTTATTTTTGTCTGATATCCTTTACGTTGTCTCCGTCCCTTCAAGGATTCATCTAATTCACGTCACTATTTAGTGCAGTGTTTTAGTTGTCGGGGTTGGGGGTTCAACCCCTAGTTCTTCTAACCCCTCAGCTAAGTAACTGAAAAGATGCTGGGGGGTTAGGTCTTGCGGCTGTTGCTCTGTCATCAAGTACAAAAGAATATATAGCCCAATTCCTTTACTTTTAAGTAAATTAGTTACTTATATACTTACTGTTATGGTTTGTGACTGAGAGCGGAGAACCAGTCTACAGAATTAAGGTGAAAGCCAATTTCTGTAGCACGTTTATTTCCTTTTCCTCTTATAATGCTATAGTTCGAGCACATGGTTGAGGCTATTTAGTGTGTGGAGAAAAAACATATTGCATTGAGTAGAGTTTGGAATGAGTAATTCTGACGCAGCTGATGTTTTGCTTGAATATTCTATGCTTAAAAAGAGCGATGGTTTAATGCTTGGGCAGACATTACAGCCACTTATTCCTTTGTTGGAAGTTCTACCTGTTTCATCTGCTGAATGTGAAAGAGGATTCAGTCAGATGAATTTATGTCACACTAGTGGAAGAAACAGGCTTCTGGTGAATTCAGTGAATGATCTGTTGATGATTGGCATCAATGGTCCACCTCTTACTGCATTGAATGTAGAAAATATGTTATTTCTTGTCTTAAAGCTGGCAGACATGGTGCTGTGGACAAAGCCACTGGGTTACCAAAGAAAAAAGAAATTACAAAACATAGTCCAAATGTATTTTTTTAAACTACCGGGTATAGTGTAAGAATCTATGCAGTATGGTTTGTGTTATTGAATTACTTTACAAAAACCAGGTGTTTTGTCTATGTGATCATGCATGGGCTTTTTTAGGGGGTGGTTTTACAGGTTCAACCCCCAAATAAATGCATTGTTATTAAAAAATAAATATGTAGAAAAATACGACCATTCAATGGAAAACCCCGAAAACTTAAAAGGTAAAACCCCTCTGAAATTTTTTTTCCTGGCTACGCCCCTATGATTATGTAATTTCTTTGTTATGTCGCATAGATAAATTTAAAGAAGAAACTAAGATATCTCATGAGTCGTCAGTTGTTTCATATTAACAACATTAACATTTAGGCCTAATTTAGACCTGTGATCATGTACTTTCGAAATATGCAAAATTTTAGACCCCCCCAGTTAATTTTTGACAACTAAAACACTGATTTAGTGTCATCAGTTGAGAAATAAACAGCACAGTTCAGGAAATAAAATTTATAAGTTATTTGAATTTTTAAGTTATCCAACATGCGAAATGTTGTCTTTGTACTCAGTAATCTCTGATTGACTGATTAACTAACGGGTATAACTCCATATTAAGTTCTTATATAAGTCCGAATGGTAAGTAGATCTACAATTTTTAATCGAGTAGCCTACACTCTATACTTACAAAGTTTAGTTTTTAATTGCTTACCGGGGTATGTCAGCATGGACTTATGTGGACTTATGTATGCAATTTAAATTTGAAAAAATTTCTCAATTTCTTTTTAAACCAAACCTATGAAAAAGAAAATAATTGTTGTAGATTACTGTTATTTGATGTTTACTAATAAAGTTATGTTATTTGCTGATTAAAATTAAATTGTGCTAACAAGGTTTTTAATTTTAAAATGCAGTAAAAAAGATGTAGCTAAGTCAAATTATTTTTCTTTTCCGTTTTTTTCTCGTTTTTTCCGTTTGTTATTTTTTCAATAAAACGACGTTTTTCCGTTTTTATTTTGATTTTACCGTTTTACAACTATGGTACATATAATATGCCAGTGCCGGCCTTAGTATATTGCGGTCCCTGTGCAGAGTGAACTGTACGGGCCCCCATGACACAAGTCAAATTGTTTTCATTGCTAATCATTATGTATATATAATATATATAGGCCTACATAATGATCAACAATGAAAAACACATCTGTGTTCTAAATAATAAATCCTAAAAATAAAATCCCCGAAAATCTAACAGAAATAATATATAAAAAAGGCTAACTAACAAAGGTACCGTACACAGTTGCGTTCAACAGTGGTTTTGAAACTTTTTGGACCAGAGACCCTTACTTTTTCTAGGCATATAGCTTGTGGACATAAGTATTGAAGATGTAAAATTTCTCACTTAAAATTTAAGCAAAGTATAGCAAAAGTATAACTATTTCTGGGTTCAGAAATGGTAATCATTTCTGCACCCAATGTTATCTTTTGCGACAACATAATAATATTGTTTCAAAAATAAAAGTCAACTGATTTGAACTTGGTACCATTTGACTTTTATTTTTTGACAAAAGAAGATTAAATTGAAACCATAACATTATTATTACGGGTGTCTTGTTCATGTTAATTTTCTATGACACTTTCGGGCCCCACAATAGGGGGCCCGAAAATATCAGGTTTTACTGTGAGATTTTCGGGCCTCCCCACTAATAGGGGGCCCGAAAATGTCGCAGAAAATTAAGTTTGTATTTTTTTATAAAAGAGAAGATTTAATTGTTCAAAACCATAATAGGCTTATTATTATTATTAGTATGTCTTGTTCGTGTTGATTTTTTGAGATTTCGGGCCCCTCTAATTTGCGGGCCCTGTGCAATTGCACGGTTCGCACAATGGTAAGGCCGGTACTGAATATGCATATAACACAAACTCATTCTTTCACTTAGCGGAAATTTGGATATAGCAACGTTGGCCCTGCGTATTTCCATAATAAACATCAATTTCTGCCACAATAATGCCAGTATTCGATTATTATTCCCATTATTACTATTTATGGAAAAGGACTTAGCAATATTTATACACATGTATGTACAGAGGTAAGCTCATAACGACATAGAATATTGAACAGACATCAGGACCTGATAATTCTGGCATGTGTGAAGCTCGTTCTGTAGTTAATAAATTACATGCTGTTTTATGCAACAGATGGTGTTAATCAAGCAGCATTTAGCCACAATTTGCAGACAGTGGAATAAACTTTCACGATGTGTTACAACCATAGAGGCAACTTATTAACAAAGGAGATGATAAAATCACTTGAGAGCCAGATGATCATTCAATATCAATCTCAACTAATTAGAAACGCTCTATCCTATTCTGCTAAATGACAGTAACAAAGTGTAAAGAAGCAAACACAATTCGAAAATATCTTGAATAAACGCCAAAATAAATGATGTTTAAATCCATTCTAATATACTCGCTATATAACTCGCAAATTTATATACATGCTATAGCATGTATTATTTGAGACGAAGTCAAGCAGTGACCTAATGCAACTGGCTCCAGCTGTAAGGGTGGTTGGTGTATTGAAAAAAATACAATCAGTGCACAAACTTTCTTTCAATATATCGTAATTCAAGCTCTGTACCTAAATCAAATTATCCCAGCATGATTACCTTGTTAACATAAATTCGCCATGCACGCTATGCATTCGTAATAGCGATTCAGGGCAATATACACTTGCATACATACATGCATGTACTCATAAACGAATATTAATTCATTCAGTTTTAATGTCAAGTTAAGTAAACAACAGTCAATACACCTGAGTAAGAATCTGAAGAATCTGAATCTGAATCGAAAATCCCATTCAATGAACGATAATAATTGTATGTCAGAGGGTGCCTTGTACATGGTCTGGTGACAACAGCCAAGTCTGATAAGACAATCATTCCAGCATCCTGCAACAGAAAACATAAGAACCAATCATTTTACTCCGAAGGTTCTACCATTTCAGTATTAATGTACAATGGGAGTATATAGTCACTTGCCGTCCTATGCCAGGACTAAGAAAAGAAGTGGTTAACACTTCATAACAATGGCTGCCTCTCACAAGGCACACTTTTCTAGCTCTGTTAGACAGCTGTGCCTCAGGACGTTTGTGAGGTTCTTATAAGGTGTCATACAATGCTTCATACATACATACAAACACGCACACATACATACATACATACATACATACATACATACATACACACATACATACATACATGCACACATGCATACATACATGCACACATGCATACATACATACAAACAAACACACATATATACAGACATACATATACAGCAGTTCATTACATAACTATGCAAGATTACACTTGTAACAATCAATGGAATAGGTCAAGTACATGTATAAGTAAAGGTATATTGACAAGGACCATGAGTCCATGACATAAGAGTTGAATATTACAAACATGTAACTATCTGCACAGGTGTCAACCTGTTTGGAATGGAGGGACTTGCGCGATCCCATGCTTAGGTTGGCAGATGCCAATGCTGTCCTCTTCGAGATATTGCACGGAATACAAAGTTCCAACAACTAGTTCTTCTAGGGAGGTACTGATGCACTGGTATAAAACTTATTTCAGCTTTTAGTAACCAAATAAACTCGGGCTACATTCCCTAACTTCTTCCTCACTCCATCCCTTTCCTTCACCATCACCTGCCCTTCAGACTTTGTGTAGACCGAACTTTAGTGAAGTCAGTCAAACTCAACCATCCCTGTACATCATGTAGCATGTATAGCACGTCAAGCAACAATGTCCTCAGGTCGCACATCAGGCAATTTTCCCAAAGCTCCAGCAGAACGCCATAACGTACCCATACGTCCAGGTCTCAGGCCAATGCAAGTGGGTGAAACAAGGCAAGTCTATAATGATTGAAGGAGGCAGAACATATGGACTTCAGACTCAGACAAGACTTTTATTGACGCCAAGCACCAACTTCATCAATATCAAGAAATGTGGGTGATACATATTCACCTCAGTCCATTGTTAATTATATACATCATAGAACAACGTTTATCTACCCTAAAACATTCAGTGTCCTATATAGTGTCAAAGGGTTATTCCTAAAGCAGAATTTTCGTTAATTTTATAGGTAGGTAGAAAAGATGATCAAGATGCAGCTATAAATTACATCGTCATCCATTATGGTTAATTCGTTCCTGTCAACTGTTCAAAATTTCGTTTGAAATATTGCTAAAGTAGGCGCATTAGTCAAAGGAATCGGCAGCGAATTCCATACATACGGTCCACGTTTAGAAACTGAAAACTGTCTAGTTTTAGTACATGCAAAATCTTGATGGTCATTATATTACGGGATCTGGTGCAGCAGCAATGTCTTATTCCGTATTCCATTGGAAGCAATTAGCAAAGTTTCTGATAGTAGCTAATGTTTAAATCTATACATGAATATTCTAGTCTGCATCTTACTTATGTTTAGCAACGACATTACTCTAAGTTTCTTGAAGTAGGCCTATGTGCGAGTGTTCTGATAATATTATGTAGGCCTAGCTAGAAAAGATAGCCCTCAGCTCGTGTCTTCTTCCTCGACGCTCGATGCCCTATCTATTCTCAATTATTCGATCTCTACTCCTCTAACATCGATCAACACGTACTTCTCGACATCATCTTACCGCTTCGAAACGTCAAGACTCATATTCGACCTTTGGCCGTCTGGTTTGATGGGACTGATATCAACTACGTCAACGGTCTCGCTGTCTCGAGAGACGCTACTGTCGCTCTAAGGACCCTGCAGACCGGCTGGCTGGTCGTTCAACTCAGAGCCCTCTATAAACTCTCATGATCCTAATTAAACGCCTCTGCAAGTTTGAGCCTATTTGGAACACTACACCTCTTCAAATGGAGCAATTAATAATTTCTGCAAGGGGTATCGATATTTATTCAAGAGTAAATTTTGCTATCTGTTGATAAGTTCCGTCTTCACCACAAGAGTGTCTGATTGACAGTGGCGGCGCCAGACATTTTTTTTAACCAGGGCATAACCAGAGCAAATTGGCAATCATACTAGTAACCAGTGCATGGGCGGTTTATGTAACAATTATGGCAGGGCAATGACCAGGGCAAAGGTTTTTTACCAGGGCATTTGCCCTGGCTTGCCCTGGTGTAGTGCCGCCACTGCTGATTGAACCAGCAAGCGAGATTACCTCCATCGGTGTGGTTAATTCTATGTCCATTGAATTGAGAGAAGATTCCGTGAGAAAGTCTTAATAATTACACATGCTGTTCCCAATTTCCGTGGCTAGTTGAGGTCGTATTTAAGTAAATATGTAAATAAAAACCGTGGGGCGCGGTGGTGTAGGGTATGTTCGGTGCCTTGCAGCCGGAGGGTTGCGGGTTCGAATCCACCTCAAGCCGCCGCGTAGGGACCCTGGGCAAGTCATTCACTCGCAATTGCTCATGCGCTTCGGCGTGAAACTCCGATTCAGTGTCCGCGCTGTAGTCAAAAGCCAGTGTTGTATCAATTACATTCTAAATGTAATTCAATTATAATTGCAATTACATGCTTGTAAATGTAATTGAATTACAATTACAATTACTTGATTGATAAAGTAATTGAATTACAATTACATTTTGATTGTAATTCAATTACCAATTACTTTTCAATCATTCCTTTAAAATTGGCAAATGATTTAGAATTTTTTGATAATTTTAATTTACTCTGTTTTTAAACTAAAACATCCAATGGACTAATGGCCTGTAAATAGTAATAATATATACATTCATTTGTATTATAAGTTTGTCAGGTATCCAATCTACGATTTGCCATTATGATCCATTAAAACAAGTTAATTAGAGTTTATTTGATTTTAGGAGTAGAAGTTTTTCAAAATGATAGCCTGTTAGAGAATTTAGTTGATTGCGCCTGGGTGAGTGAGTCAAATTGTCCAGCAGTGCTAAAGAGACGCTCAACTGGAGCTGAAGATGGAAGCTCTGTTTTCTGTAGGCAGCCGCAGTAAGCTAGCTAAGAATGAGTGCATGACTGCATGTGGAGTTTGATAATGAAGGTCAGTCCTTGCTCTTGAGGTTTATCAAAGTGTTCTGTAAGATTTTAAGAGGGGTGTAAGGATAGAATAATGTTGCCAATTATGTTGCCATGCAAACATAATGAAGAGCAGTTCATTCAATTAAACGGGTGGCTCGGGTCAACCCGGCAGGCTGGCATCTTTCCTGACTTTATGAAAGTAATTTGTAATTTACACTTCATTCAATTACAAATTACATGCAATATTTATAATTGAAATACAATAATTACAATTACTAGACTTAAAATGTAATTCAATTACAATAACAGAACTTGTAATTCAATACGTAATTCAATTACATGTATTTCAATTACTGAACAACACTGTCAGGAGCGCCTCTGAGTAGAAATCTTGAAGGGGCGCTATATAAATATCTTAAATGAAATATTCATTAAAACTGATTGCAATTAGTTTTTTATCGTTAGTTTCAAGACCATCTATTACAAACGAATCGGGGTTACGAAGGTTTAATTTTTATTTATTAGATTTTTTTACTACTGCCAACGTTTTCCTTAGATTATTTTCACAGGCTAAACATTTATTTGTGTAATAAAATCTTTCTGCAGCCCTCCTAAATAAAAGCTTTAGAAAATACTGATCTAAAATCGCCTCCATATGAGATAATGTCACTTGTTTACAAAGAAGGAAGAATAAAATTTGGGAGAAAAGAGTTAAGGTTATAAAATGTTGGAAGTGGGTCAGTAAGGAAGTATGCCCCTTGTTTCCCGCCCAGTCACGGGCGATTGCACTTGCTATGACTTTCTCACAGCTTCTATTTGATTGCATAAGACCATGGCCGATAATCCTCCTGTGCAGCAAAGTTTAATTCCCTTCGATGACAATGTCATGACATATCTAACGATAGTTGTGTAGGTAGGTAGGCTGCATTCCAATTCCATCTGGACTGGTCATTATAATCCCCTTGCCAGTAAGTGGTCAGTCCAGAGGAATGTAGGCCTAGTCTGCGCGTGGGCGAGTTGGCAGATGCGCGTGCCGACAGACTGACTGGCGC
The DNA here is from genome assembly GCA_020284085.1 of Aporrectodea caliginosa. Lineage (NCBI taxonomy): Eukaryota > Metazoa > Annelida > Clitellata > Crassiclitellata > Lumbricidae > Aporrectodea > Aporrectodea caliginosa. Next base: position 23,532 of record JACEVL010000189.1, read on the forward strand.
CAGGTGAAGGCATGCCGTACGTGTAGGCAGGTATAACGATTGATAGAGCTATATAAATGATAGCCTTTGAGGTAGAGAAGCGGAGAGATCTGGATCCTGGATCTGGTTTGTTAAACGGGACAAGGGGTCCGAGCAGGTATCATGTACTGAATCAACATCGACGACAATTAACGTCACCACGTGTTATCTCTTTATCTACTGTCGATCGACAACCCCGAATAATCGGGCGATTAGCGACACTACAGTTGCATAAGGGAAGGATATTTCATAAATGCTATAGAACAGGCTTCTTTATATCCATTCCGTTTATCACATAACAACAAAACAAGACATGCTATACCAGACCATCACAACTGAGGTTTGGGCCTATGCATTATAAAAATGTTACAAGATCCTCACCACGAAAGCCTCTCTCGAGTCAAAATATTCAGACAGCAAGAATCCGCGATATCCTCCAGCATTAAAGTCTGAAAAATCAATTATTCAGTTACAATAAAACGGCTGCATTACTCATACCATGATGAAACTTTGCAATCACCAAGATAATTTTTATGAAATGTTGGATGCCCTACATCCATGGGCGGAGTTTATCAAGGGCTAGGGAGGGGGAACCCACAGACTTGACCGTGCGTCATTAAGGTATAGTGATAAGGTATAGTTTAAACCACGGAATTAATGCATTCATTCATTCCAAAGATTTATATAGCGCCCCTTCAAGGTTACTACTCAGGAGCGCTCCCGACCCAACCCCGGCTGAAAAGGATGGTTTTAAGGCTAGAGTAAAACGCATCTAAATGAACTCTAGGAATAAGGCGTAATGTTAATGGGAGCCCATTCCAAACCATGGGGCCAGCAACAGAGAAGGCGCGATGCTGTCTAAGAGCAGTTCGCGTACGGGGAACAAGAAGTTCACCATGTGTGGAGGAGCGGAGAGCTCTACGTCCCTGCACATCCAAAGTAGAGCGACAGAGCTCTTGCAAATACACAGGAGCGGAACCTAAGAGGCACCGCCAGACCAAAGCAGAAAGCCGTTACACAATCCAATATCCAACACTTTACTATATCTCACGGAATAGCCATCCCATCTCTACCAGTTCCTGCCAGCACATGTGACTTTGGTGGTCTATGCAAGTACACAAGATCATAGCTTCATCCCCCGTGTGCTCTTTAAATCAATATCAAAGAGATAGTTCGTAACTCAATCCAATCCATCGGTTCATTGTCGTACTGACATCTGACGATAACACTAATAATTATAGCTATTTTCTCTCTGTTTTTCTTCTATGTGAAAAGTTGCGGTCTGTCAACATTCTCTCTTCAATAAACGAAATTATAGATACAAGGCATAGCTAGCAGCCACAAGAAGTCAGAGGATTGTTAAAACTGCGTCATCACTTCGAGACTTCTTCGTTGCTACTAGGCTTACACTTGGACAACGTGAATGCATTGATGATCCAGCACGCAAAGAACCAATTAATGCATTCACTCTGGTACGATCAGCTGTATTACAATCAGCTGTATGATGCCTGTATCTGCCTGTTTGTGATACATTAATTGGCCAGTTGGAGTTCTTTTCGACAAGGACAGTTTGATCATGGCCAAATCTATTGTGATCGGAGGAGAATTGATAGGTGACTTAAGATTTGCGGATGACATAGCACTGCTGGCGGAGCAGGCGGCGGGACTACAGGAGGTAGTGACAAGAGTGGTGGAGGAGAGTCGAAGGATGGGTATGGCGATAAATGTGGCGAAAACGGAAAGCCAACTAGTCGGCGGCGGAGACAAGAGGTTTACACTAAAGGTGGATGATCAACAGCTGGTACAAACGGACAGCTTTGTTTACCTGGGTGGAAACATATGTACACAGGGAGGATCGGGGAAAGATATAGAAAGAAGAATCGGATTGGCCAGAGGAATATGGCAGGCGCTGGGAAAGGTTTGGAGTTCGAGAGAAATAAGCAGAGGTACAAAGGTCAGGCTATATGAAACGCTGCAGGTGCTGAGCGCATTGCTGTACAATTCGGAGACTTGGACACTAAAGGAAACACATAAGCAGCGGTTAAGGGTCTTTGAAATGACGTGCTTGCGAAGGATTGAGGGAGTGACGAGAAGAGACAGGATAAGAAACAGGGAGATACACAAACGATTAAGCATTCAGTATGACATAGTCAGCAGGATACAGAACAGACGGCTGCGATACTTTGGACATGTAACCAGAATGGAAAATGACAGATATCCAAAGATAGCTCTCAACGGATATGTGCATGGGAAAAGAAAAAGAGGAAGGCAAAAGAAACGATGGATGGATATGATAAAGGAGGACTGTGGAGAAATGGGCTGGTCGGTACAGGAGGCTACGCACCGGGCATACAACAGAGAGGGATGGAGGTCTTCCATAAACGAGCGGCTTATGCGTGCGGGAGCATCGCCAAGGCCATACGTCAGTAAGTCAGTAAGTCAAATCCATTGATGCCGTCCAGGTTGATGCGATAAGGATGGATATTAAGGCGCTCATTGACAACTACGTCGACATCCTTAACATCAATCCGCTAGTGCTGGCATCCGAAATGGAACTGTTTTCAAGAACGGAAAATGAAATTACCTTTGATGTAATTCAGAAGGAAATGACCAAAGATGTTTATCCTGGTTATTACAGAATGGTGCAGTTAGCACTAATGTTGTCTGTGGGTTCAGCAACTGCTGAGAGAAGTTTCTCAGCGATGCGACAAATAAGAAACTGGTTGCGATCAACCTTGGAATAGGAAGGCTTTTCTTCGCTGGCACTTCTGAACATTGAATGTGAGCTGACGGCTGCTGTAGTCCCGACTCCCGAAGACCTGGTTCTCATGTGTGCATTGGTTCCCATGTATGCATACAGAGAAACTAGACGCTTACAGCTGCATTAGCGTAGTCGATTAGTCTTCGATGTAAGGCAATATGTATTTTTAAGCAGTAAAATCCTTCCAAATCTTCTCACCAAAAGGCCAAAATTAGTACTAAGTATGCCAAAAATACCCCAGACCCCGACTTGGGGGCTCAAATCGCCCCTCCAAAACCCCTCCGTTTTAAACTGGGTGCCGCTTGGCGGCGTGCAGGGGGAGGCGAAGGTATGCCTTAGCCCCCCCCCATGAACTAACACCAAACTCCGCCCATACCTACATCAGTTCATGAAGCACAATCAAATTTTTCTTTTGCTAAAAGAACGACAAGGTGCTTATGATCTCCAGAATTTGTGGAATTTTAGGGATAGATTGCAAGGGACTCAGTCTAAGGTGATGTTCTGGTAGAAATTATAAACCACTCAAAAGTGACTAGAGTCACTAGACATTATGAAACCAGCCTTATGGAACAAGTAAGCCAAGTAGCGACTAATGCGCCAGCATAAATATGTAAGGAAAGATATTATATCAAGAAGAATGGACACAGGTGTATTTTAAAATTTAAGTTTTTTCTCCTTTGATATATATGAACAGTAATAGATATTCATTCATAAATGCAGAGAAAACAAAAGGTATGAAAAATAGGCCAAGTTGTCAAGTAGACTAAAGCGGGATTAGCACCGACAATATAAACAGCCAAGTAGCCTACGCTAAGGACTATAGAACTATAGAAGATAATTATACGGTATATAATGTCAATATGTCTGCAGGGAAATTTCGTAGAACACGTCACTGTCACTAACATAGAGTTTTGAAGTTTAAAAACTGTCGAAAGTCAAAGACTAAACGGCAGTACATAGCATAAAAGAAAAGAAAAGAAATGCAATAAGTAGCAATGATAGCGAAACTAAATTTAATGACCTAATTTCTTAGTAACTTTGCCACAGTTTTCTTCATATTGAATTCCTCCAAAGTCTTCGTTGTAATAACGCCGGCGAATATCATACTGTTTCAAAATTCCAAACATCTGAAAAGAAAGGTTAGTACTTGAATACTGTGAGTATGTTAAATGAAAAAAAATTGAAACAAGGAAGACTAGGTTAGCTCTTACTGTCCCTGTGCCATAAACAAGGAAGACCCAGAGAGCTCTGGCGGTCCTTGTGCCATAAACAAGGAAGACTCGGTAACCTCTGGCGTTTCTTGTGCCATAAACAAGGAAGACTCGGTTACCTCCGGCGGTTCTTGTGCCACAGGCCCTAAACAAGGAAGACTCGGTTACCTCCGGCGGTCCTTGTGCCATAGACAAGGAAAACTCGGTTAGCTCTGACTATACTTGTGTCATAAACAAGGAAGACCCAGTTAGCTCTGGCGGTCCTTGTGCCATATAGGCCTAAACAAGGAAGACTCGGTTAGCCCTGACTATCCTTGTGCCATAAACAAGGAAGACCCAGAGAGCTCGTAATCGTAATCGTAATCTCCAAACTTCTAAAGCGCCACTCGAAAGCCAAGCGCAGGGCACCAGCTTATTCACGAGCGCTGCGTCTAATCAGAGAGGTTGTCCAAAAGAGTAGTCCGAGGGAGGTCCGAGTCCGGTTTCCAGGGGATCAGAGAGGGCACAGCAGATGTTAAGGCAGGTGTCTTTTAGGTCGAGGATTGCAAGGTACAGGATCAGATGAGTCAGGATAAGAGTTCTTGAAAAGCAGAGACTTTAGTTTCAGTGGAAAGCCTTTGGGGTGATGGATAGAGGAGCCTGAGGCAGATGATGGTGGATGATTGGCGATGATGGTGGAGGAACCGAAAAAGTGCGGAATTCAGGAGGTAGATCGTTCCAGAGACGCGGCGCATTGTTGGATATTGCTCGGTTGGAGAACTTGAGATGAGTAGTGACCGGGGGTCTAGAAAGAGTGAGAACGGAGGATGATCGGGTAGAACGGGTTGGCCGCAGCATGGATGGTGAAGAGTTGGCGAAGATATCTGGGCTGGGAGTGTTGTAGGGAGTTGTAGGTTAGTGATAGGACTTTGAAGTGAATTCGCTCTGGGATTTTTAACCAATGGAGTGATTTGAGGATTGGAGTGATGTGATGATGCTTGGCTCTGGCGGTCCTTGTGCCATATGCCTAAACAAGGAAGACCCGGTTAGCTTTGGCGGTCCTTGTGCCATAAGCAACGAAAACCCCGTTACCTCTGTCGGCCCTTGCGCCTTTAAGCAAACAGAAAAACTCCTTAACTATATGTGGCGATTACATTATTGAATACTACATGACATGAAATAGCCACACAGTTAGGAGGAACGCAAAGCACTTGCCAGAACGCCTCTAACAGAAACTCCCTAGAAATGCAGTCTCGATCGTTATTTGAAATGGTGACTAGTGATTTGATAGTTGAAACTGTTCAAACAACACACAAGCTAAAGACAAAGCTAAAGATGGCTACAATTTATTAGTCAGATAACACATTACTTCCTAATGTAGTTATAAAAATGTTTTTCATCTTTTAAAAAAATGTTCTTGTAGCCATATCTCTACAAAAATTGTGTGTTTCACGCTGAAACGAAGTAAGACTTATTAAAACAGTTTTTGAGCCATTTCTAATTATAATAAAAAAATGTCGGCAACAGAAACAATACCATGCTGAGTTCCGTAATAAACCTCATACCTTGGATTTGGATAGAGAACTATCCTCTTTGTCCATCAGCTTCACACTTTTATCAACAACAGAAATTGAACACAATGAATGCGGATCAGCCGAGAGTCGAAGAGTTGTTGGATGTCCAGGTTGCTTTTGTTGATCTGTAAAGCCTATGGATACCTGGCATAAAAAAATAGTTCTTGGTCCAACTTTGCAAGAAAACATAAATAAGAACTTTTGGAACTTTTGAAGACATTCACTTTTACCACAGTCCCATATTCATACAATTTTTTTAATTTAAATTAATTTAAAAATAAAAATAAATTCATTAATTAATTAATTAATCACTAATAATTAATTAATGTTGCATGGACTGAGCAGGTTAAATACATGGGAGTTACCTTTTGTGCTGGTAGTAAACTGAGTTGTGAAGTGAATTGCATAATGCACAATTTTTATGCAGCTAGCAATAAAATTTTCAAAAACTCCTCAGGTTTGTCGGAGCTTCACTTAACAACAAACATAATTATAGTCTCCCTGTTCTAAGATATGGCTCAGTTGCAATGAGATTTTCACAGTCTCAGCTGAATAACTAAACACTTGCTGGCATAATGTGTATTGTAAAGTGTTTGGTTCCACATATGGGAATCAGTTAGCGAACTTATTGTAGGTCTAGGCCGTTTGGACTTTAAATCTATAGCTGAGAGTCTAATTATCTAGTTAATTAGTGTGCCAGTAAAGGACGTGTCTTATGTCAGATGAAGGGTGCAGAATGCTTACGCGTCCAGAGGAGCATTAGTTTGAGTTGTCATCCGGTCGATGTGTGGAGGAGTTTATGTTTTTTTGTCATTTTGTTTTAGTCTTCCTTTAGTTTCTCTGTTCTGCTTTGTGTGAAAATAAAGTATATAATTATATTAATTTGGCTGCTGCGACTATGATCTGAAACTCTTTCTGATCCGTGGCATGACAACTGCTTAGAGTCTTAGACTAACAGATAAGTTGTACCTTACACATCCAGTCGAAAAATTGCAAGTTACACTCCAATGAAAAGACATACGTTCATCACCAAAAATGTTTCATGGATAATATTAAAATGACTGCATTTGCTCATCTTGACATATCTTTTGCGTCTCAACCGTGCTCACTAACTAGTAACTTCTCTAACGCCGGTGTCTAATGAATCTTTGCCTGAATTCGATTCCTCCACAGGCTGTTCAACCGCTGTTCCCGTGCCTGTTTCGGTTTTACTCTTGGTTTTTAACCGGATTTACCATTGGCATTGCTCTTGTCATGGACAACTTTACTTAGTAGTGACCATCAACTGTTGCCCCAAGCAATTACAACAGTGTTCAATAGAAGTTCTTGGATTAAAACATGCTGGATCTAATGTGGCTAAAATTGTTGATTATATTTGCTCAATTTATCTGGCTGGGCACTCGGCAGCAGCTTGCGAAGCTGGATCTATCCACCATTGCTGCAGACTTCCCCCATTTAGTCTTTTCCTCTGTTGTCCGTGACCTTGGAGTTACACTTTACCAAGAGTTAACCTTTGCCCCTCACATACGTACACTGTCTCTGCCGTGATTCATATTATCAGTTGCGCCAGCTCCGCACTGTTGCTCGCTCACTTACTCCAGACGCCACTGCTACACTCATCCACTCTTTTATCACAGTCAGACTTGATTACTGTTGCTCACTCTATATGTTGGTCTCCCAGCCTGTCGGTCTGGGTGCCTGGACCGGGTCCTGCGCTCCGTCGCACGCCTTTGCGGACGCATCCCCAAATTTGACCATGTCTCAGCATATATGCTGGATGTGCTTCATTGGCGGATCTCGTATCGGATCACTGCTTTGGTCTGGCGGTCCTTGCTGGGCCTCGCCCCAGCCTATCTAGGCGACCTCTGCTGCCCTACCTTGAGTGCTCCGGGTCGTCGCTCTCTCCGCTCTACGGAGCAGGGCGTGCTCATGGTCCCTTTTGCCCGCACTGCTACTAAGCAGAATCGCGCCTTCTCAGTGGTTGGCCTCTCCCTCTGGAATGGGCTCCCTTTGGTGCTGCGATTGCATCCCAGAATCCACTCTGAATCTTTCTATTCTTGCTTCAAAACTGTTCTTTTCAGCCGGGCTGGGGTCGGGAGCGCTCCTGAGTAGTAAACTTGAAGGGGCGCTATATCAATCTTCGTAATGAATGAATGAATGAATCTATTTAAGCTACGTATGTATTCGTTCTATACTGTTGTCTATGCTGTGTTTGTCAGATGCAAATAAAGGATGCTTACTTATTTATTTCTCAACTCAAACTGCACCTCGGCTGCAAAGTCTGCTCTAATTGCTACCATGTACAAATGTCACACATAAACTTGCCTGGTTGTGGAAACACTGTTCAACAGTGATCACCATACTGTCTGCCACAGTCTCACCACTCGCAAGAACTGTGAAAACGAGAACGTTCATGGATCCGCTCATTCTTGGAGTAACAGTGAACGTAATGTTGAATTTGTGCAACTTGCTTCCATTATCTGCACAACAAAACAGTATTAGACATTTGAAAGAATGCATGTATGACTGGCGCTGATAAATTTGTCATTATTCTAGGACATCATTCTGCTTGTCCAGACATGCGATAGAGAAACACTTGATAACAATATTATTGTAGCATTCATTTAAAGACAGGAAAATAGCCCAGAAATCCCCAAATCTAAGATGTTCAAAGAATTCTCATTTTCAAAAATAGATCTTTTATTACATCATATGCGTTTATAGTTTACGGTAATGCGTGTTTATGTACAATGGCAACATTTTTATATGTATGTATGTATGTAAACGTATGTATGAGCACTTGTTATAGCGCCCCATCAAGATTTCTACTCAGAGGCGCTCCCGACTACAGTGCGGACACTGAATCGGAGCGCATGAGCAATTGCGAGTAAAGGACTTGCCCAGGGTCCCTACGCGGCAGCTTGAGGTGGATTCGAACCCGCAGCCATCCGGCTGCAAGGCACCGAACATACCACTACACCACCGCGCCCCACAAATGTGCGCTTGAATGGAACACGAAATATGCATACAGCCGTTTAACGACTACAAGAAGATGCTCCACATTAGTCTAATCAAAGCTATTCCACCAAGAGTAACAAGTTCGTTTGAAGGCGAATGATGCTTCAACTGGAAAAGTCTCCCATGAGGCGAACAATACGATAATGAATTGGAACTTCTTCCGCTGATGGTAGTGTGCAGAGAACTTCTATTTGTGCAGGATGATCAGCAATTGAACTGGTTGGTCACCAAGCAACTAAGACCTCTCTTAAATGGACAGTTGTATGCCTACTATTCCAAAGACCATAGTTGGTGAACCAATTCTATGATTATTCAGTCCCCAACGACGATTTTATAGTTGATCCAAATAAAGTGTTTCTCTAAGTGGTGACTAGACTGTCAGTGTGTTTCATTGAGTACCTTTGCGCCAACAACAGACAAAAACTGTCAGCATCACAGAGGTCAATATAAACTTCAAAGTCCAAACCAGAATTTATGTAGTGGCAAACCGGAATGTGCAGGGTCCGATTTGCCGGGGGTCGGGGGTTGGACCCCCTTGCTTCTTCTTATTGACCCCTTGCTTCTAGCCTTAGGCCGACCTTCGAGGGGTCGGCTTGACCCCCTCAAATTCATTACCCACAGTCCTACACCAAATGACTCCATTATGACCAATCGGCCTGACCCAGCTTCTACCTCCCTCTCTACTAGTCTCTCTGAAAGCCCAGCTGGCTAGGCACCGATATATACATATATATATATATATATATATATATATATATATATTTTTCTTCTCTCTACTCGACCACTCCCTCCTTTTCTCTCTCTCTCTGTCTTGCAGTTTGATGTGTGTCGCATCAAAGCACCATTATGCTTTTGGATTAGGGGTCTAAGGAAGAAGAAAGTTGTCTTTCAACGAGACTTGTATACACCCTTACAGTTTTCAGGCCCAATGGATCAGGTTTCCATGCTGTACACTATGCTTCAGGCGAGGACCCCCGGTCCACGCTTCAAGCCTCCCATGGCTCTAGGAGTCTAGGTAGACGCCCTGCTGACCTTTCCCCTTTCCTGAGTCCAGGACAGGGGCGCTGAGAGCCTGAGACCGCTGAGTCACAGGTCGTGAAATATCAGTGTGTACGTTGTGTATTCGAAATTCCAGTTTTATGTGTATTTGTTGTTTATAAAACTGTCTGCGCATCGCTTTACTTTATCGAAAATTAAGCGACATAAACTGAACGGAGCTAGGTTTAAGAAATTGTCAGAAAAATGACGAGCAGCTGCAACAAGTTATATGGCAGCTATATTGAAGCACACTGATTCATCAGCATTTCCGATGAACAAGACATTAAATCCATTCATGCCACAATAGTTTCATCAGCCAGAGTGAAGTAGCGCTCCTGTTAATTTTGTGAAGTTCTCAAAGACTTTGCAGATATATCATGGATAGAAAAGTTTTGAGTCTGGCAAGAGCCACAATTCATATAATCGAATAATGTTCAATATAGCGTTTTAATAGCTGTGTTTCGCTAAAATTCGAATTTTCTATTGGGACCGTTTGCCATTATTCGTCCCGGGCGCCAAAATACCTAGCCACGCCACTGATTAAATCACTTGCATTGTAACTGTCTCTTACAAGTGATAATTGAGGAGCACATTTCCAAAACTCACTCAGTCCACCGAGACTTTTGTTGAGAAAAACGGGTAAACGAGTTTTAATAGTTTTCAAGCCTGTGTTCAATCCTTACTATTATCTGTCTATTTCTCTTGTTAGTATATGTCAAGTGTACCTACAAGCTACCCAAACAATGCAGAAAATTCAACTCACAACCAATTTATTAGTCTTTAATAAGGCTTTTTTGTATACATTATTAGGCGAAAAGTCTGTCTTTCCAGTTCTTCGGTATAAGGTTTTCCACCTGCAATTTCATATTTTGAGTGCGTTTTGGCACCGTTTGATAATGTATATTATAGATTTGCATATAAGGAATAAAATGGCAGTGATAAACTCAAAAATAAAAAAATGGACTGAGTGAGTTTTGGAAATGTGCTCCTCAATTACTCCCTCCCTAATCCAATGCTTCCCAACCTGAGTGTCGCGGAAGCAAAGGGCCCCGTGCACCTGCTCAAGGGTGGATGTCAGAAAGGTAGAACCATAACATTTGTGCATTTTATGTGAAAAAGTTGTAAAATTTATCACTACTAACATAGGCTTATAATTATTTTTTTAAACGGAAAGTATACGTGTAGAAATAGTCGCAACCCGCATGTTTAATAGAAGAAAAGTTTCTTATCAGTAAAATAAAGAACTAACTTGAAGAAAAATATTTAAATTAAGGTCAAAGGTGCCGATGATCTGCCGTTAGTAAGAGTGCCATGCTCTGAAAAAGTTTGGGAATCGCTGCCATAATTAATCTATCAGTAGGTTACTTTAATTAATCTATCAGTAGGTTACTTTATAAAATATATCTCACACTTGTTGTTACGTTGGCCACTGCAGTACGGCGCCCTATTAGGACAGAAAGATCTTTAAGCAGATTGAAAATAATAAAAAAAATACTTGCGATCCAACATTACAAATGAACGCCAATTTCAAACAGTATTTTATGGGATACTATATACTATGGTCTACTGTACTAACTATTGCGCATAATGTCGTTATTTCAAATATTTACTATCATTTTAATTACCATTTTACTCTGGAACGTGGCGTCCCTCAAAAACAATTACCCTTGCCCCCACATAGGCAATCCTGGATCCGCCACTGTTCCCGACCCCCCTGCTTCTTTTTTGACAAATCGGACCCTGGGAATGTGAACAACTGAAAGTAAATCTGCTGGATCATTGTCATCAGTTTTGTACATATAAATATCACACCTATAAAAACCTATAAAGACCAAACAAGAGGACTGCAAAAATTGGCCTCAATAAGAAGGAAAACATCTAACCTAATCAGTCATTGTCACTGGATACCACTAGTGGGATAAATTTTGAACAACAAAGCCAGAAATCACTACTCACTTTCCAAATTCTGATCAGAAACAGGTGAGGTCATGAGTTGTCCAGTGTGCACAATATCTCCCCTTGTCATCAACTACAATAACATAGCGGCCATATCCAAAGTAATCTAGAAAGTTACACTGCGTATATCTGAGTTGTTGCCTCACCAGTTACAAGTCATAGCCGTTATCTTGGGAAGCATATGAATTTATCTATGCAGACATATGAAGGTAAGAAACACGTGCAATGCTGGTTCCTGATACATTTAGTACAGGGCATACATGGAGGGGTCACTCGGTAAGTGATCCATTTAATCCATATAGGTAAAAGGAGGAAGGGTAGATGAGAAAATGAGAAAACAACGGTATTTTCTCAAGAAGGACGATTTGCTAAACTAGCATACAGATGATTTGTGCTAAAAGTCTATTTTTATAATATTGCAACATCGTACAATGTTCATACGCAATTTCTCATAGCTATATATAAACTGGTATTTAGTAAACAAATTAAGGTCATGCAATAAAGTAGCAGAATTAAATTACCAAATATATGTCCAGTCAGCAATAAATGCCAGTGCCAAATTAAATTTACGTTTAGCTTAATAACACGGTTATAAACAGTAGACAGCATGATACTCTGTTTGGAAACACTCTAAAGAACTTATAAAATTAATCTACCTGAAAGTAGAACGTCAGAGGCAAATTTGACCAATTTCCCGTTATTAAAACAACTGGCAGTGAGAGTGAAGATCGACATGAAGCAATGCTCTCAAACGGCTCAATCTGGACGAAGGTACTGCTCGGTGAATACCATGCTTGGAGCAATCGTGAGACTCTTGAAGAATGTTGCCCACTCCCCTCAAACGTAAAATTGTTTTTTATGCTTATCTACCAAAGACATAAGATGTAATATAATTAAACATAGTAAACAGACAGCAGGACTCTCAAAAACTTGTTAAACTTTACGTTTATTTATTTACACCAAGCTCATACTGAAAAACCAACAACGCCTGGAAATTTAATAAGCACAATTCTGAGATTCTAAAACAAGCTATATAAATAATTAGGCATTCAGTTGTTATATGTACTTGTTATGGTTATCATAGCCGGAATGTTAGGAGCATACGAAAATTTGACCGCAGCACGAACATAGCAATCCAAACAGCTACACAAGAATACACCCACAGTCACACCAGCAATGATTAGCCATATCTCTGCCGCCTTTGATACAATAGACCATTCTATCTTCATCAAACGCCTTTCCTCTGTATTTGGAAGCTCTGGCACTGCCCTACTTTGGATAAAATCATATCACGCTCTTTCACTGTCAATGCCGCTGGTTACTCATCTAATCCTGCGGTGTTCCTCAAGGTTCTATTCTCGGTCCTCTGCTGTTCATTCTTTACACCTCCCCACTCAGCAAACTCATTTCCTCATCCTCCACTGATCATCAACTCTATGCCGACGACACATAACTCTTCATTTCTTCCTCCCCTCACTCCCTTCCAGACGCACTAAATCATCTACACAACACAATCACCCAGATTTAAGCCTGGATGACCGCTAATCTGCTATGCCTTAACCCTTCAAAAACAGAATTCCTCATTTTTGGCCTCCGTGAGCAATTAAACAAACTAGCCTATCCTCTGTCCTTTATCCTGGACCTTTATCCTTTATCCTGGACCTTTGCCCAACCGATCTCGCTTCTCCCGCACCTTACTCGATCTTCTCCTGTCCGCAATCTTGGAATCATCATAGATAAGAACCTCACCTTTTCCGACCACATCAGCCAGCTATCTCGCACCTGCTATAATTATGCACATCCGTGACCTTCGTCGATTGCGCCCAATACTTGATTGCAAGACTGCATGCACAATAGCCACCTCAATTGTTCATTCCAAACTCGACTACCGTAATTCCATCTTTTACAACATCGACTCTTCTCAAATCAAACGCCTGCAAACAGTCCAGAACGCTCCCGCCCGAGTTGTCACCAAAACTCCCAAACACCACCACATAACCTCTGTTCTGAAATCACTCCATTGGCTTAAAGTCCCTCAGCGCATCCATTACAAAATAGTATCTCTTACCTACAATGCCATACAAACGTCTAAACTCTAAACCCTCTTACATTCGCCAGCTATTCACCATCCAACCGCTTGGGTCTACTCGCTCATCATCATACCTTTCTCTATCCCGGCCTCCGTCTCATCCTCTCTGAAATTCTGCAATCGCTCCTTAGTCTATGCTGCACCAGCTCTTTGGAACGGACTCCCAGAGGACCTGTTTGCTCATCCTCCTATCTCGCCTTTTAACTCAACCTCTCCTCCGCTTCCACTCTCCTCTTCTGCTTTCCACTCACGACTGAAAACCGAACTCTTCAAGATATCCTATCCTGATTCTACTCCTGCACCACCACACGACCACCATCATCACGGATTGCCACCGTAGCACCATGCTGTCTCCTCGGCTTGACCTCCCCGAATTTTGACCTGGCACCGAAACGAACAGAGGAGTTTGGCTGTTGCGGACTTGATTTGATATAGCGCCGGTGGTTAAGCTGGTCTCCCTGTTGTGGGCGCTGATAAATTTTTGAAGATTTATATTACATTACATTACATTTCAGGAGATTATTTTCCATATTTTCTGAGAGTCTGAGAGACAAACACCTGGTAGTAAAAGGCAAATACAATAATCAAATTAATACTACTTCTGATAATAAATAAACTAGCCTTCCACACAAATTATTAGTGCACTAGGCCTAGTTCGGTAAACTCTCAGTTGGGAAATTCCCTGTTGATCCTGTGCATAGTGCATAGGTTGGGCTAAGAAAGCAGTGGCAAAAACTGTCCCAATTTTTTAACCGTACCATGGCATACACATTTTCTAAACAACCTTGTTCTCGGTGTTCACTATTACATAGGCCTACATAGGCGTAGGGACACTGGGCAAGCCCTTCACTCGCAATTGCTCATGCGCTTCGGCGTGAAACTCCGATTCAGTGTCCGCACTGTAGTCGGGAGCGCCTCTGAGTAGAAATCTTGAAGGGGCGCTATAACAAGTGATCATACATACATACATACATTATATTGTTCCCATATTATTTCCGATAAACATGGGCGGGGAGATGGTTGAATTTTAACACACTGGCACGAAGATAGAAGGTTGACTCAGCCGGAAGGGGCGACTGTAAAATGAGCAGTATACGACAGATGAGTGCCTTTCAGGCTGCCATGCAGCTAAATTCGACTCCAGTTAAACTTCTTATCATCTGTTAATACTATCTCATGTAATCTTACTGCATAGCCTACTTTTCAGTTTGAACTAATAAACAAATATTATAATAATCAACAGTCAGACCACAGAACTATGCCCATTAGGCCACACACATAAGGCTCTTACCGCACAGGAAATAAATAATAATAGCTATAGTAATAATAATGATAACAATGATGATAACATAACAATGTCCTCCATTGGCTGCCTGTTCCGTTCCGCATCGAGTTCAAGCTCTGTCTGCTTGTCTTTAAATCACTACACGGAGCTGCGCCCGAGTACCTGCGCGATTGCTGCACTGGGACTCATTCCTCTGCGTCCGGGCTCAGGCTCCGATCGCTTGCGAAGATTGATCTCCGTGTGCGGAGGATGAGGACGCGCTTCGGTGATCGTGCTTTCTCGGCCGCCGGTCCTCGATGCTGGAACAGACTTCCTCCTGCTATCCGATTGACCGACTCATTGGACTCTTTTAAATCCATGCTAAAATCACATTTGTTCGCCAGGGCTTATCCCGACTGTTGTTAGTTGTCTTGTAAGGCGCCCTTGTAACGGCATGGCCGTGTTACGGCGCCATAGAAATTGTCGTAATTATTAATTATTATTATAATGATGATAACGGAGCGGTTTCATGACGGACCAGGGAGGACATCGTGGACTAGCAGACTGTCTGGAGGGTCGAACAAGTAGGCACTTTACAATAAGTGATATCACCTGGAGTGGTCTTCAGCGAGCAGACGTCTCGAGCGCCAAGGAACCAACACACCTGTTTCGCAGCGACGCTAAAAGTCCGGATGGAGCAACGCTGATTCTTCCCATGGTCAAGAGGGAGGTACAGCACGTGCGATGCGTTCACACGTGCCCATGATCGTATCTGCACCTGACGTCCTTAACGCTCGTGACGACGGCGGAAATGGCAGCGACCAGGAAAATCACTAAGTATGCAGGAACCCTGGTCACTCACACCATAATTCCAGGGGCACTGGAGAGCATGGCCCATGGCCGGGAGTTCTTATCATAATTGGGCCGGAGTTTGACCATTGCTTCCGGGGACCCTCAGGAAACAGCACACCACTTTCAGCGTCTTTCAATTTGCACACAACGATTCAATGCTAATGCGTTTCGTTGCACGTTTACACATTTGACCGATGAAGATGACTGTTAACTCCAGAACGACAAAGGTCTTCGGATAGTTTCTTAGAGCCCCTTAAATCGGGCGATTTAATAATAAATAATAATAGTAACCAACTGGTTGAAATTTAGCCGCTCCATAGCCTATGTTATTAACTGTCTCTAGGCAATTTTTTGCCTCCTGAGGGATTAGAACTACCTCGAATAAAAACATAATAATAGTAATAATAAAATTATAATAAAAATAATAATAATGTTGCTGTACATACGCGCTGGTAGATGGAATTCATATCTTGACTGGTGAATGTTCCAGGTAGAAAGTATTTAAAGTGTCCATTTTCATCCGTTGTTAGGTCGAAAACTGGAAAAGATTTGCCATTGTTGACTCCATTTATCCTGGCCACAGTTCGTATGCGAACCACCATCCCAGCAAATGGCATGCCATCCGGGCGAGTCACCTGACCCTATCAAAATATCACAAAATTATAACAAAGGTATTTGAAAAATTAGGCAATCTATTATACGCCTATACGGCTCTATAAAATATTTTCCTTTGAGTCAAGATTTAGGAATCAAAAGATAGTTGAACTACAACACATCACTGCAGCAAGATCAAGAAGTTCGAAAACGTAAATCTAAACGTAAAACAATAAGCAGTAGCCTAAGAAGCAAAACCCAAAACTTAGGAAGCAGACTGTGAATTCCTGTGTCATCATACTATGTTAGCTCAATCTGTATTTCTGAGAGTAACTATGAGCAAATGACAGTACCTTTCCATAGTAAGGTAAGCCAGGTTTGTAATGAGAGAACCAAGAGTCCTCAGGGATCAACTTCAGCTGCAACGGAGACCGGCTGATTTTTGCTGTAAAGGTCGAAGTCAGTTTTACACCTGTGGAAAAAAGATAATCCTCAAACAAACAAATTTTTTTAGAAAAAAAAACTTATAAAGCAGAAAAACTCTTTTCCTCGGTGACAAACAGTGCCGCAAGGTTTTGAGGGCCCAAAATCCGGAGAAATTAAATCAAATTGTTGTAGCAAATTCCTAATTTCGTATAATTTTAAATAATTTAGCGTTAGTAAGTTTTAGTTATTACTTGCTGAATACTAACCCTAGTTGCAGACTCACACCCTGTCTGTACAGGCGCCCCTATTGCAACCGACGGCAGACGTCAATGTCTCAAAGCCGAAAGTCTAATATTTCCCGCTCTGTGTCGACCATATTAACACATTGTTGACACGATGACCGGGCGCAAGCGGGTGAAAATTCTGAAATTACCTAATTTAGTGTAACAGAACATAATCATGGGCGTCCGTAGGAATTTTGTAAGGGGCAAAGAATTCTTTTTACCTATCACGTCACCCTCAGGACTCGCTCCCGCGATTATGGTCTGGCGCGGTTCCCAACAGCCGCCAATGCTTCTGGCAGCATTTGACATGATATGGAGCCAATTAATAGCGTTCTGGGATCCGTTTTCAGCTATTTCTGAACGTTTATTTCAAATACAAAACTGTTAAAAGTTTCAATGTTTTATATATTTTAAATTTTTCAGGTTATCTTGACTAGTTTGGATAAAAAATAAAACTGTGGGAAAAAAATCATAGCCATTCATTGTTAAAAAGATGATAGGTAATTTTGTTAAATATTTGCAAAATCCGGGAGCGCAAATGCCCCTTCGGACACCAATGTTTAGGTTCGGGGCCCCCAGATGTCTTAATCTGGCTCTTCCATGGCTTAGGGCCCCCGGAAGTCTTAATCCGGCCCTGGTGACAAACGTCACACAAACATTATTAGCAACACTGAACAAGACTAAAAAGGCCGACATCTTAATTATGTGCGACCAGAAGTAGGCTAACCAAAGATTCTTCATTCCCAAGTCCTGATACAGTTAATAGACGTAAGGTCATAAGGTTATAAGACGCAAACTGCAGAATATACATGCACAAGTTGAACAGTGCTATTAAGATATATCTTGTCTACCAGATACCTGACTCATAAATGAAAACTTATATGAATACCAACCTGTTCCACGTTCTTCAACTTTAGCAAAAAACTCTGCTTCTATGCTCCACTGCTTCCTGATAAGATCAAGAAGAATATCTTGAGAATTGACGGAAAAATCTACGCATCCGTCCTTCAGCTGAGAACAACAGTAGGCATACACAAAACATGTACAAAACGCAACACACCTGAGAGATTGGCGGTAGGCGGTAAACTGCACTAGTTCTACATTATTAGGTAACGACCAGACATACCAAATTACCTAAGAAGTCGAAAGCAAGTTTTTAAAAGTTTAACGGCATACCGCATTGATCGGGATGTTGGAATGCCTGACACCAGCACTCAGAAGGACCTGTGTAAAATGGGCACAAGAACTGTGGAGTAGGGTGTTTTTAAGGTACAAGTGAAATTTTCAACTCAAAGATTTTTTATCGGCCAGGTCAATTTATCATGCCAATTGATGTATAAACTCCATATCCGAAATTATAGCCAGATAGGTGAGTATTTAGGACTTGCTCAAGACGACCGAAATTATAGGAACCCGCGGTTGCATTATGATTATAGGCATTCTATTCACGATTTCAATACATGCCAGCCTTAGACCCCTTCTTAGTGGCCAGTTCCCAACTAATAAATATTCATTATGATAAGGTAACTGATCTCTTGTTGTTTATGTCACTGACCTCGCGCTGCAAATGGCGGGTAATGGTGGTTTTCATTAATGCATCATACTGCAGGTGAGATGGCAAAATTGACTAGAAAAAAGGCTGAGATTTGGTTGATAGGCAGTACTGAAGTTCACTTCGGTTATGCGAAACTACCTACACGAGGAGATCTGAGCTCGAGGTTCTCAAGGTGCTGTTAAATTTCCATACACTAAGAAATCAGAGTCTGGATGACAGCGTGAAAGAAACGGTAGCTATGGTATTTCCAATTTGGGATAGAGCACGGATTCCAACGAGGGCTAAGAATCATGTTTGGGATCAGCTACGACATCTTCATAAGGAATGGCAAAACGTAAAAAAAAATATTTGAAGGAAGTCAGAAACTGAAGGGCGGAAAACGGGATTCTTTCAGGGATTCCCTGCAGGACCTATTTGACATTCCGCATAAAGATGCCATGACAATAATTAAGATAGAAGAGGTTTGGCGGTTTTTGAAAGAACAGCGTGAGAAAGGACGACGTGGTTCCGTGGCAGGCATTGATGTCAAATTTGCAAAGCAAGAAGAGAGAGCACTGGAAAGATCAGCCGCACTTGCAAAGCGTGAGGAACGTTAGCCTATCGTGCTAGCACAGCTGTAGCTACGGAGGTTTCTCTGTTGGAAAAGTCATCTAAGGAAGAGGCGTCATCAGATAGCTCAGAAAAAGAGCCAGAAACTTCGACGTCTGCTTGGCCACCAAAGCGACGAATGGGAATATCTCTGTAGTTACTCGTGATGTTGCAGCAGCTCTAGATCGCACCAAAACCTGCAGCAGGAAGGTCTCTCATATTTGTCTGTTATCGGTGCATCCAATCTATATGCAGCCCCAGCTGGAGAGCTGATTATCAGTCCTTCAGCGATTCATCGAAAGAGGAAAGATAATCGTGCAGCACTAGCAGCAGAGAATATTAGCCATCCCTAAACTCCAATCTGGGACAGCTGCCGTCATTTCAGATGCATGTTTGGCCGAGATCAGAAGTTGGGGATTGGAAGAAAGAATCGTGGCTACGTGTTTTGAGACAACGGCAAGTAACACGGGTTGTAAGGGCGACGTATGCATCAAGCTGGAAACCTTTGCATTGCAGCAACTAAGTACCGAATATCACAGAGACGACTACAAAGAGCTACTAGAGCTAACAGTCCACCCAAAGGAATAAAGTTCAGGTACCCAGGGCATTTCACCGCTCGCGTTTAATGGCACGTGCGATCTATGCGATCAGGTGTGGCTTTTCAGAGATCAATTTCCCATTCAACAACGCCAGAGCACAGAGGGGTCATCTCGACCATCCTACTCTCAAAAGGTGTGGAATCATTTACTTCGAGTGTCACTTTTTGTGACAACAACTTACGCGAAGTACTGGTTCACCTGTGCCTCACCCAATGAAGCCCCAAAGAACGATCTGGAATTCTTGAAGACAATCCATACTTACCAAGACAAGGAAGTCTCACAGGTCGCCCTAACAGCATTTTCCCGACACCTTTGGTATTTGTCGGAGACCCTGGTTTGCCTCAGCCTTTTTGGCGATTCAGTCACCGTCTATGAAAAGCAGCGCATGGTCTACAGCATGCGCAACAATCAGGGATCTGATGAACCTCCAATGAGGCTTCCTCCTATACATAATCCACCTACAAAAGCACTTAACGATTTCTTCACCACTTCTACCACCAAAATATTCCAGATCCTCGAATTGGATGACTCTTTTCTTGATCGAGACCCGCAACAATGGTAGTCTGAACAATCATACAGTGAGGCAAAAGACATCGTATCCGCCCTAAGAGTGACGAACGATTTGCCGGAGAAAGGAGAAGCTCTCATGCAGTCCTTCAATGAAGCCCTGGTCAGAAACGAGGAAGTGAAACAGGTTTGTTCTGCAATTGGTCGAGTACCATCGAAACAAATTCCAAAATGCACTAAAGGGAATAAGTAAATGACAAATAACTAGCAGTATTTCCTTTGAATTTGCCATATAACTTATGTTTAAGTGCTGAAATTTGCTTTTTATCTTTGAAAATTGCAATGTATCACATTGGTCTCTAAGTGATGATTCTTCCGGGGCTTTGAGCAAGTTCTAAATCTTTTCCGATTTTCATCTAATTTGACAAATGACAATGTTTTACAAGGTGGAACACAAAAACAAACTGGCCGATATTAATTTTGAAACTTTAATTTTTAGACACACCCTACTGTGGAGGTGGTCTACAGCAGATAAGAAAAGTGTTAATTTACCTGCATGATATAGTAATATATATATTATTATTATTATTTGATTAAGCACTTGACAAAAGCACTGCGCTGTACATGTTGTGACGATTAAGCAATTCACAAGAACACAAATTACAGAAGACATAAATCAACAAAGTTGCAGCCATGCAGTCATTGTACTTTTGCTGCCACCTAGGGAATGAAGGCATGAGCTAAACCCAGGGGCCTTACGGGAATCAAACCGGATCCGTGAAAACTTCAGGCAAGAGTGTTATCCTTTATACTATCCCTCCCCATTATTTATATATTAACACAAATGGCTACTTTGGTGGCTTTCGGTGTGCGACATGAATGTAGAGGCATAAGGCAGATGTTTGAGCTGACGTTCCCATTAACAGGTTGTCCGTAAGTGTATCTGAAATGCAGACCATAAAATGTATATATATATATATATGTGAATTCCTCATCTATAGAGAAAGATAGTTGCAAAGTACTGCAAAGAACAATTAAAACCAGTGAATGACTTGCCGCTAAAGTTCTGCAATAAACAAACTCATTAGGTTTCTGCACAGATTTCGCTGCAAAATGTAATAAAGTGTAGACTCGTTTACACCATTCCGCTAAACGTGAAGGGGTTAAAGGGCCCTAAAGCTATAACTTAACACAACGCATTGGCTAACACAACGTATAATTATGAATGCAGTGTACCGCCAAATATTGACTTTCCCGTGTTACGCTTTTTCACATGCAGCTTGGATAACACGCTGTATCACAAAACATTAGGGTCTTCAGGGGCGGATCCAGGATTTCTGGTTAGGGGGCGTAAATACTACCAATCCAATCCCGTAAATATATATATATATATATATATATATATATATATGAAATTAGATCACGCAAAACTATAATGATCCTTTTTATAGAAAATGTTACGTCGACCAAAGATACTGAACGATGTCACTTCTTATTGTAGCTGGACTTATGTTTTTGCAGAGACATAGCTTCATTTGGTCAGAAATTGATGAAAATAGACAATTGCCATCTTCTTTGGGATTTAATGACACTATGTTGTTCTGAAATGGTAAATGTTCTGGTGCAAATGCTGAAATATTGCAATATCATTGATAAATGTATAATAATAATAATTTTCAAACTCGCAATTCTACATGCAGAATGTCTTCGTATTTGTTAAACTTCTTACATTGTTTACTTTTTCCCCGGGCACTCCGGGCCCCCTCACACCGCCGGGCCCCTGGGAATTTGCCCCTCCCCTTTCGGCGGCCCTGGCTGCCCCCAACTAAAAATAATATAGTCGATGCCAATTTATCATACGATAATTAACATAGTAATGATAGAAATTGAATACACTAGTATTTGTATAAAAATAGATTCAATAAGCAAGGGATGGATCATGCGCCTCATCCATGGACCGCACGCCACTGAGCGTTAAGAGAATGATTATATGAGTAGGCCTAGTTCTATATCCTTGATTTGCTTTTGTCCATAATATCGGCAGCTGAACGCTTTCGGCGGCTAGAATCAGCACGACGAATTTCAAAATTATAATCATATGCCATCTTTTGAGATTTAGGCCTAAGATAGGCCTATGTCTTACCAACGGCAGTCGGCTTATTCGCGAATGATAAAACTGCTTGTTTAAGCCGTTTTGACGGCGGACCACGGCAAAAGTCATTGGTCACGTGGGCAACGTCTGCTAGCAACTCAGGTAAGTAGGTAAGAGAGCTCCGGTAAGAGAGCTCCATTCTGCCGGTCCAGCTACTTCAAACATCCTATTCCCAAATTGCAGTTATATTAGTTTTAGGTCAGTTTAGTTTGAGAACATTTGCTGCAGGTTTAGGGGGGGCGTACGCCGGCTCCGCCCCTCTAAATCCGCGCCTGGTCTTTCAACGACTTCTAGTTACCGAACCACACCTTATACGGCTCATACATTACATGACCAGATATATCCATGTGCGTTGTCCTCTGGAATGGGCTCCCTTTGGCACTGCGATTACATCCCAGTATCCACTCTGAATCTTTCTATTCTTGCCTCAAAACTGTCCTTTTCAGCCGTGCTGGGGATGGGAGCGCTCCTGAGTAGTAACCTCGAAGGGGCGCTATATAAATCTTCGTAATGAATGAATGAATGAACATGTACTAACTGCATTAAAAAGTTCGCAAGGGCTCTCTATAGACAAGCTCAAGGACAAGCCCTACATAATCACATAAGATTCAGTTAAGTAGATGCCAATAGGCAAAGAAAAACAGAAAGTTCACGTGAGAAACAAGGAAACCGCGTTGAAAGAGCATCACGTCGCTTATGAACTATAGTCAGGCAAAGAGAAGAAAGTCTCTAGCCACTAAGATGCAGGGATATGTGGCTGTCATGTCATACATTCAATTACGTCAAGTAGAATAATAGTAGATGACTGTCATTTACTTCCTTCTATTGAAGATCCTGAGCATCTTAAGAGTTAAGAACAGTTTAAATCATATTTAATGCTCGGGTCTTATAGCAACAACAATTTAATGTAAAACACTATTTTATAGGAATTAAATATGAAAGCAATAAAAGCAATGCAGTACAAAAAGCAACTTAGCAATGAAAGAAACTTAACACCACTGGTAGAAGAAAGTTGAGACAAACGCTTTGCATTACATGTCTAAAGTTAAAGTCAGACAAAGAATATGTAAAATAAGCAAAAGACGATGGCAGAAGAAATGATTTTAAACTGATCAATTAACTATGAGAAACAGTTGAGCAGACTGGATGGGGAAGAGATAGCCAAATACATGGATGGAAATTGGCAGAGCTGCTTCTATTACCGTTCCAATCAAAACGCTTCAACCCAAGTTTTTGGGTTTCATGGACGAAAAACTAACACTGCCTATAAACCCTTATGCATAGTTTACTCCTTAATACTCTAGTCTAGATTTTAATAGCATTGTTCCTTACCTGGCACATACTTTCCATTTCACCACTGAAGTGTTAGAAAACAGGTAAGAAGGATGGTGAATGGTCACTTCAAACTTCTGCAGAACTGTTGAAAATGATGAAAGAAATTATAAGGATCAGTGGTAGAGATAACTTCAAATGATTAGTGTCAGAAAAAAACTATCTCTAAAATTTTTATTTTTAAACAACAGTCACATCTTAATGAAAGTACATGCCAGATTCTATATTCTCGTATGAGCGATTTAACTATATTTTAATTTTATGATGAATAATGGATTCCTTTATTACATTACATGTTTACTTTATGAATGTCTTATACAATTGGTGAACAAATGTATCATCCAACATAAGTGGACATGAAACCTGAATTCTGTCATATTCAAAGTCCCAAGAAGGCATAATAAAAATTGAGTGCATCTCCACCTGATATTGTTAAGACATTAAGAGCTTTTCAAATTACCATATTCGTGGACAGTGAATTTCTGAGAATGCACTTCCCCTTTGATTAAGGCTTTGATGGTCCACTCGCCCAGCCGTGGTTCATCGGACAGCTGCATCTCCAAGCTGCCAAGGCCTGGAAATAGAACAAACAACAGCAAAAACAATCAAACGGGTTCTCCAATAGAATGTGCATCACATGACTCCTCTGCTACAGTACCCATTACTTTGTACTTTTGTTACTATCATTACCTATTTCTTTATAAAACAAACTGGATAACAACAGAGGACACAGACATTCACATTACCAATTGGAACAATAGAAAGACAGTACTGTGCTGCTGATGGCAACTATAGTGATCAAGTACAGGCCAAATGAATGACGATTGACTGAAGAGTTGTGTCCTAGCACAATCAGTAGGCTATCACAATTTAACCCATAATCTAACAATAATCTTACAGTAATGCTGTCTAATAACTGTATTCAACTTGTTTGCACACTATTGCTTCTGCTGCTGCATAGCATAATTTCATGTTAACATAAGTCAGGAAGCAAGCAGCACAGTACCAAGCAAGGATGCCAAGCTTTGGGATTAAGCCTAACATCTAACTGGCTCAGGAACTAATAACAGAAAGTCACTACCTTCTCCAAGAATCCAATGGGAAATGAGTGACTTTACTTATTACGAAAAACCAAAAAGTTTTTGGAAACACCAGAAATTACACTTACATGAAAATACTGCTACACTGTCTTATTACTGGCAATATACGATTTTTGAAATGCTTCTCTTGTTTACAACTCTCATGACAAGGACTCTTATTCATCACAGTCACTCGTGCAATTACTAATACATATTATTTGGCTTGACAGACATTTCAACTGTGCAACATGTAATTTGTAAACGAGTAAGATGGAATTCTGCCTACCAATTACAGTGGAAACATTTGCCCATTGCATTACACGGGTTTTTGATGGATCTTCAATATAAGCTAACAATATCTACAACACAAATCACACAGAGTTCAAGCCTAAATGTATGTATCTGTATGTGTATGCATGTATGTATGTACGTACGTACGTATGTATGTATGTACGTATGTATGTACGCATGTATGTACGTATGTATGTATGTATGCATGTAAGAATGTATGGGCCTTTATGTCTGTATGAATGAATGCGGATGGCACTGCAGTAGTTGATCCTACTATAAAGAGAAGCATAGGCAGGAATGTGGCACTGATTGCAAGTGCGGAAAGGAAAAATAGAAACAAAAGCTACTTTGAGATTACGAGTTTATGAGACTACAATTTCTTCTACGTGACCATCTGCATGTTTGCATCTGTAGGAATATTTGTGCATAGCACCTTTCGAAGACCTCTTTAAAGTGCATATTGGAATTTACTGGCTCTTTAAAGTGCATATTGGAATAAACTATTCTCCGTTAAGAAACATTTTCTGCTGATGAGCTGTCAATGTACATTGTGTCTCCTACAAGCCGATCGTGATTTGAATATCTAGAATGAATTACAATAACCGGAAAACTTACATCCTCTGTTAGCATTGTTAAGTCTAGTCCAGTCAAAGTCAGAATTCGGATTCTTACTGAAAATATAACAAATCTCATCCAAAATGTTCTTTTAACATGGGCTCTCTTGATCTACAACACTCAAATCTATTAGATATGTCTTGGCACAGCTTTGCAACGTAATACAGAATTCACAAGTGTACAAAAACATTAACTTTTATTACAAAAGTTCAAATTTGAGTATAAATGGTATATGACAAAAGGACAAGTTACAATATTTCAGTTTTACCAGAAAATTCAAATTTAAGTACCGGTACTGGTATATGATAAAAAGCCAAGTGAAAATGTTCTCAAGTTTAACTGTCCTGCTTTTGATTTCAAAATTGACCTCAAATGTATGAAATTAGCAATGTCTGTGAGCCACGCAAGACACAAGAAAGTCGTTGAGACTTCTGATATGACTTTGCTGTGCATGTGTCCAAATAAAAGATACAACCAATGACGATGCAATTAAGCAGCTACTGACGTATGTTCCACATTAGCACCGGATAGCTCATCATCATTGTCGCCGTCGTAAGACATGCAATCTGTATTACGACCACTGCCAGTTAACTTGGAATGCTTAATAGCCCATCATCTATTGCTATGTTTAGTCATCATGTGTTTTACTGACATCGGCGTTCGGCAGGGTTCTGAGCTTGTTCCTCCTTTATTTGTATTATACATGACATAACTAAAAACAATGCTTGACAATCATTCACCGGGATATCATTTCTATGCCACACCTCCTACTTTTATTTCATAATCGCAGATTGCATTGTGACTTGTCTGTGCAGCTGTTGTCCACTGCCATTGAAGAAGTGCAGTTATGTGGAGGGGGGAAATAAACTCGTCCATAACCAATCGAAGACTGCTTTTCTTAAGAAACTTAAGAAATTTGGATAGCTTAAATCTTTTCTTTTCTCACTCATCTGTATCTCCCCCCCCCTCCATTCCATATGAAAATTGTTTCTCTTAGCGAAATGCATCATTGAGCATTTTTCCAGATTAAGGAGCATCTGCCATTCTTGTGACCATTTGAGCACTCTTCTCAGCTCCACTTGCAGTATCTTGTTTTCCATCATCACCCACTACATTACATAGTTTGTATCATATGTAAAGCAGTAAGTGTTAGATAAGACTCCTTAAAAATGCTTGTTGGCTAGGTGGTTTTTCAGCACAGTTTAATGATAAGGCGTATATGCCAATCGCCATAAACAACAGAGCAGTAAATATTTTCTCATGGTTAAAACACTGTGCTACAAAGGCATCCTACCAAATCTCCACACACATTCTGTAACTAAGTCTTATACTCATTCCTTGCCACTTACCTAGGTCGCCCGGCTTGTAGATAGGTTTATCTGTCTCAATAAATGTCATCTGAGTTGGTCTTCGGATGCTGATTTCAGCAGACTTTGTGAACTTATATTCATTGCTGGAATCCACTGATGTTGCAGTGACAACAAGTGTATCAAAGAATACAGAAATATTCTTTGGCACTGGTACCTTGATACAGATGCTGCCACCTGTGAACAGTTACCAAGGAAACTTTCATTACGTTTGAGACAAAACAATGTGGGAAATTTGGACAAACTTAATTGACAAACGACCGATAAAAGATCTATGATAAACAGTTTTTGACAAATAATTAATACTTTTTGAAGAGCAAAAAATGCCTTTTAATAACACCCTTACAAATACAGTAAAACATTATAAAAGAAAATAAGACAAAATCCCTGGCCATGTTAGGAAGAAATAAAATATGGATAACTATGCCATTTGGGTTGGCTTTCAAAACGGTTCGGGGCCGCTATTCCGGGGGGCCGCTATTACGGGGGTCCACTATTCCGGGGGTCCGCTATTCCGGGGTCCACTATTCCGGGGGTCCGCTATTCCGGGGTCCGCTATTCCGGACTAATGAAGACAAATATACAGTATATGTATATATGTACAATTGTACATTATATGTATATATAATATGCATGTATATGTATCGATTTATATATATATATATATACATGTTTGAATATGTATACATATGTTTGTATATATATGTATATAGATCTATATACATGCACAAATGTTATATATGTATATACATCTGGATATATATGAAATATATATATATATATCTGTGTGAATGGTTACATATCGATAGTCCGAAGGTTCGATAGTCCGAAGGTTCGATAGTCCGAAGGTTCGATAATCCGAAGGTTCGATAGTCCGAAAGTTTCATGGGAAAACATATATGAATATGTACATATTTATGTATATGTACATTATATGTATACATATGCATGCATACGTATATGTTTGTATATATATGTATATATATACATGTACATATGTTAGCCTATATATATGATATAGGTACATATATATATGTGATATATATATGATTATGTGTGTAGATGTGAATATATATATATATGTATATGTAATGTATGTATATACATATATGTATGTATCTATAATTATGTATATGTATGTGTATACTATACATGTATATAGATGTATGTGTATATGTACACTTTACATGTATATGTATATATATGTATTTACGTATATATGTACTTATATATATATATATATGTATATGTATATGTGTATATGTATGTATAGGTATGTTTATGTATATATATGTATATATATGATATATATGTTTGTGTGTGTATATATGTATATATATATATGTATTCATGTATGTATTCATGTATTTATGTATTTATGCATATTTAAATACATAAATATATACATATTTATAGCTAGATACATATACATGCATATACATACATAATGTGTATATATATATACATGCACAAACATAATTTATGTATATACATACATATATGTATACTTACACATACCTATATTCCTACATACATATATACATATATATGTACATATACATATAAATATACATATATATATATAATTATATATACATACATAAGTACATATATACGTAAATACATATATATACATGTACATAAACACATACATCTATATACATGTATAGTATACACATAAATATATACATATAGATACATACATTTATGTATATACATACATATATATATATATATTCACATCTGCGCACATAATTATATATATCATATATATATACTTATATTCATATATATATGACATATGTACATGTATATAGATATAAGTACATATGTATACACACATGCTTATGTATACATATAATGTACATATACATAATTATATATATATGTACATATACATATATGTTTTTAGCATGACACTTTCGGACTATCGAACCTTCGGATTATCGAACCTTCGGACTATCGACCTGTTCCCGTGTGAATATGTATATATATGTATATACATATATGTAAGTATCTATATTTATATATGTATGTATGTATATGTATATAGATGTATGTGTATATGTACATGTATATGTATATACGTATATATATATGTACTTGTGTAAAACATACATATGTGCAATGTGCATGTATACATGTTTGTACATATAGATGTATTTGTGTCTATATGTATGAATAGTTATGTGTAAGCACATAATTATATATATATAATGTATTATGTATATACTTGTATTTTTGTAGTTATACATATGTACAATTGTACATACATAAATATATATATACTGACATGTAAGTATATGTATATTCATGTATATATACAGGTATGTAGGTATTTAAACACATATTCATGCATAAATAATTATTTACTTACAAGTATACATACCTATACATACATATATACCCATATACATATACATATATATGTATATCTACATATATATATACACACACATATATTTACATAAGTACATTTATATATGTATTTACATATATATATATACATGTACATATACATATACATACATATATACATACATATATACATATAGATAGGCTAAATACATATGTATATATATTACATATATAAACATATATGTACATATATACATGTATATATATATATATGTATACTCAGTGGCGTCGCCAGAGCTTCAAGGTTGGGGGGGCAAAGCATAGGAGGACATAGAAATGAGCGTCCGAAGGACGATCGTTGAGGCGCGGAGCGCCGAGCAGGGGGAGGGGTTTGGGGAGGGGGATGTGCCCCTCCCCACTTAAAAATTTTTGAATTTCCATACTGTAATGGTAGCATTTTAAGCTGTCATAGGAACAAAATTTGTTCTATTATTTCAGCGCTGATAGGAGCTAAATGTGACTCGTAGCTAAATGTTAAATGTTCGCGTTTTCATATAGTGACCGTATACGGCCTCGACCCTGCGCATTTTTCAATGAATTGATTGGGTTACATCATTCTTCACTGCTCGCCCGTTCGAATGGACGCCACACCATTTAAGGTCCCCGTGCAAGGACCGTGCTACCCGAGGTTTAAGATGTAGTTTGAACCGTATTTGAGTTTGACTACAGATAATATTAGCAAACCCGACATTTATTGAAATTAATATAAAAACTAGAAAACACGTTAAATATCCAAGAACGCCACAAGCCTTAGGGTAAACAGATTGCTGACCATACACAATTAGCAGACATAAGCTTAGTTTACAAATGGTATACAAACCAAGCAAGAAGGATTCAACTACGTTACCGAATCGGGAAGCCAAGCAGTGCTGATGCAGTTTTACTGGTGAACAATCGACAATAGAAACAGAACGCCGACTGCTTTAAACGACTTACTCGGGGTTAAACTGGGTGGGAATGCGTGGGAACGGCCTCCCACTGCTCTCTAGCATTGGAGTATTAATTCATAGATATTTTTATTCCCTTGTCTTAAAACCAAATGAATCAGTTTGCTATGTTTTGTCTCTGTATATATGTATCTATTTCACAATAAGTATTATACCCACACATACATATATATATATACATATATATATATATATATGTATATATATATATATATATATACACACGCACACGAAGAGGCAGGCATGCTAATAATTTCCACATGTTGTCTTCGACAGCCTGTTGGAATGCGGCTGTGTGACTGGTGTATTATCGTGTATATAGGTCACCCCATCATGACTCATCACTGCGAATAGGAGAGATAAACAACATTGGACTTTTCCCTATTCTTCTGTATATTTTGTGTAAAGCACAATCCGTCACCTGTTGATTAGTGATTAGTCTTTGAAAAGAAAACAAACTTTGGAAGAGGAGAAGAGGACCTTCAATGTAAATTGTCAAACCACACACCACATAGGGTACCCCCCTTAAAAAAACTCACCGGATTTGCACGAATCCCAGGACCCAGCCTGACCAGGGTTGGGGGGCAGCTGCCCCCTTGCCCCCCCGTGGCGACGCTAATGATGTATATATACATATGCACACATATATCTATATATATATATATACACTAGTATCCAAATATATAACATGTATATAGATATAAAAACAGTTGTATATATAAACATATAAACATATACTAACATATACATGCATATATATACATATAATGTACAATTGTACATATATACATATACTGTATATTTGTCTTCATTAGTCCGGAATAGCGGACCCCGGAATAGCGGACCCCGGAATAGCGGACCCCGGAATAGTGGACCCCCGGAATAGCGGACCCCGGAATAGTGGACCCCGTAATAGCGGCCCCCGGAATAGCGGGCCGGTACCTTCAAAACTAATTGGAACCTTAGGTACAGTGATAAAAAGGCAAAGGCAACAACCTATTACACTCAAAACCATAAAACCACTGAAACCAATAAATGTCAGCCAAAGTGGCATGAAGCATGAATGATGTGACTCTGCAAAAGATATGCAAACAAATAACTTATAGAAGTAGCGCAATTTCTTTGCCATTAGACACCTCACCACAACAGTCTTAAGAGGCAGTACAGGTCAGCTGAATCATAATTAAAAAACCTTCAGGACCAAATAACTTATAATAAAGGCCCATTACAATGATTCATTCATTCATTTCAGATATTTATATAGCGCCCCCTTCAAGATTTCTACTCAGAGGCGCTCCCGACTACAGCGCGGACACTGAATCGGAGTTTCACGCCGAAGCGCATGAGCAATTGCGAGTGAAGGACTTGCCCAGGGTCCATTACGCGGCGGCTTGAGGTGGATTCGAACCGCGCGACCCTCCGGCTGCAAGGCACCGAATATACCCCCTTGAGGTGGATTCGAATCCGCAACCCTCCGGCTGCAAGGCACCGAACATACCTCTGCACCACCGCGCCCCATTAACCCATCACGTGGCTACAATACACCCACGCTCTTAATGAACATTTGTCACATAATTGTGTAGTTAAAACAGAAATTAGTCTGGTCGTTTAATGATCAAATTCTAATTTTAACAAATATAACACTAGGCCTACTGCAATAACTGTATGTAGGTAAGTACATATCTAGATATTTGTAGAGGACATTTTAATGACCTGCCTAAGATGCTGATGCCAACAATATAACTAATCTGAATCAACATGACGACTGCCTGTGTTTGGAAATTTAGGATTTTCCGTGGAAGTTCGTTACGGAAGATGGTTCGGCAAATGAGAAAACACAATGCACTCGAGTCGTGCACTCAAGAGGATGAGCTAACAGACCCATACGGATTACAGTGCAAATATATTCTATAAAGTTGGCTTGAGATAGCAACATAGAGAAGGCTTTGATGGTTGACTGAACAACAGTTGCCATCAAAGTCCACCCAAAAAGAAGGAATATCAAAGTAATTCGATTTTCTGGACCAATAGCCAGTGCCCCATACCTTTCATATAATTATAACTCAATAAGCTTTGAATTTAAGTAAACTGGTCTGGTCGTTTAATGGTCAAATTCTAATTTCAACAAATAATAAGCCTACTGATAATATTGTTGTCACAGCAACAATTTTAAAGTGCGTTGGGTTATTGGATTTATTGCTAATTGCGTATTGTTTACTATAAACTTTCTTCGATGGCACACAGTCAGTGTGGTAGTACTACTACTGTACTAGTAGTAATACGAAATGTAAACTTCAGGCGGCAGTAGGGAAAACAAATTCGTAAGTGTTTCGCCGTTGTCACAGAATAAGAAGGGGCTATGCTGGCTGATCCTAGCATTAATAATAATAATAATAATATCTTTTCTTTAATTAAGCGCCTGACAAACGCACTGTGCTGTAGGCCTACATTTACATGTTATGCAATTGAAACAATCTTAACTAGTTAACTACTAACAGAACAGACAGCCTGCAATACACGGCGCTAATAGCAGCCTACAAAGCAAATCCGCCCTACGGGGGCTCGAACTCGGTACCTCTCGCTCTCTACGCCAGATCTTATCCAACGCGCCACCGGACCCCCTCCCCCAAACTGAAAGTTTCGAGCAGTCACGGCAATAGTAAATCTGTCTGCTGGAACTACATCGGTCATTTGTACAGTCCGTCAGATTCAAACACAAAAGATGAAGTGCCAAGACTTGCTACTGTCACACTTCTAAAGGATGTTACACAGAACTCTTCCCAAAAAGGTTTGATTGCATTACAGTTGTCAACTGCTGATATGGCAATTAGCGACAATCTAGTGTAGAAGAGAAAGTTAAACGCTGAACTGTTGAATGAATTACGCCAACAGAATCCTTCAAGCACAAGCGATGCCACTGATTTTACTCCGGAGATTTCTTATTATATCTCATGCAGATCAGTGCACTGTGCATACTCTTACTACTCTGTTTCAAAAGCGGATGCAGTCTGTTACCAGAATTTCCACTGTTTGGTTTTTCTCTGTTTCTTTTTCTCCCGCTATGCCAGAGGTCTCCAAAGTACGGCCCGCGAGCCACATCCGGCCCGCTAAGGCCTTTAATCTGGCCCGCGGAACTCTCCTTGAAGAAACAAACTAAATTGGGAAAACTGAAAATTTTAACGCTGCTGTACTCTGACATGCATATTGCCAAAATCCATGTCGCCGTTTGTAAGGCACTGTGCCTGATATGCAATGACACCATTGCAGTGCTTAAAGTGTATACTATTCGGAGACATTATGAATCCAAGCATTCATCGCATTAGGCTACTCTACAATTCACTGGACAGCTGCGCACAGAGAAATTTTTTTTCTTCGGAGTTTTGGCCCGTGGAGCTTTAGAAAGTCAGCAATGTGGCCCCCCGCTGGAAAACTTTGGAGACCCCTGCGCTATGCGGCTAAGTCTAAGCATAATTATTAATGTATGTCTGGTAGGCCTATTTGTGGTTCCAACGAGCGATGGCTTTCGTAGATTAGCTCACAAGTACGCATTACTTACTGAAACTGTAGCCTACTGCTTCGTATACGACTTTCTGTGTGCCACTAGTAATATTGTTCATTTGTTACGGCATTGTAACAGTTGTTCTAATGTCTAATTAGTTGGCTTTTTGGAACTCTCTATACTACAGGCCTAGTCGATACACTTTTTGAACAAACTACGTTTCAAGCCGTAATTTTTACGGCTAGCAGGAAAATGTAGTTTATATACGTGATTTTACGGATAGCCGCCGTAGTTTCTCCAAGCGAGCCGTTAGCCAAAACAATTACGGCTTGGGGGGGTATGATGCAAACAGTGGAACTCGACGCTTACAGCGCATTACCGTACTCGACTAGTCGCAGTCTTCGATGCAAGGCTATAGCATTTAATTTAGTTGTTAGCGTGACTGAGTATTGAGTGTAACACTGTGTATAACTGTGTAAACTTATAATTACCATATAATTACAATTGTTAACTGTTGAGTTTGAGTTCAGAATCAGTTTGTATTGGTTTTCGATAAAACTCAAGTCGACTGTTAAAACACATTCACGTCTTAGTACATCCATTAATCAATTAATGCCTTAGTATAGTCGACTAGTCCCACAATTCGATGTCATTAGGGCCTATGTATTTTTAAGCAGTAAAATCCTTCCAAATTTTCTCACCAAAAGGTCGCAGACCACGACTGGTAGCTCTAATCGCCTTACTTAATATCGTTTATTTAACGACGAGATCCTGAGTGGCCGAGTGGGTTGGTAGCCCGCTCGCCACGCCGGCGGCCCGGGTTCGATTCCGGGTCGGTCGGTTTATCAGAGATTAATTTCTTGGATCTTTACTGCGGGTGGCTCGGTCGCATTATAAACGTGGAGTACAAAACAATACAACACAACACAATACAACTGGGGCGCGGTGGCATAGGGGTATGTTCGGTGCAGCTGGAGGGTTGCGGGTTCCAATCCACCTCAAAGCCGCCGCGTAGGGACCCTAGGGACCCTGGGCAAGTCCTTCACTCGCAATTGCTCATGCGCTTCGGCGTGAAACTCCGATTCAGCGTCCGCGCAGTAGTCGGGAGCGCCTCTGAATGGGCAATCTGGTAGGGGGCTAGGGGCGCTATAACAAGATGTTCAAATACAATACAATACAACGACGCCGTCATATCGACGATGATAGGCGTTGCTCTAATCGCCCCAAGCCCCTCCGTTTTAAAGGAGGGCCGCTTGGCGGCGGGAGGGAGGAGAGGTTAAAGTATTCTTTAGCCCCCTTCATGAACTAAAACCAAACTCCGCCCATGCAACCACCGTACTGACTAATGAACTTTTTTATCTTGTTTTTTTCGTCTCGAGTGACGACGGCCACATTGTAAGATGACGCTAGTGTTTGTGAACGATAATAAAGAATTTTACGGTACCAATAGTATAAGTTGAGAAAATGAAGTGAATCAGCGAAATGAAATCTTATGCTGTTAGGCGTCAAATTACTCGGAGACCGTTGCTGTTGAAGTTTGAACCGTTCTCTATATGAAACATTAGGCCTGTATGAAGCACTATAGGCCTATGTAACTATGTCTACAAGACTGTGCTACTATATATAGTAGCCTACTATTTAATTGGCCGCACTTTCCTATGCAAAGGGTAGGCTACGGGCGTGCCTATGCTATCGTTTAGGATAGGCGTGATGTATGTCTGTCCATCTGTCATATTCGTATATTGTCATTAAACAGTGTGCCGCAGAAACGTCATGCTTGGCACAGGGCCACAGGCATGATCAAGCATTCCCGCTATCTGCTGGATATCGTTACGGTGGTGCCTGACACCTCCCTCAACTCCTCTCAGCACTCACCCCAAAATCAGGGAGACGCCAAATTGAGCAGGGTGGATAACTTCTATTGCGCCGGTGTCTAATGCAAAAGGCATCAACCGATGGCACACCAAAACCAAGCCGTAATCAGGTCAACATCCAAAAGATCAGTCCGTAAGAGACAGAGAGACAGCCTACAGTGGATATCTATTGATATCTATTGAGAATGAGCATGCAAGGACGATTAACATCGTGAAGATGATTGACATTGTTGCTATAGAAGAAAGCTCTATGTCATGGCATTGCTTTAAGTACTACAACTATAAGTGAATAAGTATGCAATGTGATACATGTTAAATTAGATCGAGAAATCACTGTATTTATAACATTGTAATTTATCTGTGTCATTCTTACAACATTCATGTTTATTCTATGACTGCATGAGTTGCATTGGCAGTATTGCATGTCTAGATATCAAATGTCATTGTTTAGTTTTGGTAATCTTGATCGTAAGAACACAAGGCTACAGGGACAAACAGGGGCCCGTGCGGAACCCCTGCACACGGGCCCATGAAATGCTAGCTATGCCACTGCCCTCCCAGTAGGACATACATGTATATCTAACACGGGCCCTGTTTCCCCCTTACCAAAAACAGTACATGCTCTGGCTGTCTACATGCGTAGATAGAATCCAGATAAGGAAAGAATTTAGACAAAAACCATCAGCAGCATACCAGTCCTCAAACGCAAATGGAAAACTACTGATAGGAGAACAAATGAAAGAAACAAGAGCATAGAACAACAGCTACTTAGCTGCCTGCAAACACGAAAAAGAGTCACCATATTATACTAATTCGTTCAGTTATTTCCTCAAGTTATTCCGCAATTATGCAAATCTTCTGAACAATGCATAAACTAGATGCACCCATAAAGTCCCATATCAAACTTTTAACCAAACAACAAGCACGTGACCAACAAACTTTGCAGAACCTTCAACCTGGGGTGAATTAGCAAAGTACATCCTGAATGCCAATCATATCAGAGGAAGCAGGATCACACATGTCACGCAACTCATATATACCAGTTTCATTTACTATCTTGAAACAGGACTTCCTTTAGGCACTTCAAGCTATGGCAAATATTTAAAAAGCTATGGCAAATATTAAAAAGATTCAATATTCACATTCAATTACATCAAATTACATAGGCCCTACTGCATTTTTGACAAAGCCAGATCAGTTTGAGACAATAGTATCAAAGTAGGCTACGTCCTATACTTGATAAACCTAAACAGCATCCGACACATGCAGGCATAGCCGTGATTTTCCACAGGACCAGGGATACTCATATACGGAATTTTTGGACTAAAGCTGTGTACTGTATTGGCCCATGTTTGCACACTCTGAATAAACAATGCCAATAAAGGAAAACGTTAACCTGGCAGTCTCCAATGTGTTTCATACTATTTGTGAAACAGTTATTAGGCAGAAGGGGAAGGGAAGGAAAGGAATTGGTGCTGTCCACGTTTTGAACCAAAGTAATGCCTCTGATCTTATTTTGTTATAACTGCAGAGGTACTTAATAAGCACACATATTTCAATTAGATATAACCTACCAGAGGATATTGTCACATTCTTCTGAACACCAACAACAACAGGTAAATTGTAGCTGTGTTTTTGCAGCTGAATATTACAAAGTACTTCAGGTGTCAAAGCATGGGACACAATGCAGACATTTTCTTGTCCTCCAGTGACCCACACTCGTGGAGTAGTCATAATCAGTCCCCTATGTTAGAACAAAACAATCACCAAATACATGAATAAGAACAACAACAAAAAGAACAATTCTAGAAGATTCATCAGAGTAAAATGAACATCCATACTGCAAGCTATGCCACAATTCTTATCAGAGGTTAAACGGGTGAACAGAAATGATTTGCTTTTATTTTTCTGGGATGCAAATTCTAGACAAGCACTGAAAGACAGCAGCCTAACTACTTGCCACACACATTACACACTTCAACGAAAGGCTGGCCACTGTTTTCATTGGTAACATCGTGTTGCTTTCCGGCAGTTGCTGTCATGAGGCGCACCCGTGCCCGGTCAAATGACACAGCCATCTGCCAGATACTGTATGCTATCCTTGACGTTAACCCTCGTTGACGCAATACCACAATGCTTGTACACTCTGAAGAACCCTGGCTGTAAAAATTTCTGGTCTCATATAATTTAATCTAGGGTAATAATTCAGTATGACAAGTTCCAGATGTCTCACAGATCTTGAAGCATGGATAGTGCATGTGAGGTGCACAAATGTAAAACGACAATACTTGCCCACAAGACAACAATCTTAATGTGCATGACTTACCAGGTAGGGTTTTAATCAGCTGACCTGAGTTGAATGACTGGAAGCCGTAAAATATATGTCCTTTTCCTAATCTAGTCTCATCTAATCCAACATTAGTCATTGATGCCAACCTCATCAGTCAATAAAATTCATAGCCACAGAAGGCACTCTTCAAGATAAGTCTGAAAGTTCTAGACATAACTGTAGCCCAAAACACGTAAATAATAAAGTGTATACAATCTAAGGACATCCACAACAGCATCCGCATTTGAAAAAGAAATCGGAAAGGTAAGTCATTCACACAAAAGAACTTGTGCAAGGGAAGAGTCACCGCAATATGAAAATAATGAAAAACTGAAAAAGGTCTTTCGAAAATGTCAGAAACTCCTTCCAACTAAAATCTTCTGCAATAATTACATAATCAGTATGATATGAGGCAGTACTAGCGTGATCAATGTGATCTAAGTAAGTAAGTAAGTATAATTATTCTTTATTGAGCCAGTTGCAATCCGCATTCCGATGTACATACATCAAAATTATAATAAACAATCAATAGTCAATAAGAATAAAGCATTCTAATTATAAAAGTTTTTTCATATTATGGTCAGCTAAAGGTATAACACGGTCATGTGATCGGGGTCTAAGGGAATAGGCCAACGGCTTCTTTGGAGGAAGGAACCTATGCAGAACATGGCCCGGGTTTCCCAGGACCGCCGAAAACAGGCAGGTGTCGGCTTTAACGCATAGTTGTTCAAAGGTTGGGCTATCACTTGGAAGGTATCGCTGACGGATCAATCTGTTCATTACAGACTGGAGCATTCCCTTCTCCCTTTGGCTGGCAAAGCCCCACCATGCCGGAGCAGCATACAACAAGCGTGCCACCGTTGTCGCCCTCACCACATCGTAAAGCCCAGGGCCAGATAAACCATGAGCAGTTAGTATGCGCAGGGCATACATGGAATGCCTACCCCTGCAGCATATTTGGGCAATGTGCATCTCACATTGATAAGAAAGTTTGCGACCTATCACCAGTATGGGAATTATAAAAAAATAACTGGGGGGTTAGACGTTGATTTATGTACAGTTTTGGTGTGAAATATAGACTTTACTATAGGATTCTAAGAAAGACTAGGGGGGTTGAACCCCCCAACCTCCCTGGCAATTCTCACCCTGCCTATCACCATTTTAGACATAATATATATATATAGAAGTATCTGCTATTGGCACACAGCATAATAGTGGAAACTGGAAAGCCAGGTTTAGGTCACCAGAAAGCCACTCAAAAGGCAGTATACTAGAGTGGCCTACTGGTTACATACACGTGCAACTGCATCAGCACCTGTTGCATCTCAGGATCATCTCACAAGGCATCTGAATGGACAATATGCAATTAGCATCAAACTGTCAAATACCCAGGATACACATAAAAATGACCACTTCATAAAGGTAACAATGTAAATGTGATGCTGTGAGTGTGAAGTTTTTAGGGACCACTTTCACAAAGCCTGCGGGAAAATGGCCCTACCTCACGGTCATTTATGCCTTCAACAGTGAACAGCACACACGTGACACTTCGCTTTCCGACCTCCAGGCTCCATTGAGCACTACAAACCGGCAAGACATATGTTTGTTCATTTATTTATTTCCTTCGTTTTGTCTCATCAATCATATAGGCCTATTCGTTTAATGTGTTAACAACAGACATAACGCTGTAGGTGTACATAAAAAAATACATCTAGATATTATAGTATGAATTAATAATAGGTTCAGGAATAACATAGATCTACGAGATATAAAATTTCGTGAGTCCTTGTCAGGAAGGTTAAAGTTATGTGGTCTGACCCTAAGAAAATAGGGCGTAAAATGTTGGTTAGGAAATAGGCATCTGAGTGAATGATTCTCATTTAAGAGGACGGCCTTAAAGAGTGAAGTGTCTGCGTTATTAGCAATAACATTCGTAGAAGGGGAATCTGACTGAATAAACCAGAGCGTTTTAATCTGTTATTCAGACGTTCTATGCGGGCTTTGATATGCATACATTGATACGAAGTTTCTACGTGCAATTAACCAGACGACACAGTTAATATTTTTAATTTAATTTCTTTCATTATTCCATGTAAACAAGTTGCGGTTTGTCAACTTAGTATTTTAATAAACGAAATCTACAGTGTGTTGTCTTACCCTGATTGGCAACATGTCGGCACATCGAGAACAGCGAAGACACAGACCATAAGTAAAATCGGCCACGAACGACGTTCCACCATCTTCGATAAAGCTGCAAAACCCACTGTTAGGTAACGATTTAACTGTCAGCTTCAAGTCCGTTTTGGAAATAAATATCAAAGAACTATAAAGCATCACCAACACACCGACCAACTGCGCGTCTTCAGAATCCTTGTGTCCAGTGGCAGTTGCTCCGTCAGACAATGTGATTCGGTTTTTATACCGCTAAGTAAAGCCCACGCAACGAAACTCTAGTTTACTGAACCGGACAAACTTTGAATCGAAACCACAGAAAACATGAGAGTGAAACTTTGGATGTGATAAACAACGGCACACACGTTCAATGTGGGCGTCAGCACCACAGCATGAGACTCTGCATGGTTAAAAATGGCAATAAGCCTTGTAGGCCCTTGTAGGCAATCTCCTATACTCCACTCCAATTTCAGACCAGTACGTCCGACAATATTCAGCCACCGATCAGGCACCATCTTTTGGCCGTCCGTCCGTATACCTTGGTCTGTGTAGTATAGGACTACAAGTAGCCTATGTATGTATGTATGTATTGTATGTATGTATATAGGCCTATGTATGTATGCCCTATGTGTGTATGTATGTGTGTATGTGTGTATGTACCGGTATATATGTATACCGGTACCTATGTATGTATGTATGTATGTATGTAGGCTATGTATGTATGTATGTATGCATGTATGTGTGCATGTATGTATGTATGTATGCGTATGTACGTATGTATGTATGTATGTATGTATGTATGTATGTATGTATGTATGTATGCGTATGTATGTATGTATGTACGTACGTACGTACGTATATATATATGTATGTATGTATGTATGTATGTATGTATGTAAGCATGTATATAATTATGTAAGAGTGTGTGTGCATAATATGGCCTATTTATTATTATATAATTTATAATAATTTATTAAGCTTATTATTACTACTATTACTATTAATTTTACTACTACTACTACTTCTACTACTGCCACCACCACTACAACCGCCACCACAACTACTACTATCATCATCATCATCATCATCATCATCATCATCACCACCACCACCACCACCACCCCCTTCATCATCATTATTTTATTACTATTACTTCTAGTCTACTAGGCCTATTACTACTACTAGGTCTACTACTACAACCGGTGCTACTACTAGTTCCATCTCCTTACGTGGTTGTAAGCCCAGAGAAACGGCAGTCAGTCTTCTTGTTCTATCCGGGGCCATATATTTATTATGTACGCACGGAGGAAAGGGGGTTAGCCTAAATGCATGTGCTTGCGTATGGGCTCTACTGATAATCTAAGTACGCATAGGAAACGGGGTGGGGTGATACCGAGATAATAATTTTTATTGGTCTATTATAAATTGGCCTTCAACTGAGCCACTGACAAGTAGGCCTACAACTGGGAGAAGTAGGACTGTGAGAGATGTGTAACTTGCACGCCACGTTACCCCGACTACTATTAACTGCTAAATAC
Organism: Aporrectodea caliginosa; assembly: GCA_020284085.1. Taxonomy (NCBI): domain Eukaryota; kingdom Metazoa; phylum Annelida; class Clitellata; order Crassiclitellata; family Lumbricidae; genus Aporrectodea; species Aporrectodea caliginosa. The sequence continues at coordinate 65,458 of JACEVL010000189.1, forward strand.
GCTAACGTTATTAACCCTCGATTTATTCTACGTGCATCAAGCACAGACCGTTCTATAGAATTCGTCGTGCCTCAAGGTTACGGTACGCACGCAGATGGGGGTGTACACGAGTACACACGCGTACAGGAAGCGGGAAGGGCCAATTTTTTTTGGATCTCTGAGTATTCGAATGGACATCAGTTTCTATCTTTCTAAAAGTGTTCGTAACTCCTTTTCCCTCCTTCTAATGCGTCATGGAATCAAACCCTGGATGGTGGGGATCGTATACGACGGTTTCGTCGAAAGAGGTCTCCTTCCCTTTCCGGGAATCTACAGACTGCATCTAGTCAAGTCGGCCGACATTATAATTTATTGTCAACTCAAGTCTCCCCTTCCGTTGCCACTGGCGCCACTACAGCAGGGCAAGCCAGGGCAAATGCCGTGGTAAATGGCGTTTGCCCTGGTCTTTGGCCTGTCACAAGACTTGCCGGAATTTTTGCCATGCCGAGAATTTATTATTTTGGTGCATAAATCACCTCTGTACTGGAGTGGAATCGTTTAGGAGTGTTGTGATATGGTGTGGCTTGAGTGTTCTTATGACAGCATGTGCGAGGTATGGATGAGTTGCAGGCGCTCAATATGGGTTGATTCAATGTGTAGGAAAATGGAATTGCAGTATTCAAGCTTGGAGTGGACAATGGAGGTAGGAATGGTTGGGGCAGTTTTAAATTCGAACATGGATTCACCAGCGGAGTTCAAGGATGCAGCGGAGGTCTCGAATTTCGATGAAGCAGGTGCGCGAGAGGTTGGAAATGTGATTAGAGGATAGGTGTTGTTGAAGGTAATACCAAGATTACGCACAGGGAAGTCGCATGAAGATGAAAGTGAGAGATGAGGAGTTGGTTGTCGCGTATATGGAAGGGTCAGCGATTTCTCAGTCGAGCAAACAGTTGACCTGATGTCGAAATGTGTGGTCCGTGTGCAATGCCTTTGAAAACTGGCCTCACTGGCGTGGCTTTTGTGGGACGCTGAGAAATTTCAGAGATTTAAACAATAGAGCCTACAGTACATGTACATGCATGCATCGCTCACTTGTGACACGATCATGATGCAGAGCAGTAGCAGTTGTACTTGTATCTCGACTTTATCGAATTCATCATTTCCTTGTGTCAGAGTTTTCCTGTGCGAAAGTCTTCTTAGGCTACAGTGTGGGATATAATTACAAAAGCCACATCAGCGAGACCAGCTGATAATATATATTCACCGGTACTACCAATAAAGTCCGCAATAGCCAGGTTACTGGTCCGCTCCGGTAGACCGGTACCAGGGCAGACTGCGGGAGAAGTCTAGTCTTAGCCTAACGTTCATATCGTCGTCGCGCTGACCTAAACAGGGCGTAGTATAACGAAGTTGGACTTGTTACAAGAGAGCCTTGCACTAGTTCAACTGGCTATGTAACTTACTAAATTAGTTACTATTATAATTATTGTCACTTTAGGGAAACGCCGTCTAGCGGTCGTTTCAGGTTTTAGCGATTGGTCCGTTGCACTCTGTCATGACTACCGTAAGCCAGAGTTGGTGCCAGAAATGTTTTGTAGGGCATAGCCAGGGCAGTCATACAAGTAACTAGTACAGAGGTGATTTATGCACCAAAATAATAAATTCTCGGCATGGCAAAAATTGAAAATCTCGGGGCATTTCCACATCAAATTTTGTTCAACTTCCGACGACGACCGTGAGTACGTCAGGCTTAGACTTCTCCCGCAGTCTGACTGACTTGGTACCGGAACGGACTTGACCAAACAAGTTGAGACATCGACTGGCTATTCGACGGACTTTATTGATATCGACTTCACCGGTGAATACCTAGCAATAAAATATATTACGGCATACTGTAAAGTTACGTTTCGCTGCATCATGGCTTTTGACCAAATAAAGCGGTGGTACATCTATATTAATAGCAACTATTGGCCAGGAAACCTCTGAAATGATAAAACCATTATCGCGTAGCATTTACATCAGATAGAACTGCTACTGCATGCTGCATTCAAGTCTGCGTATTTCACAAGTGATTTTAGGTGCATGTAGGCCTATGTCTCACCCAGACTTCTTATGTAAATCTCCAAAATTTCAAACAGCGGATTTCTCTCGAAAGCCACGCCATATTCCCTAATTTTTCAAAGGCATTATCAAAGTCCGACACACACCTCAACGTGGTCTCGGCAAACATCTCATCAGGTCAACTGTTTGCCATCAGTGGTGAGGCTTGGCTGAAAAATCCCTGACGCGAGTTGGATATACAGCAGGGAACCCTGAAACAGCTGGCTCCGTGGGCGGCTCGCCACCTTTGATACCACCAGATAGTGGATATCAGAGCCTAGTCCTAAGCCTGGAACTCTCTTTAAGGGAGTATGCGAAAGTCGAACCTTCAACAACACCGTTCGCAAAGAAAAAATACGAATGAAATCCAATGCAAACATTGGACTCAACGGGCCTCCGGCCCATGGATCCGGTGCAAGCGTCGAAATTACGTGACTTCCCATGGATCCTGATGATGATAATGATTATCGATTTTTCCGGAATGATGTTTGTTGTACCGTGTTTAAAGACACTGAAACCAGCGTATTTTCAACGCAACGTTTGCTTCCTAAAGACGCCATTTCAATTAAAGAAGTGCACCAAGTGAGATAACGTGACAGACAAATCTGACTGTTGATAGCATCGACGTATATTAGGCTTCGATGGTTGATAGTAAGTCTAAATATCAACTCCTTGGAAGTTAGTGTATATCTAGTAAAGTAGCCTACTAGGTAAGAGTAAAGGTAGTAAATAAATAACTGCCATATTAAGTGGACAAAGTCGATAGCAGTCGATAGCTTAGCGACTGACTTCGACTTGAGGGCTTAATCTCGGCGGCGGCGGTGCTGGGTCCAGTCGATAGCCTTATCGACTGACTTCGACTTGAGGGCTTAGCGACTGGCGGCGGATGGCGGCGGAGTACCTATCACCGCTTCACCATCCAGCCACTCCGCTCTACTCGATCACCCTCTTATCTCACTCTTAATTTCCGCCACAGCTACTAAGCTACCACTAATCTAGTTCTCCAACCGATCCACATACACTACAATACTGTTCAGACTTTGAAACGACCCCTCCTGAATCGCGCAAATTCTGATATCCTCCACCAAAATCGCGCTCAACCACCATAATCTGCCAAACGCTTCTTTATTTATAACTCCTCAGGCTTTCCACTCTGAACAAGTCTCACCTCTTCAAGAATTCCTCCCTGATACACGTACTGCGTAAGGGTAAAACATTTGTAACATGGCTCCTGTTGCAAACATCCAGCTCATCAACTGAGCTCCAGAAAGCAAATTGCATTGCACCACTACATTACTATTTATAACTCGGAGGTGTAAAATATAATAAAGCTGAAGACAGGACAACGTATCAAAATTATCATCTTTATGGTATAGTATTACTGCTGGATATCATTCATCACTGTTTTGAAACCAAAGCAAAAATTGCAGTGGTTTAAATTTACAGTTACAGCAAAAATGCAGTTACATAAAAAATATTATTATTTTTATTATTGCTACTACTATTAGCCTACTGTTATTACGATTACTATGAAACTAACTGATTCTTTCACAGCATTCTGAACAAAACAGAAAAGATGCTCATCAACAACAATCCACCACCAAACCAGTCAAAATTATAACTCATTCTGCAAAGCAACGGTTCTTAGAGAAATATTTTGTAATGCTTGTTAATTTGAATAATATCATCACAGGGAATTACTCTCCCTACTGCATTAGATTTAGCCATTTGTATTCCATCATTCAGTCCAGTGAATCCTGTAATGTCCTCTTACCCAAAGTCATATACATGGATCGGCAAAAGCAGAAATTTACACAAGTTACACAATGTTACAAATGTTCAGCCGACTAATTAGTCATAAAATTCGTCCAGAATCGAGTTGCCTCTACGGACAGATGGTCGTATTCTGAGCTGTGGCTATCAAATCGATTTTGGATCTTTCCACAACTCCAGCATTGGTACCGACCTTCAGTGAAGCATGTTTCTTGCTCTTGTTAATTGACTTTGGCAGCATTAACACCACTTGTGCACCTGCGTCAAGTAAACAATTCAGCACTGAAGAACAGTCTGTTCAGTGATAACACGAGGCAACAGCTTCTATAACGCCGGTGTCTAATGCACAAGGCATCAAAAGATGGTGCACCAAACCCATACCAACATCAGGTCACCACAAGGTTATTAATTACAATTAAATATTTTTTCACTCAGAGTAGAAAACATCCCCTGGACAAGGAAAAGAGTTGATAAAGCATTCTTTTGCATGACCAATCTTTGATGGTCTTCAACTTCTGGAAGGCGCCTTGTAAGATAATATCAGCTAAGTGCCAGATGGCCATGGAAAAGGCACGTCCGAGAAATTGCAGCTAGTTGAGGTTTTAGGGAAACTTTTCAGTTAAGGATGACTCCAAGATCCCGAAAGTTTATGATGGAGAGAGTGGAAAGTAGAATCTCACTGTGAGAGTTCAGTACATTATAGGAACTTGGAAGAATGGTCAAACCAGATGAGCTCGGATTTGTCAGAGTTAAGTTTTAGGCGCATAGACAGACTCCATGGCCTGATGTCATCAGTGCAGGAAAGAAGTATCTTTGTAATCTCCAGATAAACGTACAGAGATGGAGAACGGGTATAGAAATTCCTACGTCACTAAATGATCATGCCCAAAATAAACACTAACAAAATACAATATAGAAATGTGAAGTACATTTCTTATTCATTGAATGACCATACCAAGAACTGAGTAATGAGTAATGATGAATTGGTCGTTTCTACAGAACTATAGCATCCTTTAGGCAACTGAGAACATTAAATCCACAGCTATGTTTCAGTACGAATGAAAAGTTCTAAAGGTGCTAAACAAATTTTTAAAAGCTACGTCATACATATGTTTAACAATTTCCGTTTAAAGTCTGAGGATTTCACACACCTTTTTTAAGCACGGCACATTTACTGACACACATGTAATCCAAACGGTAGCTGATGGTCTTGTTAATGTCAACATTGGAATGCAATGCTTTCAACACATTCAAACTTGTCTGATTGACAACCACCGCTTCATATGCTGGATATACATTAAAAAAATACAAAAACATTTAAAGTAATTACTTATGCTGAATCAACAGAGCAATATGAATTATACTCAATAACTTTCGATCAGACAATCCAGCAATTTACAGTTAGATTTGGTCCTCACGACAATGGCTTAACTCATCCTGTTTATGGGAACAGAAATGCCGGCTTTAAATAACACTTCTGAAGTAAAAAAATTATGCTCATACAACTACAACAAATGGAGGTGATGAGAAGAATTGGAGAAGAAAGAGCCCTGATAAGCACAATAAGAGAGAGACAAAGGATATGGATCGGACACACGCTAAGAGGAGACTCACTACTAAGAACGGTCATTGAAGGAAAAATGGAGGAGAGGAGGACAAGAGGAAGACCAAGACAGATGATGCTGGATTGGATGATGAAAGACGGTTACAGGAAGCTGAAAGAAGAGGCTCAACAACGAGAGGAGTGGCGACGTCGGACATTTGAACCTGCCTAAGAGGCAGAGAACACAAGAAGAAGAAGAAGAAGAGAAGAAGATACAACTACATCACCACTTAATCATCACAACTTCTGACGAGCAACAGCTATTATATTAAAATCTCTCCATTCAGCCTATAAGCAGAACTGTATGTATGCTAAGGCGCCCTTGTAATGGCAAGTGCTGTTACAGAAATCTAGAAATTGTCACTATTGTTATTATTATTATTATTATTATTATTATTATTATTATTATCATCATCATCATCATCATCATCGTCATCATCACCACTATCATTATTACTATTATTATTATTATTAACTGCAAACAACACGTTTTGAAGTAGTAATGTCATCACCTTCCATCTCATCTACTGACCGTGAGGTGTGCTGCAGAATTTTCTTTTTATTTCAGTCAACTTTTTTAAACTTCAAAACTCTATGTTAGTGACAGTGACGTGTTCTACGAAATTTCCCTGCAGACATATTGACATTATATACCGTATAATTATCTTCTATAGTTCTATAGTCCTTAGCGTAGGCTACTTGGCTGTTTATATTGTCGGTGCTAATCCCGCTTTAGTCTACTTGACAACTTGGCCTATTTTTCATACCTTTTGTTTTCTCTGCATTTATGAATGAATATCTATTACTGTTCATATATATCCAAGGAGAAAAAACTTAAATTTTAAACTACACCTGTGTCCATTCTTCTTGTAATGTAATGTAATGTAATGTAACAAAACATTTATAAAGCGCCACTTAAGAGTCTCTCAGAAGCGCTCAACACGTGGCCATCAAACAGCTGAAAAATGCGTCTTTAAGAGTTTAGAGAAAACCATATAGCCGCGTGCAGCACGCACAGACGGCGGAAGAGCGTTCCAGATCCGTGGCGCCGCAATCGAGAAGTCCCGACGAGCACAGGTGGTGGTTCGAAACGACGGTATCATCAAGTCATTTCGCGAGGCAGACCGGAGAGCCCGCCGACCAGTTTGAGTGCCAACTGGAAGGCACAGTTCAGCAATGTAGTCCGGAGCAGTACCAGTCGTAGCCTTCCAAACCAGCGTAGCAATTTTGAATTGCACACGATCAGCAACTGGAAGCCAGTGCAGCTCACGTCGCATGTAGTCAGATATGTGTGAATATCTCGGTAGATCAGCCAGCAGTCTAGCTGCTGCATTCTGAACGAGCTGAAGTTGATGAAGACGGAACTCAGGGAGGCCCAGGAGGACCCCATTACAGTAGTCAAGACGTGTGAGGACGAAGGAGTGTATTAGCACAGCCGCAGCGCTTAGCGACAGCGTTCTCCGTATAACTCGGATCTGCCTGAGCTCATAATAGCTAATCCTGGAGATATGTGACACATGATCAGCCATCGTAAGCCCACCATCAAGAAGCACCCCAAGGTCCCTCACCACATTACAGGACTGTCCAGTAAGGGATGCCGATGCAAGAGCATTTTTATCGATCCTACAACGTGCACGTGTTGTACCGAACCATATAAACTGTGACTTGCTCGGGTTGAGTCTAAGACGATTGGCAGACATCCAGTGATGCACCGTCTCAAGTGCACAATGCATTTGTTGCGCGCATACCACTGAATCCTCAGGTCGACAGGACAAATACAGTTGAAGGTCATCAGCAAACTGATGAGATGTGGGACCCAGCGACGCTACAACATTATAGAGGTCAGCTGTGTAGAGAATGAAAAGTAGTGGCCCCAGGACTGAGCCCTGAGGAACACCACAAACAACAGGCGCCCAGACCGACTTGTCATCTCCAATCTCCACCCTCATGGTCCGCCCCTCAAGATAGGAGCAGAACCAAGCCAATGCACGGCCTGAGATCCCGTATGATGCCGCAAGCCTTGTAAGGAGTATCTGATGATCTACCGAATCGAAGGCAGCGCTCACATCAAGAAGAGCCAGTAGTGTAACCCTGCCCGAATCCATAGCCTGATTGATGTCTGATAGAAGACGGATAAGGAGTGTCTCGGTTGAATGTCCCTTGCGAAAGCCAGACTGATGATTTGGCATCAGACCATTCTGCTCAAGATATCGGAGCAGCTGGACAGCAACCACTCTCTCAATCAGCTTTGACATGAAGGTTAGGTTTGAGATGGGTCTGTAACTGGATGGTAAGTTCACATCAAGCCCCGACTTCTTAAGGGCAGGTCTGACAATGGCACGCTTCTGGCTGGCCGGCAGGATTGCCTCATCCAGCGAAGCATTGCAGATGGAGACAATGTACGGCAGTAGATCATCAATCATCTCACGAAGCAGAAAGGTCGGAATAGGATCAAGCGAACAGCTCTTCGACGGCGAGGAACAGAGGATTTGACGTACTTCAACTTCAGTAACGTTTCTAAAGGAGTCCATGCATGACCATGCTGGAGTGTACGTAGGCTGAGTCGATTTCTCAGTAGCTCTCCGAACTTCTTGCACTTTTTCTTTGAGGTAGAGCAGGTAGTTTTCAGCACCAAAGGTCGGTGCCACAGTAGGCTCAGGCCTCCGTCCAAGAGTAGTAGAGAGGTCCCTCCAAAGGCGGCGAGTATTTCCCGAATTGGAGGCGATGCGGTCCTCCCAGTATCGTCTCTCCTTTTCACGGAAGTAGTCGTGCTTTTCCCTCAATGCTCTAATCCAGGCCCGACGATCATCATCCAGCAACGTTCTTCGAAAAAGCCTTTCTGCTTTCCTCACTTTGCGACGCAACGCCCTGCACTCTCCATCAAACCAAGGCGTTAGCGGGCTGTTCCGAATGCGGACCTTCCTGGGAGGCAATAGGTCATTGACAATGGAGGTGAGAGTGTTGTCATATACCATTATCAACTCATCAATAGTAGCTTTCCGACGGGTCAACTCCAAGTCACAGAGCTGACTAGCATGTAGTCGACGTCGAAATTCATCCCAGTCTAGCCTAGACCAGGATCTGATCGTTCTCCAGCTGACTTCAGGTGCTCCACGAAGAAAAGGCAACTGGTAGGTTATGAGGCCATGATCGGATATGGCTGGTGGCTCAATGGTCATGTTGGACAACGCACAGTCATCCCTGGTAACCACTAGATCAAGCCAACCTCCAGCTCGATGCGTAGGCCCTCCAACATGTTGAAGAAGACCACAGCTTACCAGCATCTGCTTGATACCCAAGGTCCAAGGGCAACATTGATTCTCCATATGGACATTGAAGTCGCCAGTGACAAGCAGTTGTGTATTCCACGTTGCCACAACGCCCAGCAGTGATGAAAGCTCCTCGATGAATGCCGCAGATGGTGGTACAGATCCTGGACGGTAGATCGCAACAACTGTAGTAGGACCCCGTTTGGTAGAGAAAGAGCAGAGCAGAGACTCAAAAGTTTCAAGTTTCACACTGTACTCCACCCGTTTAACTGGGAGTTCCGCACGATGGATGATCGCTATGCCTCCGTGGCCAGGTCCAGGGCCCAGTGATCCATGGCTCCGCCGCGGGGCATCAATGACAGAATATCCCTCAGGAACCGACCGTCTTAGGGCAACATCGGTGTCAGCAAGATGCCATGTCTCAGTTAGCACTAGAATATCCAAGTCTTTCTCTTTGATAGTCTCAGCAACTGTTGTATATTTGTTACCTAGTGATCTTACATTCCAGGTCCCAATCCTGAGGGCTGATCCACCAGTGTCCTCGTGAACAGGTGACGCAATGTTCTGTCTTGAGGAGGCCGGACGCCAAATACGATGAGCAAATAACAACTTCCTCACTGTGCGTGAAACTTGTAAACCCACAACATTGAGTGAGCGCAAGTAATCTGAGGTGTAGATGTAATCAGAGGGCATATCCACAGATCAATTCGTTCAAAATTTGTCGAAACTGAACAATTTAACAACTGACTCCTAAAAGAGACTGACCATAAATGGATAAAGTCATAAAATCGTAAGTCTGAAGGCACCAGAGTATTGCTTGACCACGACAGATATCAAATCAGATAATATTAACGCATAGACACGTGCGGTGTTTAGCGGAAGTAGTCCGACGCGTAGATATACTCAGAAAGCCACGTGCGGTATTTATCCACAGATCGATTCAATCCAGAAAAGTCACTAACTGAATAATTAGAGAACAAACTCCGAAATCAAAACAGCCATCCGTGGCTACGATCATAATAGTCGTAAGTCCGAACGAACAAGAATATTGTTTAAGCACGAAGAGATAAGAAATTAGATAATATTGACGCATCGGCAGCCACGTGCGGTGTTTACACGCCAGCAGCGCCACCTCATCGATATAGTATCTTTCCTTACATATTTATGCTGGCGCCTTAGTCGCTACTTGGCTTACTTGTTCCATAAGGCTGGTTTCATAATGTCTAGTCACTTTTGAGTGGTTTATAATTTCTACCAGAACATCACCTTAGATTGAGTCTCTTGCAATCTATCCCTAAAATTCCAAAAATTCTGGAGATAAGCACCTTGTCGTTCTTTTAGCAAAAGAAAAATTTGATTGTGCTTCATGAACTGATGTAGGGCATCCAACATTTCATAAAAATTATCTTGGTGATTGCAAAGTTTCATCATGGTATGAGTAATGCAGCCGTTTTATTGTAAGTGAATAATTGATTTTTCAGGCTTTAGCGATCCTCCACTCGAACCTGGAAGATATAATTCATTCTTGCTGTCTGAATATTTTGACTCGAGAGAGGCTTTCGTGGTGAGGATCTTGTAACCTTTGAGCCTCAGTTGTGATAGTCTGGTAACATGTCTTGTTTTTGGTGTTATGTGATAAACGGAATGGATATAAAGAAGCCTGTTCTATAGCATTTATGAAATATCCTTCCCTTATGCAACTGTAGTGTCCCTAATCGCCCGATTGTTCGGGGTTGTCGATCGACAGTAGATAAAGAGATAACACGTTGTCGTTGTCGATGTTGATTCAGTAGATGATACACGCTAGGACCCCTTGTCCCGGTTGACAAACGGGACAGGTGTCCGGCCTAACCAACGCGCTGGATCCCAATCTCTCTCTCTCTCTCCGCTCCTATGCCTCAAGGGCTACCATTTATATAGCCCTATCGTTATACCTTAATTCCTACACGGCATACCTTTACCTGGCGCCAGTCAGTCTATCTGCACGCGCATCTGCCAACTCGCCCACGCTCAGACTGTTACAGTAGGCCTACATTCTTCTGAAGACTGACCACTTACTGCCAAGGGGATTATAATGACCAGTCCAGATGGAATAGGAATGCAGCTTATAGACCTATCTACACAACTATCCTTAGACATGTAATGATATTGTCATCGAAAGGAATTAACTTTGCTGCACAGGAGGATTATCTGCCATGGTCTTATGCAATCAAATAAAAGCTGTGACAAAGTCAGAGCAAGTGCAATCGCCCGTTACTGGGCGGGAAACAAGGGGCATACTTCCAACTTTTTATAACCTTAACTCTTTTTCTCCCAAATTTTATTCTTCCTTCTTTGCAAACCAGTGACATTATCTCATATGGAGGCGATTTTAGATCAGTATTTTCTAAGGCTTTTATTTAGGAGGGCTGCAGAAAGCAGTGGCGGATCCAGGGTTGCTTGCGCGGGGGGGCAAGGGATCTTTCTGAGGGGCGCCATGTTCTAGCGTAAATATTGTAGGCCTAATTGACTTTAAACAATAGTAGCCTATGTTTGAAATAATGCCATTATGTTTTGTAATGTAGTAGACCATTTAGTATGGTTATACTATTCTAAATAAAACTTTCAAAATGGCAAAATTTTCCAGGACATAATGTCGCAAATTGGTCAAGCATTTATATGAATTGTTTTCTACGAGGCTTCATCAGTGTAAAGCGATAAATACTAGCTTAGAGTCAATAGCTCCAGTCAGTTCTTTTTCGATTGATATTTGGCCTAATGCTTGTCTAGACAGATGTTCATTTAATCGTCTTGGTGGATCGCTGGTAACTTTTGATTATTTTCAATCTGCTACAAGTTCTTTCTGCAGTAGCCGACGTAACAGAGAGAGTGAGATATAGGCTACATGCATTTAATACATGTATTAAAATACTAATAGATTAATTAGGGCATTGGTTCGCAGCCTCTTTCAGATCACGGCACCCTTACTAATGAAATGGCAGATTAGTTGCACCCCTGACCTATAATTCATCTATTTATCATCGAGTTAGTTCTTTATTTTACTGACAAGCAACTTTCCTTGTACTCAACTGAAGGGTTGCGACAATGCGACTATATCTACACTACTTTAACTTTAAAAAAATGATTATTAGGCCTATGTTAGTAGTGATAATTTAAGAACATTTTTACATATAAGGCTGCACAAATGTTATGGTTCTACCATTCTGCCACCCAGCCACGGCAGCCCTTGAGCAGGTTCACAGCACCATTGATTGCCGCCACAGCCAGGTTGGGTAGCACTGGATTCGGGAGTTATTATCACGTGTCTGTGAGTCTGTGACTGTTCCAATGCAAGTGATTTGATCAGTGGCGTAGCTAGGTACTTTGGCGCCCGAGGCAAGTAATGGCAAGAGCGGCAGAGCCGCCAATAGAAATTTCGAATTTTAACGAAACACAGAGTTATTGAAAAGTTAAGCCTGTGTTTTGAGCATTAATTGATTATATGAATATGTGGGTCTTACCAGACTCCGAACTGTTCTATCCTTGATAGCTGAAAAGTCTTTGCGAACTTCAGCAAAATTTAATGAAGCAGCTACTTCATTCTGGCTGATCAAACTGCCGTGGCTTGCTAGATTCAAAGACCTGTTCATCTTAAATTGCTGAGGAATCAGTGCTCCTAAAAATAGCTGTCCTGAACTCCATAGGTTTTAATACGTTGAATATAGACTAGTATAATTATACTAGTATTATAGTATAGAGATATGTAAAGATGTAGTTCGGAGTTTCTTCTGCGTTATCGTCCCTCTTGCGTTCTCCCTTTTCGCGACCTTCCTCCGCTCCTCTCCTCCTTGATTCTCCCCTTCTTCCTCGCATTGCTCCTTCGTATCGCCCCCTCACACACGACCCTCCCCGCCTGCGGCCTTGCCTGCCGTACGGTGCCCACCCAGCTCTATATGACTGAGCTGGTTTGCGGCCCTGCTGGGGTCATGTGAAGGCCGGTTCCCTTGTCGTCTGTGTTCGGATGAGCCAGATGGTAGCGGTAGGCGCTGCCTGGGGATGATTCACAGGCGAAAGGGTGGCGATTAGGCGGGTCACCCTTGGCTGTTGAACCGAGGTGTTATATCCAAGATGGCGGCTTGCCCGACACAGTGCATCGAGTGACATTTGTCGTGTTTAGGCTATCATTAAAAGTAAGGGCGCAGATGATAAAATGTCTGTAAAAATTTAATTTTGTCGCCGCTTTGTCCACCATTACTACGGGTTTGGTCTTGAGGGGCGCCGGAATACAACCAGGAGGGGCACGGGGGGGCGGTTCGCCCCCCGGGCCTATGGCTAAATCCGCCACTGGCAGAAAGAATTTATTTTACAAATAAATGTTTAGCCTGTGAAAATAATCTAAGGAAAACGTGGGCAGTAGTAAAAAATCTAATAAATTAAAATGAAACCTTCCGTAACCCCGATTCGTTTGTAATAGATGGTCTTGAAACTAGTGATAAAAAACTAATTGCAATCAGTTTTAATGAATATTTTACTTAAATACGACCACAACTAGCCACGGAAATTGGGAAGAGCATGTGTAATTATAAGGACTTTCTCAAGGAATCTTCTCTCAATTCAATGGACATAGAATTAACCACACCGATGGAGGTAATCTCGCGTGCTGGTTCAATCAGAGACACTCTTGTGGTGAAGACGCAATTTATCCACAGATAGCAATATTTACTCTTGAGGAAATATCAATACCCCTTGCAGAAATTATTAATTGCTCCATTTTAAGAGGTATAGTGTTCCAAATAGGCTAAACCTTGCAGAGGCATGTTTTGTATTGTATTGTATTGTATTTGATCATTTATAAAGCGCTTCTCGTAGCATAAGCCTTTCAGAAGCGCTCGCAGTGCGAGGTACTCCGAGGAAAAAGGAAGGTTTTAAGGTGAGAGAAAGAGGTAGAGATGCTACTAGAGAGGATTGCAGAGAGCGTAGAGAAGGAGGAAGTCGATTCCATAGAGAGGGACCTATGCACACAAAAAACCTGGATTATGAGCATTACGGTCTGCAGGGTCCTTAGAGTGACAGTAGCGTCTCTCGAGACAGCGAGACCGTTGACGTAGTTGATGGCAGTCCCCATCAAACTAGACGGCCAAAGGTCGAATACGAGTCTTGACGTTTCGAAGCGGTAAGATGGTGTCGAGAAGGTGTTCATCCATGTTAGAGGAGTAGAGATCGAATAATCGAGAGATAGATAGAGCACGAGCTTCGAGGAAGGAGACACGAGCTGAGGGCTATCTTTTCTAGCTACATATTATCAGAGCACTCGCACATACTTCAAGAAACTTAGAGACAGCGAGACCGTTGACGTAGTTGATGGCAGTCCCCATCAAACTAGACGACCAAAGGTCGAATACGAGTCTTGACGTTTCGAAGCGGTAAGATGTTGTCGAGAAGGTGTTCATCCATGTTAGAGGAGTAGAGATCGAATAATCGAGAGATAGATAGAGCACGAGCTTCGAGGAAGGAGACACGAGCTGAGGGCTATCTTTTCTAGCTACATATTATCAGAGCACTCGCACATACTTCAAGAAACTTAGAGTAATGTCATTGCTAAACATAAGTAAGATGCAGACTAGAATATTCATGTAGGCCTATAGATTTAAACATTAGCTACTATCAGAAACTTTGCTAATTACTTCCAATGGAATACGGAATAAGACATTGCTGCTACACCAGATCATGTAATAATTACCATAAAGATTTTGCATGCATCAAAACTAGACAGTTTTCAGTTTCTAAACGTGGACCGTATGTATGGAATTCGCTGCCGATTCCTTTGACTAATGCGCCTACTTTAGCAATATTTCAAACGAAATTTTGAACAGTATCTTATTGGACAGGAACGAATCAACCATAATGGATGACGATGTAATTTATAGCTGCTTCTTGATCATCTTTTCTACCTACCTATAAAATTAACGAAAATTCTGCTTTAGGAATAACCCTTTGACACTAGGACACTGAATGTTTTAGGGTAGATAAACGTTGTTGTATGATGTATATAATTAACAATGGACTGAGGTGAATATGTATCACCCAAATTTCTTGATATTGATGAAGTTGGTGCTTGGCGTCAATAAAAGTCTTGTCTGAGTCTGAAGTCCATATGTTCTGCCTCCTTCAATCATAATAGACTTACCTTGTTTCATCCACTTGCATTGGCCTGAGACCTGGACGTATGGGTACGTTATGGCGCTCTGGAGCTTTGGGAAAATTGCCTGATGTGCGACCTGAGGACATTGTTGCTTGACGTGCTATACATGCTACATGATGTACATTGTACATCTGCCAACCTAAGCATGGGATCGCGCAAGTCCCTCCATTCCAAACAGGTTGACACCTGTGCAGATAGTTACATGTTTATAATATTCAACGCTTATGTCATGGACTCATGGTCCTTGTCAGTATACCTTTACTTCATTCATTCATTCATTCATTTCAGATATTTATATAGCGCCCCTTCAAGATTTCTACTCCGAGGCGCTCCCGACTACAGCGCGGACACTGAATCGGAGTTTCACGCCGAAGCGCATGAGCAATTGCGAGTGAAGGACTTGCCCATGCAGGGTCCATACGCGTCGGTTTGAGGTAGATTCGAACCCGCAACCCTCCGGCTGCAAGGCACCAAACATACCCCCTTGAGGTGGATTCGAACCCGCAACCCTCCGGCTGCAAGGCACCGAACATACCCCTACACCACCGCGCCCCACGATACTTATACATGTACTTGACCTATTCCATTGATTGTAACAAGTGTAATTTTGCATAGTTATGTAATGAACTGCTGTATATGTATGTGTGTATGTATGTGTGTTTGTTTGTATGTATGTATGTATGCATGTGTGCATGTATGTATGTATGTATGTATGTATGCGTGTATGTATGTATGTATGTATGTATGTATGTATGTGTGTGTATGTATGTATGTATGAATGAAGCATTGTATGACACCTTATACGAACCTCACAAACGGCCTGAGACACAGCTGTCTAACAGAGCTAGAAAAGTGTCCCTTGTGAGAGGCAGCCATTGTTATGAAGTGTTAACCACTTCTTTTCTTAGTCCTGGCATAGGAGGGCAAGTGACTATATACTCTGTAGCGATTAAATCTTATCAAATGCCATGTTTAACTAATCAATTAATATAATACTAGTATAAGCTAGTCAATTACAGTGGCGATATATAAAAGATGTAGTGGCGATACATAAATATAATATTAGACTAGGTAAGAGGCTTTTAAACGTAATTTAAATGTCACGTGATGTGCTATGTTGCTAAGCGACCAATGACGCTAGGTGGATAGAAACACAGGGACGGTTAAAGACCGGAAATGACAGTTGAGACGTGGTAAGTTCAAGAGAAGAGAGTGGTGAAAAGAATTGCCGAGAAAGGAAGGAAACAGCAGCATCGTTTGAGTTGCGGAGATATACGTGGATCGACTTTATTAGGAGCGATCACGGTGAATCCAGGATTTAAAGTGTTTCGATCGAAGTGAAGTTCGAGCGAACTTTAATCTTGCGAGCGTCGGTGGTAGTGAAGCGTTGCCACGACATTATTCGATGAAGTAAGACGGCGAGATTTGAAGTCAATCGTTCCTGCGTAAGTTAGGAAAGACTGTCATTCTGCTGTAGTTACTGTTGAGAGAAAGTGGATGTGTAACGGAGTAAAACAGGGTGATTGCTAAGTCATTCGTTCCGGCGTAAGCTTGGAAAGACTAACATTCAACTGGAATTACTGTTGCGAGGTTGTTTGGGAGCGATCGTCATTCGGAGCCAACTGCGAGCCAATTGGACGGTTAGTTGTGAGGAATTTAAAGCGTGAGACTATCTTCCTACGTGTGGATTCGGATATTTCTACGCTACCTTGACTTTCAAAGACGGAGAAGTGATGTACGTATTCGAGACCAGCGATTGAACCTCGAGTATCTACGACTACGTGAGACCAATCCAAGAATTCTTCTACGATAACTTCGACATGGGATCCACGTGCACTCGTAATGGGGAATCAGATAAGCCTCATAATAATCTATTTATTGTAGATTAAATACGCCACTATTAGCGCAGCGGCATAGCTCCGAAATATGAAGTGATTGTGCATTTTGTGATACAAGCATGAAATTTGGTACACACATTATACATGGTATTAGGACGAGATCTGGATATTGGGCCACGCAGAATTATTTTTTGTGTGGAAATGGCGGCCATTTTTCAAAATGGCCGACCAAAATACAGATTTTCAATATCTCAGCTTCTAGTTCACTTAGAATCATGATCTTGGTGTCTAAACATACATAATTAGGGGCAAGGATTCCAATAGAACTAATTTCAGCCCCATATCTATACGAGATTTGCATCCAGGGACGTCATTTGGGGAGGGGGAGCAGTCTGGTGCAAAATATGGAACAATTGCTCATTAACTGATAGAACAACAAAATTAACTGATAGGCTATTAAATGTGTTAATGTTGTTAATGTTAGTAAACAACTCCTATATCGCGCCCATATTGGACCTGGATCAACCGATGACGCACAAAATCCATGAGACACACATAGACAGTATTGAATAAGCCACCAGAAATATTCGGGTTGACTCTTGAAACCGATTAGGCGCAAAGTTTGATCTTAAGGACTGATATTCTGTGTGTTGACCTGTTTACGGTTTGGTTTTGGTGCTTCGTCGGTTGGTGCCTTATGGTAGATAGCATTATATAATAATGCACCCTGTGCCAAGCGTAAATATACCCCCCTCCGATCAAAGTTACAAATTACAATACCAATATTTGTTAATATAATTAAAGATCTTTGTCTGTTAAAGAAATTAGAACTGAAGTGTCTGTGTTTTCTTGACCTTCAGACCAGTTGCTGACCAGTGGCGTAACGAAGGATTTAAGCGCCCGGGGCAAGGTTGATGACAGCGCCTTTTTAATTTTCTTTTTGACCACTGAAAGCTAATTTTGCGCCACTCTGGTGCTGCGCCCGGGGTCGGCTGCCCCCTTAAGTTACGTCACTGTAGCTGACAAACATTCAAATTCAATAAAAATGTTTTATTTCGGTCACTTAAGCTTTCGATCTATTTTGTGTGCTTTTGATGCTGCAAAATCATCAACGATATTGTCATAATTATGAGAATTGGCTGTATCAAATTCAATTAACACAACTGACAAGCTCGTCAAGCGGTCTTGTATTATAGTTGATCGTAAATAATTTTCGCACGTTTCAGTTTCCTGAAACTTCTTTCACATGATGCAACTTTTACTGGAATTGTAAAAAATATGCGAAGTGTAGTTTCAGTGACTCTTGGTTTCAATGTCTATCTGTGAGTTAGTTTGGATCAATTGCAAAATTTCAATTGGTTTGGCTTTTTTTAAGTTGGCCATCAAAGACTCTGCTTGAAGTTTAAAACTTTCAATTTCGGACATGAATTCAGTGAAACCGAAGATCATTTTTATATTTCTTTGACAGAACAGCTGTGCATTCATTGAGCTGCTCTACAGACAAAGGCAAACTTATGGTATAGTGGGCTGAAGAATTTATACAATATATTTGGGGCATGCTGCGCAGACGCTGGTCGGTAGGCTACCAAATTTTCTATTTAGGACACTATAGTAGGCCTACTAACCGTCGGTTCTCATGCATGACAACAGGGTTTGCAGTATGCCTATATCAAATTTCTAGCAGCGGTTGAGCAACCCTAAGCTAAATCAAGTTGTGTTATAGGTTACATAATGCATTTTTGATTAACTTTTAAAATTCTCCCGCTTGTTGTGAGTCGTCTGACTGGTTTTCAAATTGTTGACGTTCTGTTATCTGTGTCGGTTGATTCTGCTCCGTAGCCTACGTGTTTGCAGTTTGACTTGGCATTGGTGTCAAACTGAAGTGTGTTAATATGAGCGACCGACGTAGGCTACTCCATATCAGCATTCGTCTGACTTCCAGAAACGGAAATTAGCGAAGAAAAGGTCTGCCGATGCACAAGCGCTAATGTTCAAGATGGTTACTATGATTTGATGACATGAATTATGTACCTCCTCCTTCACCAGGGGTTTTGGGTGAAGGCTCTTCATGTATCCCCCAGTGGCGGCGCCAGGCTAGGGGGCTTAGCCCCCTAACTGCGGCTCAGCCCCCCCAAACAAAAAGTGGGAAATCTCTGCCAATGCTTACTTCATAATAAGCCAACTGAACAGTGACCAACGGCAACGAAATCATCAACTATCTCGGGCAGTGAGGCAATTATATTACTTGATTATGATGGACAGGGTCACAGACTCACAGGGCCTATTTTAATCTTTAGCGATTACATTCTTAGTAAGAATGTAATCGCTAAAGATTAACTGCCGACTACACATGAAAATTGAGTATGCCCAGTTAATTATTTTCTTGGGGTTTCTGCTATAGATTTACGAAGTTTTCCTTAAGTTTCTTTCAAAAACTTTTTGTTATATTTTTATTTTTCTAGAATTTCCAAGTGTTGCCATGGATAATAATTCTTAAGTAAAGTGTTTTCAACTTCATGATGTTGATGTTTTAATGGGTTTGGTGTAGTATTGCATGATGGCTTTATTCCAACATGAAGTATTTCAGACACAAAAAGTGTGATTGGGAATGTGATCCATCTGTTAGGAATGTTACTGAATTACATGGCAAGAGATTTTGTATATGTATATAAGAATAGAAAAATGGATGTTTTAAGTTTGTCATCATGTTGTTTGTACAGGAGGCATAGTTGCAGTTCAAATAAATTCATGTTTGAAAGTTTTCCTGTAGCAAAATGCTGTAATAACTTGTTAGGGATTTTATGTCGCTTATGTACATTAAATTTGTACTTTACAAGGAAATAAACAATTAGGATTTAACGTGTTTATTGTATAGTTTTCAATCAATCTAAGTGGAGAATAGTAAAACTTGCAAGAACCTGTTTCAAATCAATGCCCAGTAACGGCTGGACAGGTCGATATTCCGAAGGTTCGATATTCCGAAGGTTCGATATTCCGAAGGTTCGATATTCCGAAGATTCCGAAGATTTCATGGTAAAACATGTATATGTACATATATATGTATATGTACAGTATATGTATATATATATATATGCATGTATATGTTTGTATATGTGTATATATATGCTTTTTTATATATACGTATATATATATATGTACATATGTATATATATAAATGGATATATATACGTATATATATTTGTATATATACGTATTTATATATGTACTTATGTACATATATGTATATATATGTGTATATATATACATATACATATATATTACATATATATATATACATATATATATATATATATATATATATATAGGCATATATGCATACATATATATATATATACATATATATTATATATATATGTATATATATATATGTATATATATATATATGTATATATATATATAAATATGTATAATATATACATATGTACATATATGTATATACATATATACTTATGTACATATATGTATATATATGTATATGTATATATATATATATACACATATATATGCATATATGTACATAAGTACATATATAAATACGTATATATACAAATATATATATACGTATATATATCCATTTATATATACATATGTACATATATATATATACGTATATATAAAAACATATATATACATATACAAACATATACATGCATATATATATATATATATATACATATACTGTACATATACATATATATGTACATATACATGTTTTACCATGAAATCTTCGGAATATCGAACCTTCGGAATATCGAACCTTCTTCGGAATATCGAACCTTCGGAATATCGATACGTAACCCCCAGTAACAGCTGTAAGGGTCTATGAAAGAAGTAATTTGGGAACATCTTAAAGATTTTCTTGTGATAGAGCTCAACCTTCTGTACAGTATATTGATTCCATTGTCTGCAGGTTTTGTGTCGGGTATAGAAGAGGGAAGGGATGGAGGCATAGGCGCAACCACCCTATGGGACCCGTGGGACGCGTCCCCCCAACTTTCGGGCAGGCTGGGACGGTCCCCCCAACTTTTGAAAATTTTGAGGTAAACAAGAGCCCAAAATGCACTCCATTTGGTATTAAATGCTCAAAATTGCGTCGTCGTCTGGGGCTCCGCCCCAGACCCCGTTGGCGGAGCTTACGACGCTCCCCCGTATCCCTATAGTCGTTAGGGGCTTCTTGCTTTCCGCAATCGCGGCTGTACGTGCACCTTCCGCACTCGCAATTTCCCCCACTCGAACGTTCTAGTAGGTCCGTCCCCTAACAAATCGCTGGACCTGGCCGATAGAATACAGAGTAAGGTTAAAGCCGCTAAACTCAACTGAGTCTATAAGAATTCAGTGCAGGATGTTGCTGTATAATTTCACTCTAAACCTGTAGCCTACTTATCACGCTTTAAAATTCTACTAAGGCTCGCGGTAGAAGCCTAGGAGGACATTTCAATTTTTACTTCTGAGACTGCGAGTGGTATTCTTCTAAAACCTAAAATCTCAGTTTATTCATATAATAAAGTGATATTTTTTCACAAGATCTAGATGGTTTAGGTACTTTTATATCGAAATCATCGGTGAAAAATTTGAGGTAAATTAGAGCCCAAAATGTACTGCATTTGGCATGAAATGCTCAAAATTGCGTCGGCTTCTGGGGCTCCGCCCCAGACCCCGATGGGGAGCTTACGACGCTCCCCCATACCCCTAGTCGTTAGGGGCTTCTTGCCTTCGGCAATCGCAGCTTCGCGCCTTCGGCGCTCGCAATCCCCCTCAGACATTCTAGTAGGTCCCCCAACTTCTGGACCGTGGTTGCGCCTCTGGATGGAGGTACAGGAAGGGGAAAAGAGGGAGGGGAGAAAAGGAAGGGCTTAGGGCTACAGCCCCCCCCAAAACGGAAATCCTGGCGCCGCCACTTTAAACTCACTGCTTAACATCCTGAACATTGGCATTATAGTACTATGTATGATCAGACCAAGGGGTGATGATCAGACCTTGTTAATAAATTCTGTGCAGGGATTAACCAACCTTACTGTATGCAAGTCTTGTTAAATCCTCGTGTTATTTGGACATACCGATCTATCTAGAGGTCATATTTTGGGCTGCTTTGGATTATCCAATAGCGACTTCGGGTGGCGGTTTATCCCATTATTTCTGCTTAGCACATGCAGCTTAATATTTATGCTTTGTCATCCCTGTCACTGTTTCTGATTCTAGGCGCAGTATGGGAACAGATGGGGTGTTGGGGCAGATTGGGGTCTTTTGACAACAGGCTATGTATAATGGTCAACTGAATCTAACTGTTTAGCACTCCGGCTTAAATATGTGATTTAGTATTCGATTAGTATTTGTTATAACTGTTTTGAGGCACACGTGTGATCAGACCTACACTTGGGCTGCCAATGGACGGTGACATTCTTAACTCAAAAGGCCTCCACTGTGCCCATTGTCAGTTACTATGGTAACTGTAAAATGATGGATCTAACAATGCTGTAATTGTCTAGCGTTGTTACTGGTTTGCATTTATGCCGTGGTCTATCTTGGTAGTGCTCGAAAACTGGTAATTGGTTCACCATACTGGAGCTCTTAGGATCTCATTACTTGCTCCCTCTTATGTGGCTTAATAGAATGTCTCAATGCTATCAACAGTACTTGTTTGTCCTTGTGTAGGAACTGTCCCTGCTAAGATTAGCATGTGCGCTGACCCGATTAGAGTACCAATGCTGTTTCTCTGTAGAAAATGTTAGGACTTATTTGCTAGTGAACTGTTAACCTGTCATTCTCGTCTGTAGGGTCCAGCCGATTGGTCAGTGCACTTGTTTTTGTTTGTTCTTGTTTTGTTCCCTTGCTGATGTCTTATTCTGCGATATTGTGGACTATCTGGAGTTGTGTTTATTACTTAGTCTTTTGTTTTGTTTGTCTCCGTCAGCTAATACAATTGATGACCCGGTTACCAGACGTACCGTTGTCTTTTTTTTCTATTCAGTTGAGGACACTATTCCCAATGGTTGCAGCTGTTTTTAAATCTATTATTTGTTTCCTGTGTCTTATGTTGATGTCCATCTGATCCGCTGTCCTAGGCACACCTGTGGGTGGATTGACCGTAGAGCAAGGATCCTGAGGGCGCCTGTTGCGTCATTTGTGTTGGCGGTTTAGCCTGAAGGCGCCTGTTGCGTCATTTGTGTTGGCGGTTTAGCATACTGCACAATATTACGTTGATGCCTCCAATGCTTGCATTATTGTTGATTTGGATTTTGAGCAGTCTGCACTCTTTGGTGGGTTTAATCCCTCTCAATGTTATATGGCTTAGCTGGATGCCGCATCGATGGGGGGTTATTACATTGCATTGCATCGCCAATTGTCATTGATTGTTACTTCGTTTCCCTGTCCTATGATTGCGTAATATTTGAGTATTGTGTTGTTTACATTATTATGTGGGATATAAGCAACCTGTCATTGTGCTAACTATTGTTTTCTTGACCACCATGCTTAGTTGCGTAATTCCTCTGTGTAATTTGGTGTAATATTGAGTAATTATTTGTTTGAATGTTCCCTGGTTATGTAATCCTACTATACTGCCCCAATAGGTGTGGCAGTATGAAGTTCCTGCTCTGGAGATCCTTAGTGGTGAATGATCCTTACTATTCCATCCTATTGTCTAATGCGGTAATTGATTAGACTAATCCATTGTTGTTGTTAACTATCTTATGATTGTCAATTTGGCCAGCTGTTGACCTTCCTGCACACAGGTCCAATGTCACAGACGTTGCCCTGTGGGATTTCCTCTGTGTCTATAGTTAAGAATGTTTCTGTTAGTTTTTGTTTAAGTTGTGGTTCACGGCAGCACCAAATAGGTGATACTCCCTATGCTCAGACACCTACCTTGCTATGTGACCGGTGTTTAGTATTGCATCTACCATTTGCTAAAATTGGAAACGAGGATTTATCATTTGAACTTCTGAACTACGACCCAATACTTTTACCAATCCAGAAACCTGTCTTACAATGGGACAGCTTGCCCAATCTTGACCAACCCTTTGAGACTCAGGCCAATAGACCCCTGATCAATAATCCAGACATTGACCCAGATGACAATTATTATATATATAAACCTGTTGATCATGGATACATTACCCCACACCAGGCTGTAACTGTTATGGGCTCTGGGACCTCAACCACTCCTTTCTCATTACTTCACCTCAACTGTAGAAGCCTTTACTATAAGGAAGATGACGTCCGAATTCTCCTTGAAGAAATTCAACCCACCATTTTGGCAGTAACTGAAACCTGGCTTAATGACACTCAGCATGACACTTTGATATTTCCTGGTTATAAATTCGTGCATAAGTGCAGAAGGACGGGACCTGGAGGGGGGGTGGGCCTTATTATAAAAAATGAAATTTCTATTACTGACCTCCCTCAATTATCTGATTCAAGTCTTAATCATGAGTCTTATGAAAGCTTGTTTGTTAATATACCCTTGAATAGAGGTAGAAATCTAATTGTGGGAGTGATTTACAGACCTCCTGGCAGACCACTTCCAGAATTTAATAAAGAATTCGACCAACTACTACAGAACACTAATAAAACTAGGAAGGATGTTATGATTGCTGGTGATTTCAACATCGATCTTCTTAAACATAATGACCACCCTACGACTGGCGAATATTATAATATGATCTCATCTTATCATCTCTTGCCGACTATTCTTAGGCCCACAAGAATTACTGCAACTAGTTTCTCCCTAATCGATAATATCCTGACGAATATAGGATATCTTTCCACCCACTCTGCAATAATTGTGGCCGATATTTCTGATCACCTCCCAGTCCTTGCTTGGCTGGACATTAGCCCTCCTCGGGATAAAGTCAGACCTCCCGTCATGAAACGTCTAATAAACCAGGATAAGATAAATCTTTTCTACCAACTACTAAGGAACATTGACTTTTCTTCTATATCACAGCTATGTGACGAATTAGACCCTTGTAGAGCTTACACAGCCTTTATTGAAAAGTATAGTGAAGCATATAATTCAGCCTTTCCACTAATTGAAAGAAGGGGAAATATAAAACAAAGTCCAGCCAACCCATGGATGACGAGAGGTCTTTTCATATCCTGTAAAAAAAAGAACAGCTTGTATAAAAAATATTTAAAAAACCCTAATGAACGAAATAAAAATCAGTTTGTTAAATATAGGAACAAATTCAAATTGGTTAAACTTAAAGCAAAAAAGATTTCTATGCAACTGAGTTTGCTAAATACTCCAGTGATCTAAAAAAGACATGGCAGATCATTAAATCTCTTATTGATAATAAGGACCACGACACTCGTATTGAAGAGCTGATAATTGGAAATCTTAAAATTACAGACGATGTTGAAATGGCTGAAAAGTTTAACACTTACTTCTCTTCTATTGCTAAAAATCTCTCTGATAAAATTCCTAAATCTACTCGATCTTTCAGAGATTATCTCGGCCCATCCCTTCCTAACTCTTTTGCTTTTTACCCTACTTCTCCTGAGGAGATTTTACAGCTCAATCGTTCTATAAAACTAACCCATAGTTCTGGGCCGGATGGTTTAGACCCTACCGTACTTGGTCCATCGATATGTTATATAGCTGCCCCGCTAGCCAGCATCATCAATTGCTCCCTATCAACAGGAATTGTTCCTAAGGACATGAAGAAGTCGATAATCTCTCCCATCTTTAAACAAGGCAATAGGAAGGACTTGACTAACTATAGGCCCATCTCGGTAATATCTTACTTCGCCAAGCTCTTAGAAAAGACTGTCCACTCTAGATTATATAACTTTATTGAAAAAATGAATATACTATATCCCCTCCAACATGGGTTCAGATCCGGCCACTCTACAGCAATGTCGCTTATTGATATTCATAATAAAATTACGGAGGCCATTGATCGCAAAAAATTCTCTATAGGCATATTCTTGGACCTGAGTAAGGCGTTCGACACGGTAGATCACGAAATTCTCTTACAAAAGCTAGAAAATTACGGAATACGAGGAACTACTCTGCTATGGTTCAAAAATTATCTGTCCTCCCGTTATCACCAGGTCAAATGTAACCAGGTCTTGTCAGGCTTTGGCTCCATGAAATTCGGGGTCCCCCAAGGTAGTATACTTGGGCCTCTGCTCTTTCTTGTGTATATTAATGACCTTCCAAACTCTTCAGCACTATTGCACTTTGTTCTTTTTGCTGATGACACGAATTTGTTTATTTCTACTCCTTCTTATCACCTCTCAGTGGGTGTGATAAACGATGAACTTAAACTAATCTCGGACTGGTTTAAAGCTAACAAAATGTCCCTGAATGTAAGTAAATCTAACTATGTATTGTTCTCATCTGGTCGTAAATTATTACAGCATTCTGATGAAACTATATTAATTGATGATATAAAAGTGCCCAGAGTTGCCTCTGTTAAGTTTCTGGGGGTTTTTATCGACCAACACGTCAACTGGTCAGAACATCTTACCCATGTTTCAGTCAAAATAGCCAAGTCCATAGGGGTGATAACGCGCATTTCCGCGCTCTTACCAAATAAAACTCTTCTCAGCCTCTATTACTCCCTTGTATACCCTTACCTCTCTTATGGAAATGTAGTCTGGGCATCAAATTATAAAACTAGGCTAGGGAGGCTTCTCACGCTCCAAAAACGAGTGGTTCGGGTCTTGGCCAGGGCCCCCTTTAATTCTCATACTTCTGCTTTATTTCAAGACCTTGGAATAATGAGAATAGACCAAATTAACTTCTATCAAGTGGCTGAATTTATGTACCGTTATACTTATAACCAGCTCCCAATTGCATTTTCCAATTGCTTTAAATCTAGTTCTGACCTGCACACTTACAACACGCGCAACAAAAGCAATAAGTATTTTGTGGAATTCTCTCGCACGAATATACGTAAGTTCTCGCTTATCTCATGGGGCCCAAGAGCCTGGAACAGTCTCCCCTTCTCTCTAAGACATACTCCCAACCTCCATGTATTTAAAAAAAAGCTCCGTGTTTACCTTCTGTCTCTGGATAATCCTCTGCAGGTCTGAGTAATAGGTTACTGTCGTGTTCCTATTTAATTTTGTTTGTTTTTTCCTATCTTTTTCCTTTTCTATTGTGACTATCTCCATGTAATTATCTCTTTGGTTTTTATTATTTTATTTTTATTTTATTTCTAATTCCAGTTATGTTTTCTGCTATTTTAGTTACCTATAAACAATGCATAACTAAAGACCACCTTATTTTTGGTAACGGCTATCGCTTCTCTAATTGAAACTGGGGGCCTTATTAGCGGGACCTAGGTCCCTTTAGGTCTCCTTTATTGACCCTTCTATTCTAACCCATTATGCTATCTACTGCGGATTTAAAACTGTATGTACGTAAATACTTACATTGACTATCTTTGGCTGTTTGTTTTTTACCTTTCCTCAGCATTTGTGTGTTTTCATGTAATCTGGCAATTTTTGTTCTTGAAGGTCAATAAAAAATGATTTGATTTGATTTGATTTGATTTGATCTCGAAGTTGGCCTATAGGCTATGTTTTCAAAGTAATGTAGCCTATAGCCGAATACGGGCGCAGAAACAAGTGACATGGAAGCAATGTAGGCCTACATGATGTACCTAACCTGAGCCAGACACTTTAGGCAGTTAATACTCACTAGTAGGGTGAAAATTTCACAACTGTCCATTTCGTCAAGTTTTTCGGTTTTGTACCCAAAGTCAATGAATGTTACTGAAACTGTGTATGATGAAAGTGATTGAATTGGTCATGTAGGAAATGTGTCTGTTTACGCTAAATTTCCCTTATATTCCAAAAAAGTAACTTAGATAAAAGTTGCCAAGTAGGCTAGCACTATATTGGCTACTGTCGTTACTCTAATGATTAGAGTAACGATAGTTAACCCAACCAAACTCTTGTGTATCGATGCAACTAATGTAACAAACCGCTGATTTTGTTAGAAAATAGTAGTATCTGGATATAAATGATAAAAAGATAATAAATAAGCAATTTTGAATTGTAAATTGACGGTTTTTCCGGCTCCGTTTGATGTACATGTCTCCGGGGTAACGTTACTCTAATGACCCGATTATGACCGTTACTCTAATGATGGAAACACCTTAAATTCGTCGTTTTCAGTATGATCGCTAGGAGGTGTCAACGATGATGCTAGTTTCTTAACATAAGTGCCTTCATTCAATAACAAAAAACACTAAACCCATTATAAAAGGCACACATCTTTTCTCCAGCAATCCGTTATCTAATGACACATAACGGATAAACGGAATAGTTAGACATAATTAGAAACACTTCAATTTATTTGCAGGAGATATTTTACGGAAACACAACCAACGCTGACAGCTATTTATAGTAGGCCTACTCGTTCTATGGATTCATAGACATTGCCTTCAATCGCTTTCATTTAAAAAAAATCTTGGTTAATAGTGTGGCGTTACTCTAATGACAAAAAGTGGAGACATCGAAACTTCTCCTTATCTGACAGCACTAGGAAGTGACATGGGAGATTAAATAGTGCTATTCTGTACGTCAGTGCATGAATAAGCAACATCAGATACCAGTTTGTCTAAAGAAATAATTTCAAAAGTGAAAAAATCCTCGCAAATGCATGTTACTATGCTGAAAGACACGCCGATTTCGGGGTACCCTATAGCCTTTTTGTTTGATTATATCTTCCAGTAATCATATTCACAATAACTCTGCATTTTATATGACCGAAAATTGAATGAGCTGGCAAGAAAACACGAAAGAATGCATTAATATAACTAATTTTACACTATAAAATGTGAAAAACAGCGGAGACATGCATTCGGACAGTTGTGAAATTTTCACCCAGTAAGCATGTTGTAAATATGTGCGGGTGGACCGGTCGTTGTCAGAGAGGGGGGCCTCCCGGCCTTGGAAGGCAATCACATCACCGGGCCCTCACTTTAGCCTTAACCCTAGGGCTACCAAGCTTTTTTTTGTAACACGGACTACCAAGGGGGGGTTGTTACCACCCCCCCTGGATTTCGTGTTTGGTTTTACATATCATAATTTGTAATATAGCAATGGATTCAGCATTCATTTCTGCACAGAACGGTATATTTAGTTGTACATTATGTGAATGCACCTCGAAATTACATCACTTTTAACAACGGAACCCATTAATTAGCAATATTGTATATTATTGCGTACATTTTGTACTTTTTGGATAAACAAATATAAGATTATGTGTGTTTTGAAACTAATCTATGTATAAAAGATACACACAATCATCCCTACACATGTTTATATAGTATAAATGTACATCTATACATATATATCCATACATATATATATCGGTTTACGTTGTAATGCTGTATTCAGCCATTTTCACACAGATTACGCGTATTATTATTTATTTTGATCACTTCCGGTATTCAAAAGACAAAGATGTAGGTATGCAAATGAAGCCCTTCATTCCCTCTAAAGAATGGTATCTTTGTTTCTCTTCCAGGAAGACAACTGAATACGCTACAGACAAAAAACTAAGGGGGGAGTCCTTCCATTCAGCCATTTTTCACGCATATTACGCGTATTATTATTTATTTTGAGCACTTCCGGTTGTCTCAGGTCAACTCAGTGAACATGGAAATGTAGCCCCACATTCCCTCTATAGAATGGTATAATTTGTGTCTCTTAATATTAAATGACGGATAAGATATAGTCGAAAATCTAGGGGGTGGTATCCACCCCCCTGGTACCTCGGGTATATTGGGTATAACTTTTGAACGGTGTGAGATATCATCTCACATTTTACCTCAAACGTGTGTAAATGAACCCCTACAGCTACCTAAAAGCTGAAAGATTTCTTATATTGGGGTATGCATCTTGATGATATCGCAAAGATACTAAATCTCTTTGTAGTGACAGGGCACAATCAGTATGCCAAGTGTGCTTGGCTCTATATCCAAAATATGCTCGAACTGCCATATACATACTCAAGCATGGTTACATGAAAAACTCAGCAACGGGTACCACAGTGTACGCCGATCCTGAATTAGCAAGTACAAATAGGCCTACACCTGTAACAGTTATGGCTGATAATAGACGTACTTGTTAATACAGGAGAGTACAGCAAATATTACAGGGCGAACTCGCTCGGCCATATTTGCTGAACTCTCATAAATTATTATCCCCTGAAATCAAACCAGTCAGTTTTTTTTAATGAGTCATTTTGCAAAAGGCCATGGCACGGCGCCTTTATTTCGCCGATCCCAGGAGAGTACAGCAAATATGCCGAGAGTGAGCTCGTAATATTTGCTGTACTCTCCTGGGATCAGCGCAAATATGGGCGAAATGCCATGGCCGTTTTGCAAAATGACTCATTAAAAAAAACTGACTGGTTTGATTTTCCCTGGGGATAATTTAATTGAAGCTATATATAAAACCATTTATGGAAAATAAAAAATCAGCTTGTTGCCAATTTTTTCTGGGTCTGAGGACTCCGCAACATGTCTAATGGTATTGTCAGGCCCTACTATAGTATCTTTCGGCATGCTGCTGTAGCCGGAGCAAACGAGCCTGGGACGCCGTGATTGGGCGGTTTAAATGGGACATGGAGTATAGTTTCGGATGGAGTGGGCAGCATATCGGAACATCCCGAACAATTGCTGAATGCATGTCAACGCAGAAATTAGTAATGCGGCGGAAAGTTGCTTGCCATGTTTTCTAATGACGACAGTTTAGGGGAGAGTGGCTTGCATTGGGACACTTTTACATTTTAATGCATATAATTGGTGTTAGTTGTAGTAGGCTACATATTAGGGTGCTCCAAAATGTAATGTATTTCCCGAAAGTTCCAAAAAGTATTGCTCCACGGCGATTTTCCCATTCCATTTATCCCTTTGTTCCAGTGGTGTAGTGGTAAGAAAAGCAGTGGGTATACTGTAAATCATAGCATATTTTAGTGAATTTGAAGTGTTCATTGAAAAAAGGGTGAAAAAATTTTTCGCGCTCACGCGCGATACATTTATTCAAATCAGTAGTGGGACACATCCGAGCATTGTGGGACATTTGTCCCACCACTTAAACAAGTAAAAATATGCCCTGCTGTAAATTATAATGACAATTTTTCGCGAGCCAATGACGCAGAGTGTTTGCGTTCTCGGGAGCACATCGCCCGAGGAAATCCGACTAAGAGGTCTGGGGGAGCGTCGTAAGCTCCACCTGCGGGGTCTGGGGCGGAGCCCCAGCTGACAACGCATTTTAGAGCATTTGCTGCCAAATGGAGCCCATTTTAGTCACTTTATTTTACTAAATTTGGTATTTTTTATTATAAATATCACTATTTAACTCATGTATTGCAGTTTGAAAATATGACATAATTAGTTCAACCATACCACCAAAATAATTTATATAAATAAGTCAGTGACAGGCTCAGTGACTGTGATGCAGTGGAAGAGCTGCAGCTACAACAAACAATGATAGCTTAACTTCAGAAAAACCTAGAGTATGCACCTGTCCCAGAGGCCTACTTTCGTAAAACCGGCTAATTGCAAGCACTTCTCTAGAGCAACAACTTTCGTAAACGTAATCGGAAACTCGAGATTTCTAGAGCGCCCACAAAAGCGAAGTCACGGGAACAGGCGCTTAATCAAAACAGAATCGATAGGCAGAGGGTCAAGATCCAGAGAGGCAGGCAGGCAGTCAGACGGCTAGGGTGCATGATGCTTAGAGTTGAAATGTCGAGGGAGGTGAGAGGAAGATAAGGAATCGGGATTGGATTCGTGAAAAGCAGTGTTTTCAGTTTTGAGTGGAAGACCTGTGGAGCAAGAGGTGAGGTTTTGGTGAGTTCGTGGGATGGATCGGATATTTGTCGTAGCACTTTTGGAATTTGTTCCAACGAGGCGGTACAGCTATGGCTATGGAGCGATTTGCAAATTTTAGTGATGAGGTGACGGAAGGGCGGAGCAGTGTGAGGGTGGAAGAGGAACGGGTTGAACAGTCCGTGAACAACTGGCGGAGGTAGGAGGGATGGAATGAATGAAATGTGTTGTAACGGGAACAGGTCGATAATCCGAAGGTTCGATAGTCCGAAGGCTAGATAGTCCGAAGATCCTATGGTCGTAGCAGTTGGATCGATTAAGCGAATTCTTGCTTAAATAGAAGTTGGACTGATGAAAATATTTTATAGTTTAAGTGAAAGCTGGATTGATGAAAAATGTCCTAGTGTAAGTAGAAGTTGGATCGATGCTCAAACTATATGCTACAATAAATGAAACCAGTAAAACCGTATTTTAGATTGCTAAATTATTTTAATGTCTTCAATGCCGTACTTGACGTTGATAAGTAGCCTAAGCATGCAGGATACCTATATGTGCATGATGACTATAATCAGTCCAGCTTCCACTTCATCGAGAAATCTTTTCATCAGTCCAACTTCCATTTAATAAAAAAAATTACTTTTATCAATCCAAATTCTACTTAACGAAAGAAATATTTTTCATCAATGGAACTTTTATTTAAGCAAAGAAATTTCTCATGGATCCAGCTTCTACTTACGGAAACAATTATTTTCATCAATCCAACTTCTATTGAATCGAAAACTTAATTTCATCCATCCAGCTTCTATTTACGGGAAAAATTATTTCGATCAATCCAGCTTCTATTTAAACACAGGAAAGGAATATTTTCCTCAATCCCACTTCCATTTAGGGAAACAATTTTTTTCATCAATCCAGTTTCCATTTTAAAGTGACACTATAATTTAGCAACGTAAAATACGGTTTAACCATGAAAACTTCGGACTATCGAACCTTCAGACTATCGATACAATCATGTATAACTCTTCATAGCTGTGGCCGCAGCTGTCTGTGCCCCAGTTCAATGAGGTCCAGCAATATAAAAATATAAAAACTGGCTCTTCGTTGTCAATGACCGCTTTATATGGATAACTAAAACAGCTTGTTTACCGACTGTGGTGATTCGTCAATTACCACAGAAAGCTTCGATGAAGAAGTGACCAAATTTGAATCGGGACTTAAACATGGGGCTATCTGCGCCGTATACCCACATTTTTGCAAACATTTTAAGAGTATACCCGCGTTATTCACCAAATTCCAGTGGGTATACGGTGCTTGCTAATAATTGTCAGTGGGTATACGCCGTATACCCGCGTATACCCTCGACTACACCACTGCTTTGTTCAACTATACCAATTTTCAGACCAATTGAACAAGGTTAAGCCTTGCCCCCGGCACAAAAATGTTAGAATGTGAAAATATGCGAATTTGCTTTAAAAATCGGCAATATCATGGAGGAAAAACGTAATTATTTTCATGATGATTAACTTCTTTTGTAAACTATTGTATGCAGACGTATTGCAGAGGTGTAGTATTGGTACTTGTACTCAAGTGCAACTTGAGTACAGTCTTTAAGTACTTGAACTTGTACTGGAGACCTAAGTACATGTACTCGTACTTGATACCTAAGTACTTGGACACAAGTGACATTTCTACAGGCACTCGGATACTTTACCAGTAAGCTTTGTCTTTCCTTTAAGGCATTAATTCTTACGTTCTGCATTGTGGATATTTTGGCAGTTCTGTAGGCCTATGGACCGCATCTTGATCAGAATATCTTCCGGTTGTCTTGCCACAAAAGGGGCCACGGAGTAGTGATACGAGTGCCGGTTCTATATCCGGGGGAGGGGAGGGGGAGGTGAGGAGGGTACCCAACCCCCACCCTTCCCTCCTATTGGCCTACTCCAACCACGTGACCTATGACGTTACTCATTAGCATATCAATAAGGGTTTGTTTCATCGTTTGTTGTCACCGTTTCCATGACGACGGCACGTCCAGTTACTGAATCACCCACGCTCGACCCCACAACAATGGCCTAATTAGCATATCATTAGTATGCCACCTGAACTATGGCTTTACTCATTAGCATATCAATAAGGGGATGGTTCATCGCTCTTTGTCACCAATACCACGACAACGGCACGCATAGCTCCTCGCTCGACTGCACAACCTTACCCTATTAGCATACGAATAGATATTTGTTGTCCTCGTTACCACATCAACGACACGCATAGATTCATACGCACCTCCCCAGAGCAATGCCCAGAATAGTTCACCTATCATTATTAAGGCTACAAACAATGTTTTCCACTGCCTACTCAGTAACCGGTTCAAACCAGTTTCTATCATTGTACAATAAGAACACGCATTCATAAGCAAGCACACCGCAATCCACAACATGTCCAAACACGTTTCTACTCACATCCAACCAAAATACGCACCCACGCGCATGCGTACATAATTTAAATAATCCTATAAGAGCTCGCACACACGCAGTAGTCTGCACATTTCTCTATCGAATCGAAAACATCCAGAAAATCGAAGACTTCAACGATGGCTCCATTTGCTAAGACGTCTACAGGAGCGGCTAAAGCTACAGCATCGACCGTAAGTATAAACCAATTCAATTAATTTTGAAATCGTTGTTTCTATAAGGGAATTAATTTCAACATCATTGCCATACTCATATATTTTTGATAATATCTGAATTATATCTATCCATGTTATAGACAAAGTCGAGGAACGTAAAGCGAGATCTTTTCAAAGAACCTCTAGGAAACGATCGTTATTTGTCCGCTACTATCTACCGAGACGAACTGATGGTGCACATTAGAGAATACGACAACTCCGACAAGGACAAATCGTATCCGACCAAGAAGGGCGTCGCTTTCACTAAAGTCAGATGGGCTACTTTCCACTCGCAACTAGACGAAATCGACAGAAACGTGGACTTACTCAAAGCGGATCAACCCGTCGAATATCGTCAACATATCGGTGGTAAATACTACGTGACAATTTCTGAGGGAATGAAATGCGTAAACATTCGTCGTTATTTCATACCACCAAACTCTACCAAAGAACTTCCCACGCGTAGCGGTATCGCCTTACGTTTGGACGAATGGGAGACGCTCATATCGACTATCCACGACTTGCATCGAACCCTACCAGAACTCAAAGATGCCACACCGTGCTACGCCAGCGAGGACCATGCCAATCAACTCGGATACCTCAGCTGTTTGGAATGCAACCCTTTCGGCGTAGATTTCACTACGAATCAATTTAAATTCTAAGAACTCGTAAACTCAGAAAGACATTCGAGATCGTTATCGTATAGAGCTGTAGAAGTTCCAAGAGAACTTAAAACTTGAAAAACTTAAAACTTTGAACACTGATGGCTTGAGAAATTAAAATCTTGTAGAAAACTCAAAACTTTGCAAACCTTAGAACCTTACCAAACTTTGAAAACATACTATTTACGAAATTTTTAAATTTTAGCGAAACTTGCAGTTCTTAGAAAACCTGAGAAACATATACATTTGAAAACTAATAGCTTTGAGGAAACATTTCGAAAACTCCAAAACTTTTAGGAAACTTAGAACTTTGTGTGATGCTTTAGAAGTTCGAGAGAGCGAAACTTGAGAAACTTAGCGTAATTTGAAAGTCTTAGATATCTAACAACTGGTGAAACTTTTAGAGAACTCACAAATCGTGAAACTTACAGTTCTTAGATAACTCGAAACCTGAGAAACATAGTGAAATTTAAAACTGTGTGGCGCTTTAGAAGTTCGAGAGAGTGAGAGAGTGCGAGAGAGAGGTGTGTGAGATTTTCGTATGATGCTTTAGAAGTTTGAGAGAGTCCGAAAGCGTGAGCGAGAGATACATTAGATTGACGTATGGAACATTATCGTATAGTTAAATTGCATATTTTAATGGAGCAGAGATAGAAGAAATGATTCTTTGAAAAGCAAATGAACATCTTTCAGTTTACAAAGTAATATGGATGTTTTCTTAGCAGACTTATGCGATTCTAGATTGTAAAGAGAGCTGCATTGAGAGTTTACTCGATGGACTTACATATATTGAGCTACAAAGATTGTGAGGCATGGTGGTCGACTGGTTAGAGCGCCTAATCTGTAACGCAGAGAGTACGGGTTCGAGCCTCATCCGAGATAGTTAGGCCTACTGTGTAGGGACTGGACATTGAGCAAGTCCTTCACTCACATTTTCTCTACAATACATATCAATCGGCTGCTCCGTCTAAGATTCAAAGTTACCTTCCCTTCCTTCTGTGATTGTGATTACAACTCTGCTTCCTATATTTGACGTAGGTGCAAGTGGAAAGGCCGCTACTGATTTGGGATCAGTGACAGTCCTCCTATTATGACTATCTGGGTCCGTGGTTTGGTTTCCCCACCAGGTCGGATCCGTGAAGGATCCTTCTACATGTTCCATTCTAGTTTTCAAGGTAGACCTACTCTCAGCCATGGTGGTCATTAGATTCTCAGAAGCCTGTGGACTAATTCGTCTTGTTGTTGTGCGATGTCATTTTGTTGTTGTGCGATGTCATTTTGTTGTTGTGCGATGTCATTTTGTTGTTGTGCGATGCACAACAATGTCATTTTGTTGTTGTGCGATGTTAGATAACAGGTAGTCAGTGGAAGTCTGTCTTTGGACTTGGCTCACCAAACTTCCTTCAATCCTATTCAACAGCGATTCTATGACAGACGGAGGGTGTTCAAAGGGAGAAGGTACGCGTTCGTTTACTCCTTGAAGCTCGGCTTCTTCTCCTTCTCTGCATATATCTAGCGCACGAATAGATGAGTGAGATATGTCTTTGAGATTTCTTGTAACTAAGAAGCTATGATTACAGTAAAGCGTACAAAACTACAATCAGTTATAGTTAATCAAGAAATCAATAATTAACCTTGCATTCACTTAACTGAGCCGTATACGATTCCAAAATGGGGTGCTTTAGAATTACTATTTACTTAACTCCTCTCTCTCTCTCTCTCTCTCTCTCTCTCTCTCTCTCTCTCTCTCTCTCTCTCTCTCGCTCTCTCACTCTCTCTCTCTCGCTCTCTCTCTCTGATCGTTGTATATAATGTAACCGCACAGGTTTATACTGTTGTATCTCCTGCGCGTCCAATCAGCGACGAGCTTTCTCTGGACATACAACAACTGACACTGCTACACCACGAATGCTGTGTGGAGATACGATAAAATGTTTCTGAAAACAGGACATAGGCCTACGACAGTATATTTTGTTGAATATATTTAAAACGACCTGTCGTATCTAGCCCTAATGTGGATTAGTCGCCTTTTTGCTGCGTCCGTAATGGCAGAGTAGAACATTACATTACTTCAAATAAGGTTATAGATAACACTAGGCATTTTTGTAGAAAAGTCTTATATTGTGTTAATTAGAAAAGACAATCAATTGACATACAATTCAAATAAATACCTAACTACCTATGAGTGGCATTATTTATTAATAATATAATTATGTTTTATGGGCTTATCTGATCCTTCAGATAACTTCAGTCTCGCTTCGATGACACTGCAGTAGAGTCCGTAGAAACTGGTTTCAATGTAGGAGTAGGTTTCGTCGAAGGATATGCATTTCAACGGAGGTGGATCTTTCTCTGAAGCGTCGCGGCGAAGACATGTAATCGTAACGATGCTTCGTCTTCCAACCAGTTCTTCCAACGTAGATGTAGTTGATGAAAAGGATCGTCACAACAACAGACAAACCGGAATCAGATAAATCCGTATCGTTTGCTTTAAAGTTGCTGTACGAAGACTAATCAATCTTTCGTAAACGTCCGCAGTTCAAATCATCCACACGTAGAAACGATGACAACTCAACCGTTCTACGCTTCCAAGTAGACTTATCGAAAGGATCACTCGTCGGCCCTTTTATGCTCAACGGTTACTCCTAAATTCGATTAAAAGTCCGCCACAACGATGCTATCATCTATTACAAGATGCATAGTCATCTAGAACCTCGAAACTGACGATTCATTCACCGAAAACGTCCTTCCAATCGCAGGAACGTCTCTAATCGTCCAACTCGCTTGAACTCCAAATTTCAAGTCCTTCCTCAACGCATTTCTATTCGTTCCTTCATTACGTCGTCACGGTAACGCTTGGATAAATCGTATTACGTCATGGAGCCGTTAACGCTGTTTTAACGGTTCGCTAGGCAGTTAATTACGTATTAATGAAAGCCACTCATGAATTAACTAAATGCCACTGTAATTGACTAGCTTATCCTAACCTTAGAAATTAATTAATTAATTAAGTAAACTAACAATAGATTTGATAAGTTATATTTCGCTACAATAAGGCCCCTCTTTTAAAAGACTGTCTACAGGCTTTATCTACCTAACCTTCTTATCAAACTACTTGTTAATTACTTATATTATTATCTAAACTACATATATAAAACAACAACAACAATACCACATACCTATTCTATATAAATATTTACATTCTTACAGGTTTCTATTAAATTATCTACTTCTTATATCAGACCTCTACTGAGATAGTCGGATATTACATTATTACATCCTTTAATGTAATTCACCTTAAAACTGTAATTCTGAAGGGCAAGACTCCATCTCATCACCCTTGCGTTCTTCATTCGTCCTTCTCTCATGTACTGCAATCCGCAGTGGTCCGTTTCGATCACAAACTGCTTCCCGAACAAATACCTGTCGAATTTCTCAATTCCCCACATAATAGCCAGACACTCTCTTTCCTCCACAGAGTATCGCCTTTCTCTTTCCAACAACTTCCTACTTGCATAAGCAACTGGGTGGTTAATACCATCATAGTTCTGCATCAGAACACACCCAAGTCCTACTCCTGAAGCATCTGTCTGAATAACGAACTCTTTGTTCAAATCAGGCAGTTTCAAAATTGGTGCCTTAGCTAATACTTCCTTTAACTCTTTAAAGGCCTTATCCAATTCTGGATTCCACTCTACTACATTCGGTGACAGCTTCTTAGTCAGATCAGACAAAGGCGCCATAAGTTCAGCACAGTGTGGAATGAACTTTCGGTAGTAATTTACTGCCCCCAGAAAGCTTCTCACTTGCTTCTTAGTTTGCGGCCTCGGTCTGTCCACAATCATGTTAACCGATTCCACCTTAGGACTTACATTGTCGTCTCTAAGCGTGTGTCCGCTAAAATCTATTTTCTCATACAGATTAGGATTTTTGTCTACATCCCTGTAATCTTTTGTTTGCTCACTATTGTATAGCTCTAGAATTTCTTCCTCTCTATTCATTCCTAAGTCTCCATCATGTATTACTGCTGATACAAAGGCAACTGTCTCTGTATCATGTATTTCTTCATGATTGACATTTGACTTCTTGTCAACTTCATCTCCTCTGTCATAATCCTTTTTATTTTTGACATTCACTTTGTTCGTAACCTTCGGTTCCATTGCACACGTTTGATCAATGCGTTCCTTTAATTTTAATATGCAATTATATGCATTCTTTATTTCCTCTCGCAATATCTCAATATCGCTAGGAGTTTCTTTGACTTCTATCGTCTCAGCTGATTTAATAACCTTATGTTTTTTATTCCTTTTCTTCGATGACCGTATTCCAGTCGCGGTCGTTGAATGTACGTCATTTCTTACAATCGGCTTAGCGGTGACGTCATCTACACCTGTTGACCTATGCCTCTGGGTTTCTAAGTCTGTGTATATCTCACCTCTGTTTCTTTGTATATTCTTCGTTTCATTGCAAATATTGGGCAATGTATCACTCTTCTTGTCTTTACTTAGCATGTATCTGATTCCATTGATTTTACCAATAATCATAGGTTTCACTGGATTATTCATCACTAAGGCTTCCACCTTTCCAGTATAATATTCACTATCTACATCAACATTAGCTGTTGGATAGTACCGTGTACTCCCATCTATCAATGTACACATTGCTTCCTTTCCTGTCAAATCTGATTCGTCTATAAATGTCCTCTTCACAACACAGCATGTTGCTCCTGAATCATAAAGACACTCCACCGACCGACCATTCACTAGAACTTTATATCTTGTATCTTCTCCGTTTAGATTTAATAAATTGTCATTATTGATTGTTACAAGGGTGTTTGCTATCTGGTTAGTTGTCACATCTTTCTTAGCCAGAATCTCTTGTTTCTCCCTTAATTCCAGATTCTGTTTTGCATTCAGATTTGCGTTTTCCATCTTTGCCTTGTATGAGCTATTCTCAAAGACTTGTATGGCTGCCGTTGTGTGTTTGACAACACCTTTTGGTTTATTCGTACAATGATTGGCCTTGTGACCTTGGCCTCCACACGAATAACAAACAATCTTTGGTTCAACAGATTGTGCTCTTTCTCTGTGGTAGTCTCTGTTAGCAAACTTATTGAAATTCATCTCCTTGTGAAATCTAGTTTCTGTCCTTCCTCTGTTTGCTGTATTAGGAACTTTGTCCTTTGTCTTTTCTTCGTATCCTCGATTTTGATTCCTGTCCTGAGAAAATCTTACTGTGGATTTCATTGTCGTGTCTCCATGTTTGTATCCATGAGCTTCTATGTAAGACTCAGCATGGGTTAGCATTTCCTTTATGCTGATCTTCCCTTTCTCTTTGAGGAATGTCTTCAATTCCATGGAACACGTTGAGAAGAACTGATCCCTTAAAATCAAATTCTCTAATCCTTCGTAATCCTTCTCGAATCCTGCCATGGATAACCACTGTTGGATATACCTCCTTAGACGCTCTAAGAACTGGGAACAAGATTCTCCGACTTCGATACGACTGTCCTTGAACCTCTGCCTATAGCCACCCTCAGTTAATCTGAATCTCTTTAACAATTGCTCTCTTAGACAGTTATAATCTTGTGCTTCTCTAGAAGTCAAGCTCTGGTATACTTCTAAAGCTTTTCCCTCGAGATGTCTAGCTAGTGTCAAAGCCCAAATTTCTTGTGGTATCTCATATGCTTCAACTGTCCTCTCGAATCTTAGCAAATACGCGTCGAGGCAATCTTTATTTTCGTTAAAATTGGGAAACTTAATATCTCTTATTCCTCTTCCGTGATTTCCACTGTTTCCCTCTTCCCTATCAGTTACAAACATACCGTTATGTTCTCCGTTTTGCCTTCGATCAGAAACCGCCCTTGCTTCAATCTCTTTGACTTTAATCTCTGCCTCAAGCTTCTTTAACTCAAAATCCATCTGGCGCTTAGCTCGCTCTTCTTCTATTTCCATTTGGCGCTTAGCTCGCTCTTCTTCTATTTCCATTTGGCGCTTAGCCCGCTCATCCTCTGCTTGCCGCTTACTACGAGCTTCCTCAAGTTCCAATAATTCTCTCGCCTTTTTATCTTCTCTTTCTTTGGCTCTCTCTTCTCTCAGTTCAGCCTGTCGTTCTTTCACGAAGCTTTTCAACTCGTCTGCTTCCATCCCCAATTCTCGGCCTATTTGAATTAACTGCTGATAGTCAGTAGCCGACATCTTACTTGTTTACTTCAACCAAGTAATTAATCAAAGCCTTGCGCTTTATAAAATTCTCAGATCCTACCTAAGATCTATATGCAACCTCTTAGTTACAATATATAATCTATGTTTATGACGTAACGTTATGACGTAACGTTAAATGTTCAATGGCTTATTGCACCGTTTAAAATGTCAATTGTGCGTGCCGTTAAAATCGTTGGTTAAAATTCAAATTAATCGTCTCTAAGTTTCACAGAAAGCACAAATCTACAGCGCTAGTACAAGTTAACTAATAGTTTACTTGAGTTAGCAAAGTCTCTCAAAATCCTGGACGTTGAGCACCCATAATGTAGCCCTAATGTGGATTAGTCGCCTTTTTGCTGCGTCCGTAATGGCAGAGTAGAACATTACATTACTTCAAATAAGGTTATAGATAACACTAGGCATTTTT
The DNA here is from genome assembly GCA_020284085.1 of Aporrectodea caliginosa. NCBI lineage: Eukaryota > Metazoa > Annelida > Clitellata > Crassiclitellata > Lumbricidae > Aporrectodea > Aporrectodea caliginosa. Next base: position 106,977 of record JACEVL010000189.1, read on the forward strand.
GTAGAAAAGTCTCATATTGTGTTAATTAGAAAAGACAATCAATTGACATACAATTCAAATAAATACCTAACTACCTATGAGTGGCATTATTTATTAATAATATAATTATGTTTTATGGGCTTATCTGATCCTTCAGATAACTTCAGTCTCGCTTCGATGACACTGCAGTAGAGTCCGTAGAAACTGGTTTCAATGTAGGAGTAGGTTTCGTCGAAGGATATGCATTTCAACGGAGGTGGATCTTTCTCTGAAGCGTCGCGGCGAAGACATGTAATCGTAACGATGCTTCGTCTTCCAACCAGTTCTTCCAACGTAGATGTAGTTGATGAAAAGGATCGTCACAACAACAGACAAACCGGAATCAGATAAATCCGTATCGTTTGCTTTAAAGTTGCTGTACGAAGACTAATCAATCTTTCGTAAACGTCCGCAGTTCAAATCATCCACACGTAGAAACGATGACAACTCAACCGTTCTACGCTTCCAAGTAGACTTATCGAAAGGATCACTCGTCGGCCCTTTTATGCTCAACGGTTACTCCTAAATTCGATTAAAAGTCCGCTACAACGATGCTATCATCTATTACAAGATGCATAGTCATCTAGAACCTCGAAACTGACGATTCATTCACCGAAAACGTCCTTCCAATCGCAGGAACGTCTCTAATCGTCCAACTCGCTTGAACTCCAAATTTCAAGTCCTTCCTCAACGCATTTCTATTCGTTCCTTCATTACGTCGTCACGGTAACGCTTGGATAAATCGTATTACGTCATGGAGCCGTTAACGCTGTTTTAACGGTTCGCTAGGCAGTTAATTACGTATTAATGAAAGCCACTCATGAATTAACTAAATGCCACTCGTAATTGACTATCTTATCCTAACCTTAGAAATTAATTAATTAATTAAATAAACTAACAATAGATTTGATAAGTTATATTTCGCTACACCCTCGGTTGGAGAACTTGAGACGAGCAGTGACCGGCTAGAGTGGGCCAGCTGATGAAAAGAGTCGCGAAGATATCTGCAGCGGGGAGTATTGTAGGAGTTGTAGGTTAATGACAGGACTTTGAAGTTGGATTCGCTCTGGGATTTTTAACAAATGGAGTGATTTGAGGATGGCACATGATGATGCGTAGTTCTACGTGAAAGCCTGGCCAGTGACTTTGATGAGCGAGACGCTTGAGTTTTATGGAATCAGCGCCTTGCAACAGTCATGATGATGCCAACACTATCGGCGGAAACAATGGTCCAAGCAGATAAAGTAGCATAACACCGAAGTTGATACGTCAGAAAAGGCATTCACCTGGCTAAGAACAAGCGGAAAAGCAACACCGATACTTTTGGTTACTTTGCTTTCGCTCATAGGCCTAGTACGAGTAGAATTACACCATGCGCATATTAAAAACTTGACATGCTAGCCAAATTTCCAACACGTGTTGTTGTTATAAGAGACGGTAAGCGGTGACATACGGTGCCATTTGCATGATAAATACCTCTGCGAAATTTACCAACTAAATCTGGAACTAGTGACGATAACTTGGATTATCAGTAACTAGATTCCAAATTGGCGATGTCACGAAAATCCGTAAAATCCGAGGACCTAATTGAGGCGATGCTGGACGAACGCGTGGAGCAGGCTCAGATCTCGCGACTTGACGAGCATCTGTCGACGTTGATTGATCAAAAGCTATTTGCGTTCTCCGCTACGTTCTCCGCTACCATAGCTGGCTTGGTCGAAACAATGGCAGATAAAGTTATAAAGTGGTGTCGGAATTAACTGAGAAAATGATCCAACCATATTCAGTAAAGAAGATGTTTATGGAGCACGCAGAAGGCTTCGAACTCTTCACTCAGGACGCAACGCTGGTGCCCCAGTTTTCATAAACGAACATCTAACGAAACTGAATGCACAGATCTTCGCTGGTGCTCGCCAACTCCTTAAAGGAAAATCTTTTAATTTTTGCGCTGCATACAGTGAGCCATTGTGCCACATGAAATTCCATCTTGCGGTTACGTGTGCTTGTTGTGGTAACAGTTGTTCTATTCTGCTTTAAAGTGATGCGAAGGCGATCGTAGTAACCAGAACGATGTTGAAGGATATGAGTGATAAAGACCTCGACGACCTTCTGTCCTTCTACAATGAGATCGTCTTCGCAAGAACCTCACCTCAACAGAAACTGATCATAGTCGAAGGATGTCAACGCTTGGACAACATTGTCGCTGTAACAGGGGACGGAGTAAACGACTCCCCAGCCCTCAAGAAATCCAACATCGGTACGTGTCATGGTCTGAAAGGGACCCTCAATGGCTCAGGTTATCTGGTATTTCTAGAAGGTTGTTCGTCCATGGGAAGGTTTGGAAGGTTCAGTTAACGGTGGACTGGGGTGTCCAGAGACTTCAAAAACGCCTTAGTTGATACTATTGTCTTCGTAGCGTCACCAATTGTTAACGTAAATGTCGGAATAGATGACAAAGTACAGGAGACTAGATTTCTTCGATATTTTGACCCCAATATTTATACTCTTATTCCTTACGTAGTCAAAATTTACTAAACCAATATCCATTGCTTGTTTCTGATTATGCTAAAGAAGGTGAAAGGTGTAAGTGACTTCTATTATGGTGTGTCTCTTATTTACTTCTTTATGTTATTTTTCTTAGGAATTGCAATGGGAATCACCGGTTCTGACGTCAGCAAGCAGGCAGCTGACATGATACTCTTAGATGACAATTTCGCTTCAATAGTAACGGGCGTTGAAGAAGGTAGACTACAAACTGTAATCACTAAGAAATTCAGTTCTACCTCTTGACATAATCTTCCTGTGCCCAGCGAAGTTTATTATCACGCTCACAATGTTAACACAGATAATTCAGTGTCTTTTTGCTTTCCATTGCCTATCTTTTGACTTTGACTTCCTAAATGCTGTTATGAAAAGCTTCTGTAACCGATTGTTTAGTTTGCGACTTATTTCAGCATTGCGATAACATGGTAATGCAACTTGTAGCTATGCCTTATAAATGCATCCCTAATTTTGGAACACACGGTTTATCGTGAAGCCTGCGACAAGGGCTTCTATCCCAACTGTATACCTATATTTCTCCAACGTTTGAAGCCCATTCCTTTTTATCGTGACCTTGTGCCGTCCATTCTGTATCAGCTTTAAAGAGTTTCGTGAAGAGGCGCTTTATAAATTCGCAATCATAGTACTAATTACACTTGAGGACAGTGAAGTTCGAGTTTGTTATGTTACGTAAGTTAATAGTATTTTTATCCAGTACTTTTGTCACCTATCATCCGTTTTAAGAACCCTGCCTGAGAATTATCACACGGGATGAAGCATCAGTGATCATATAACGGCAGTCTGCAACTACGTGCTCTCATTTCAAGCAGAATTTAACAAGTATTAGAGCGTTAAGTTTTTGCTATTTCAACAATTCTATAACTTTATTAATTACCACGTTATCGTTTCATATTAATTAAATTCTATTGCGCCGCGTCAATGCTGTTTCTAAACGAATTTAATGTCGACGATTTCATTTGCAGGGCGTTTGATCTTTGAGAATCTAAAGAAGGCCGTTGCTTACACCGTAACTCACATCACTGACGAGACGCTTCCGTTCCTGATCTTTATTTTCCTGCAAGTTCCTCTTCCTCTTGGAACGATCTGCGTCCTCTGGATTGATCTTGGAACTGATATCATTCCGGCCATCACTCTGGCCTATGAGAAAGCGGAAAATGACATCATGCGTCGCGCTCCCAGGGACCGGAAAACAGAAAAGCTGGTCACCGGAAAGTCAGTGTTCTCGCAGATTGACCATATTCAATTCAATTCAATTCAATTCATAGTCTATATATACGTATATATACGTATATATACGTATAATCTATCATCGGGCCATTTAAAGAGCTGTTGTAGTGGGGCACACTGGTGCATCAGTTGTAAAGTTTGAAAGTAGTTAGATATTTTTACACGACGTGCTTCCTTCCTGCATTAAATCCACGGGCTTACCCTTCATCTCGATCGTACTCCTCCACTTGTTTGACCATCCATGTGTTATCCATCCGAATTTGATCATCATCACAATATCTGCCAGTCCACTGCATAGTTAATCTTTTACTTACACAGGTTACTGAACAATAACACTTAGGATTTGGAGGCTAAATAATAATTATAATCGCTATATATCTATATCTAGACGAAAGCAGCTGACATCAGGTTATTTATATATATAAATTGATAAATAGAGTAGCCTACTAGTATTAGATAGCCTGATATCAACTACTGCAAAGACTATTCTGTTAGGGCGTAAGAACTGGTATGACAGTGATTGCATTGTTGAACGATCACAAATAGTATCTCAGTGGTCACACTGAGTAGACTAGGGAACTGGAGCAGCGATGAAGTAAGTAAGTATATCCTTTATTCAACCGATTGCTAACCGCATTTTGGTTTACACGAGAATCTCCAGTTCCCTAGTGATTTTTGCATGTGTTGGGCGAAATTAACATAATCATCAAAGTTTTGTTGCGTAATCTGTCCTCGGCATTAAACGCATGCGCAACTCGCACTTTTATTTGATTGTATTTTACATTAAGCCATTTTTAATTTCTTTAAATACCATTGAATGTCTATAAACTTAGCATGTGGAAACTTTATAGCCTATATCTCTGCTGAAAAGCAATTTTGTCAGTACACCGTGAAATCTGATTGAAATGCTGTTTCTACAGTGGCTACCAATGATTTTCTGTAGATTGCTTGGCCTGACAATTTTCCAAGTTGGGTTCATTGAATCCCTGAGCGGAATTTATACCTACTTCGTCATTTATGGTCAGCACGGATTCTGGCCAGGCAAAGTCGTTGGCCTACGAGACGCTTGGGGAAGCCCAGCAATTAGCAACCTCCAAGATTCCTACGGCCAGGAATGGGTAAGCAGCAAGGACTGGTGCACTACTTCTTTTAAAGCCGATAAGCTGGTTTATTATTCGCAATTATAAACAGTTATGCTGCTATAGAATGCCATAATATAGGCATTAGGATACAAGTATCTTTAGTAATGTAGAAAATAGTTGATTATACGCCTTTACAAACATTTAGAATTGGATAAAATGCTACGCTAGCTAGCATTAGGATAGAAATTATATTTCAGTGACCTCTGTCTCAGTTAATGAGTCTCGTTTTATGGAAGGTTTCAATTGGCGTACACTTAATTGTAGTAAGCAAGTGTATCTTTTGCTTGCTTTTGTGCTCTTCCACAATGCTGAATTTTAATTTCACTCGGGCTTTTGAGCCTCAAACGGAGATTAGATGTAGACGCTTTTACTCATTATGCCGACAAGTGACAATAATTGGTCATTTGAAACTTTCCGTCCAATGAATTGGCTTTTTGACTATTTTGAACTGTCCCCATACACTGCGATCGGAAAACCGATCCTTATTTATTGCTACATTAAATAACCATATATTTTAAAACTTCCAGTAAAACTAAAACTCCTTCAATCGTGACTATAATAGCATCTAAATTAATACGTCCGAACAGTTCATGTTGAAAACATTATGTGCAAAACAAGAGTTCTTCAATGAATTCATAACAAACATGGTGCCTGTATTCTGTTGTATTGCAAGTTTAATGCCCCTTTGGCCTAATAAAGATGTTCATGATTCGGGTTTGATTCACCGTTGACTGCAGTGTATAAGCATTTTCAGAGATCTATTATTATTTCCTAACTGCTAAACCCTGATATTACATAAGTCTGAACTATGATTTTGGATTATAGCAATTTATAGGCCTATATATATTACTTCTTTAAAGTATTACACTGGAATCATTTCATTATTCGATAACATACTAAATGATTTTATCGAGTAACATAATACTGTTAAACTTCGCAACTAATTTTTCCACTTAGCCCAATATTGTTTAAATTTTTTATGAAGCAATTGTTACAGAAATTCTTAATGCATTGGTGGAAGTAAGGGACTGCATTTGACACGTTTTTAAAGGTGCTACATAAGTGTTCAGATGATGCATACATTGCATACATCGACTTAATGCTTCATTGCAGACGTTTGCACAAAGAAGAATGGTTGAGATAACGGGCTACACTGGTTACCTTTGCGGAGTCGTAGTTACACAGTGGATTAATGTCATATGCTGCAAAACAAGAAGAAATTCCATAATTGAACAAGGAATGAGGCAAGTATAGGCCTACCATTTGTCACTTCCATCAAAGATAAATAAATGTAGAGCCTTCGTCTGATTCTGACTAGGTCTACATGGGAGGTTGGAGTTTTATCTATGATTGATCGAACGTATAAAATGTGCTCACTTTAACAATCGTTAGGGTGAACCTAATTTTAAGTGTGGAAAAAGTTTTCCAATGACTTTGTTGTACGATTGGTTATGTATGAATCGATCTATTTTCTAATAACACAGATTTTTTAATAAGGTAAGCGTGTGCTTATAAGCCACAGTGAAAATGATTGATAGTCATCAAACCCATATCAATTATGTTCATTGTTCAATGCCTTCAGTCTTCATCTTCTTCCTTCCTTCAGCAGCCCATTATAGTGATGCATAAATCGCATTCGATGTTCGTTTCATATGAAACCATAGGCAAACAGTCATAATCCATTAGAGATGCGAGGTCGAAATCCGAGACTTTGGTGTTTCTGCAGAATGCGTTTAGACGGTATTTAAATCCAATCTTTTAAGTATTATAGTAAAACCGTTGAAACTGACTGACTGACTGACTGACATTATTACACTTTTGCACGCTCACAGATTCAGTGTTGTCTGTATTTTCAGTAACTACGCTCTGCTCATTGGTCTAAGCATCGAAACGGCTGTATTGATTCTCTTGGCTTATCTTCCTGGAATGGCAAATACTCTCAATTTTGCGCCACTTCAGTAAGTTACTTAGTTTACTATCTATGACTGTCTTTATCGGAATCAGGTTTCTGTAAGACGGTTAAATTGTCTTACGATGCCCAGTCTATGAAGAAACTTACTATTGCCAAAACAGCGAGTAAGTAAGTTTTTAGCATGGAGAGTAGCTCTTAAAGACACAAGACACTAACTAAATATGTAGAAGTAATTTATGTGCTAAATTTTGATTATAGGTAAACGAAAATGTAATAACACCAATAAGAAGGCTATTAGAACACAAATGAAAAATTGCTAACCAAAATAAAAATATCAAAAATAACGATCCTGGATCAGCCAAGCCTAAATAAAAAAATGACTGAGCAAGGCTTAGATATTAGGCCTAGATATTCTCTGAGTGCTTGGGGCTGGTCGCTTGATTTTATCCCAACGACAGAATGGCTTATCTTTCTACGAATCCTTTCTTGGCAGGGTCCAACTAGTAACACGTGTCGATAAAAATATTAGTTTGCAGGATACTTATGCCGCAAATGAATCCATGACGACTTGAAATCGATCTGATAACACGGAACCATTCGTAAAGGAAACCTATTCGTCACCATTTGAAGCGAGGATCTGCCAACACTGCATGCTTATACCCATTTATACAGCGCCCGATGCACCCGCTTCTACAGCAACCGTGAGAATTCTGAGGAATTTCCCTAAAGGCATACATGAATAATTGTGTTGGTCGAGTCGAACTGTTTACTATTAATTTTATCTAAGCGGAAGCTTATTAACGTTTCAAATTAACATTTCAATTGCAGCTGGAGTTGGATCCTGTGTCCCGCTCCATTCGCACTCGCCATCTTCGTCTACGCTGAGATACGGAAGCTGATGGCTCGTCTCTGGCCAGATGGATTCGTGGCACGCGATGCTCTCTTCTAGGGCGATGGATTAGCACACGTTTCCACTCATCCAATTCAACAGTTTAAGACTCTGACCTGGAGGCCAAAGGCGTATATAGTCCTTATCAGAAGACTATTAGGAGGGACGACAGGAGCTTCGCGCCTCTTGCAGCAGGCAATACGTTGTAGTCAACTGAACTTATAGCCCAACGAATGGCTTTGTGCGAGTGATTGCTGTAGTCGTAATACCCGGTGGCTTCGGTTTTTACGGGCCGCTGATCATGATCTTTAACGGTTTAAATTATCTGTGGGTTTCTAAATGAAATCGACCATAGAGAAGTCTAAAACATCTGTAGAAATATTATTTCAAAGGTTCCTTTTAATGGTTTTTGCCTGAATTTTATGATTAGCCTGATAAAACTGCAGCAGAAACACAAGACTTCCGTCGACGAACCTATAAGACTTAGTTGTAGATCTGATAGTAACTGTGGATTTGAACAGAAGAGGAATTACAAGAGGCTGCTGCATTTCACCCACCCATCCATAACATCGTATATTGATAATAAAAGCACTTTAATAATAATGCTACAGATTGCTACTACAGTCAAACATGTGTATACTCCGCATATCTATATTCAGTATCGTGATACACACATTTGACAGTTTGTGTAAAGCATCCTAGAAGTAGCAATAGAGATCATTTTAGGAATCTCTGGAAACAGTATTTTAAAATTGAATTAAGGTAACTTTGTAGGCCTATAGAAACCTTGTAACACAAAGGAAAAAGAAACCTGTGCGCTGTATGGGCCCCAAACTGGGTTTGTGTGTTACACGCTTTGTAGCTTTGATTGTATAAGACACATTATGTCACATGTTCGCCTGTATCTGAATTGCAATGTTTATAACATATTTTAGTCTGTAGATATAATTGACGCAATAATTATTATTGTTCTAGGCTCTTGGTTGGAACGTGGCGAATATTAATGTTTATGTAGCTTTTGTCTTGATAACTGTACCGTTGAATGAAATCATCAAATTCGTGGACAAGGGTGTCGGCACAGGGGCCCAGGCAAATAAATGTGGGCCAGAGGGGTCTTTGATCCCAATGGTTAACCTTTAGGAATAAAATTTTATCTTGCATAATTTTTTATATGGATAGATGTAAAGACTAGGAGGACTCAAGTGGTTCGAAAGATAAGAAGTCACCCATACATACCTTTGCAAAGTAAGAATGGAATGCACCCTATACTCCCTCCGTCTTTCAGGGTCGTATTATCTATTAGACACAGTAGGCATTGTTCTAAAGGTCTACGAACCTCTCAGGGACCTACGCAAGTCTGAAAATGAGATATTGAAAAAATAAGTTTAATGCATGAATTTGATACGAAAATGAAAAAAGGAATTTTAATTTCCAAATTCTAATTTAATAATTTTTGTAATAGTATTGAATCAGTTTGACTTTAAGATTCACCTAAAGTTAAGCTGTGCAATAGCCTACATTTTGAACTTTTCGGAGCTTTGTATTAGCAAAATCACACATGTATAACGCCTTAAAATGTCATTTCCCGCATTAACTCATTCTCAATTGAAAGTAGCGTAGTGGAAGATAATTGTCCTTGTCCCATTGTTGACCGCAGATAATTTTTTGGTAAGTCTGAATTTCGAAAAAGAACGTTCACTTTCAGAACTGGTTCCAACAATGGAAAGATATCTTCAATGCAGAGCTGGGCCAGTTGGGTCTACGAGACTACGGATGCAAGAGTGCCTAGGGCCTATGACGACCCTAAAACGCCCCGCAGAATTTGACTTATACTTGGAAAAAATTCATTTGAAAGTTTGGAGACTTTGAACATCAAAACTGTCGTCTGAATCGATTACTAAAACTTGCCATAATAGCATGAAACAACAGTCATCTTTACTTAACTACCACTCCATCAAAACTGAATTCGACAATTTTTCCTTCCTCGCGGAAAACCGTTCTTTGATTTTGAATAAATAATTTTTTTATTTCTCTTGATCATTTTACACACTGTGTTATTGGTGGCACTAGTGCTGCTTTTGCTACTGATGCTACTGCTACTACTGCCAGTCTGCTACTGCTATTGTTATTACCACTACAGCAACTACTACAATAAAAGCTAGTAATATTTATTACTGTTGCCTTCATTTACATAGAGCTCTAGCAACAATCAGATCAGTAATGGCTCTAAAATTGTGCGTTAACGAGGTCAAGGTTCCAACCAAAACGATTATATTTCGTGAAGAACTCAAAATCTATAGTCTAAATCTACAGTCAAAATTAAAAGAAGATCACAAAACCGGTCAAGCAATTCCTATGTATCTCTCTAGGTCTGACCCTATACTCAAGTCTATGTTCTAGATGTTTCCACAAGCTTCAAAGGCATGCTTGTTGTCAAAATCTTTCAAATGTAATGCAACAGAAACAAACAAATTCCATAGATAGAAACTGAAAATCGTTTAATTCGTCTTGTTCTTTCTAGAAATATTCACATATTTTTAATAGAAAAGAAATTCGAGAAAGTGTTGTCGCTCTTGCGCTAGTTGATCATATTATTTTAAGCCTATAGCATTGCCTAAGTTAGTTCCCACGAGAATCCATTAACAACGATTATCCACGTTTACGAGAAACAGTTAATAGCAACAAACTATCGATACAGGTGGCTACGGAAACTTGATCAATGAAGGCTGACGTGAGTTAACCGGTAAATGAACTTTCCTACTTTTATGATTTCTCTGTCGAATAATTTTCTTTAAGAGCTTAGTAGAATTACGCTTTACACTAATACAACATACATGTAGACCTACATAATTCTTCAGTCTTTGATGGACAAAGATACGAAGTCATTTTCTTGATCCCACAGTCATCTTCTTTGAATCCATCTGATTCATGAACGCGTAAATCATTTCCACTTGCCACATCTTGTCAATTCAAGTTTTCTGCTGTGGACTACATTGACTACCGTAGCTGACTTTCACCTTTTCCGTTATAATAATCGGCGAATCACTGACACAGTAATCACAGTTTTCTATAGACAACGTTACTTTGTCTGCTAATGCAGATACAGTCGCATAGAGTCTCTTTCTTGCAGTTGTCAATAAGCTATTGTCTGAAGACACTGTCTGAATATCAGCGAACAATACCCTGTCCGGGTGTACGCCACAGTGACTTAGTATGACGCCTACCAGCGTCCCAGTGTTCGGCCTTGTATCAGTAGGAAGAAGGAGAATACCAACAAGAACAAGAATAATGGCAGCAAGAACAAGAGTAATAACAAGAAGAGCACGAGTAAGAAGGATAAGGACAATAACAATAAGAACAAAACCGAGAACAGCAGGAACAGGATTAAGAACAACAAGAAGACAAAGACAAATACGAAGACGAACAAAGAGAACAAAGAAACAATAACAAGAACAAAAAGAAGCCCAAAGGAGAACAGATAGAACTAGAAGAAAAAGAAAAACAAGAAGGAGAAGGAGACAGGGTTAGAGAAGAACACATCCTTGAGTTAAATCCAGATAGACAGCAGTGGGTATGAACTGTCAGCGACTAATTAACTATCTTAGCCTCGGCATACGATGACAAGTAGCCGGTCTTCTCCATCGTCACCACATCATTCCATCGACATTATTATGTGTGGGAATTGTATATTCAGTCAACGCTGAGTTCGCTATGTTGCGAAAGTCTGTTGTTAGAAGATCCTATCCAATGAGCTTAACCTACACAGATGACTACGTGCATATGCCTGCGTGCGTGCGTGTGTGCGGAAGCCCTTCAGTAATCGTGATCTCTGTCCTTTGACAGGGTGTAGATGACAGAGGCTGTGCCTTCAGTCCTGTCGAAAGCCACAACCCCGTTTCTCTTCGACGGGTCCTGACCGCCGCTGCTCTTCGTGTCCTTCAGTCGAATCACCCGTGTCGACCCTTTCACGTTCGGCAAGTGACCACACCGCCCGAACCTCTTACGCAGTTGCCTCGCTCTCTCGTCGTCCGCTGTCAGGCCCCTGGTGTTGCTACCATCGAGAGAGATCGCGGTTTGCGATCGACCCATTGCGGGCCCAGGGCCAGAGCAGCTGAGCAAGCGACTGATCCCGGATCGGTACTTCTTGCTGAAGAGACAGTAGATGATGGGGTTGACACAGCTGTTGGACGATCCGAGCCACTGGGCGATTGGAACCGCGATCTGCATCAACTCATTGTCTACCGTCGGAGATCCGAAGTAGATGCGCATGTTGACGCCGTACAGAGGCAGCCAGGAGAAAGCGAACAGTATGACGACGACGATCAGCATCTTCAAGACCTTGACCTTCGAACGGTAGATGATCGAGGATGTGCTCGAAGCGGCCATTCCGCTGCCGCTCAGAGATTCGCGGTTCCAGACGCGGCAGGAGATCAGGCTGTAGAAGACCGATATGAGCAGGAGTGGCACAGTGTAGCAGGTGAGGAAGATGACGCCGAGGAAGTAACCCTTCTTCAACGACTCCTTAGGCCAGGTCTGAGCGCAGATGTACAATGTCTGAACGGCCGTTGAATAGTCCTCCTGACGATAGTAGACGAGCCACGGAGAAATGATGCCCGCTGCGAACACCCAGATCAACACAATCACCAACCGAGCCACCTTCCGAGTTAATCGGAACTCCATGATTCGACAGATGGCCAGGTACCTAGAAGAAAAAGAAGAAGAATAGTGTGTTTGTATCTCACTTAACTGGCTGTTGTTCGTATATTTGTTTTTATTGATAAAAACAATTTGACGAAAACGCAGAAATGCTAACGTGAGTGATAATGGATAACTAAAAGTAATTAGAAAATTTTAAGATTAACCGGTAATTTTTTTATATAAGGACCTGGGTATAAATTGAGAGTTGTCTTTGGGTGGGAGAGTACGGTTGTGTGCTCTAGGTCTTAACTGGTTAAGGAGAGGGGTTGGAGTGGGGTAGGAGTTGGTGAAGTAGGCCTACATACTTGGGGTTGTGTAATAATGGAGAAAAAAAGTTTCGCATCGGCTATATTGGTTCAGAGACAGTTGGAAAGGATTGTTCTGGGTAACCTAGGCGTTTGGCTCTTTTATGAATTTTTCAAGGCGGACTTGTGGACGTGCTTAGATATAGCGCCTGTGTTAAGCTGGTCTCCCTGACGCTGCTTTTGTGGGGTGCTGAGAAATGTCCAAGATTTACATTACATTACATTACAACGCATTGCAAGTCAATGGAATGCACTATAATGTAGAGAAACTTACCATGTAATGTTTTGGAACACAACTAGCGAATGCAGTTTAATTCTAGCCTATGCATCAGAGTATTTGTAAAAGGGTCTTTAGGAACCATAACCTCATGCATATATATAGACCTATTCTACATCTCTTTTACTCTCTATACGTTATAGAGAGAAACATAGACATATATATTTTGCATAAATACATATAATATTTAGAAAGAGACAGACAGACACAGAAACAAGCAGAGATAGTCATGACGTTGCAAAAACAAAATATAAAAGACGTCACCAGTTACCAGTGTTCAGGTTTTTTTGGAAAGAATTACTCCAGTTTTAAACTCCACCTTCCTCTAGCAGGAGAGTGACAGCACTGCACAAGCTGCAGTAAAGGACTCTTGGTGCTTTTCTAAAATTGCTGTTTGCAATGGTCATTCGCTCATTGTCTATGGTTTATAATTATATGGTCTGTTTTATACGGGTTTACCCGTACCCAATATGTATTTTACGGGTCGGGTCGGGCTGGGGTGGTCGGGTACGGGAATATATGTTTTATATAAATATATATTGTAATATATATATATGTATAATAATGTGTCTGTGTTTGTGTGTTTGTGTGTGTGTTGTGTGTGCGTGTGAGTGTGTGTGTGCGTGTGCGTGTGTGCGTGTGTGTGCGTATGTGTGTGCGTGCGTGTGTGTGTGTGTGTGTGTGTGGTCTGTTAACCGGGCTAGTACGTCAATATGGAGCCCATCATATAGGACCTGTATTCTCGTATGGAACCCTTATAGTGTCCAAATGGATCCCATAAAATGTTATGGGCGTGCTGGCGGAGAAGACATCACACACTAGACCGGACAATGAAAACCGGGAAATGGGAGACACCGTGGAACCAAAAACAACGCCCGCATTCGGAATAGCATCAGCTGAGTCGCACAGTTTAAAAAATCAGGTCATTCAAATTTCTTAAGTTGAAGTGGAGTGACTTATGGTATTCAGTATTTCGATTTAATTATTAAGGAGTTTGTTGGCCAACATCAAAGACTCTGAAAACATACTTGGATTGTCTCGAGACACTGTCTCGGTCTCGAAACGTCTCGAGAAAGATTTGTTAATGTCTCGGTCTCGGTTTCGGACCAAACTGTTTCGGTCTCGGTCTCGAGGTAATTTATTGACTGTTTGGAAACTGGCTTGAAGCGAAAGTCTTGTTCTCTTGTCTAAGCGGTCTCCATGATAGTTCTCGCGCAAACTGTCTTTGGTTCTGAACTTCTGACAGTATCGCGCTATAAAATTGTTCCTGGCATTAGACCTCAAAAGTCGAGAGTAAAATTGTTTCGGGATTCAGGTCCAATGTGCATTTCACTCGTTTTGAACTGTCTTGAACTGTCTCGGACCTTGTGTCTCAGTCTCGGTCTCAGACCCCACTTTCTTGGTCTCGGTATCGGTCTCGGTCCCCACTGTCTCGGTCTTGGTCTCGATCTCGAAGTTTGATGTCTCGTATACAAGTCTGTCTGAAGGGCAGATGACATCAACTGCACAGCCAGGTACCAAGACAAACTGTCATATGAAAATATAGATTTGAGTATCATCGGCACAGAAATGACATCCCAGCGTACAACTATCGAGTAGTGTTCCTAGTGGTGTGGTGTATAATGTAAACAAATAGGACCAAGCACGAAACCCTGTGGAATGCCACATGTCAACAGAGCACTGGACGAACAATTATTGAAATCCACTGATTGAGGTCGTGGATGAAGATGAGTAGAAAACCAAATCAGTGCCGGTTGGGAGCAGCGTGAGAAGAAGACCTTGTTGATGGTGTTAGCTGGAGAGATGGTAGTCCTCCCTTTCCCAGTTTCCGTCTCTTGAAATGTACATTTATCTCCTTTTCTACTGCATAGCTGTATAAAAATTGTTTAATGTTCCAGTAATCAATCAACAGCAACGTGGTGGAAATAGATTTATCGAAAATGGAAGGCAGGATAGGATGCATGGATTCTTTCCGAATACATGCACGTCGGCTTCAAAGGCAGCAGAGCTACTATCAGTCAGACCTTGGTCTGTTGCTCTTTCATTGTGCTTGCCAATTAAATCGTGACTGCCGAAGTCCAGCTGTTAGGCCCCTAGTAAATTGAATTCGGAACAATGTGTAATGTTCGGACAGTCCATAACCATAGGCCCTATTGCGTAATAGCTGTCTTTTATTAACATTTTATCTGATGTATTTGCGCCAAGACCGCTGAGAGGTTCTGCCAGAAATTGATAAACTGCCGACGAGGAATGTCCTGTCATAAAACGAATGCTGACGAAGAAAATCTTGCCAAATCGGTCTTGGTGCATGATGGACATTAAAGTAACGGTCAGCTATGCATCTACCCCGCTCTACTCTAAATCGATGCAATACGAAACAATTTAGCGTTCATCTTTTATATCCTTCCATTGACCTTGTAGCTGACCAATTTTCCCACTCTCCATTTTTAGAAATCCCAAGATCTTCCAATAAAATTCCCAAGATTGGCTAAGAGTGTATCAAAAATCCCAAGTTACTGAAAAAGAAAAGTTGTGATGAAATATGAAATGCGTTTAACAATCACAATTATTCACAAAATGCCGCGCTATGAACTGGAAAAGAAAAAACCGGAGCATAATATTGAATTAATAAAATTACAATGTTTAGGCCTACAAATTACAATAATAGAGCCATTTTTTTAATCTGCTTTGCTGCCACTGTAAAAAGTACGGTTAGTACTAGTCTGTGGACCTTATAAAAATCCCAAGATTGCCATGCGAAATCCCCAAATCCGAAGTCGACCCCAAAATCCTAATATCTTGGGAAAGATTCCAAGGAGTGGAGGCCCTGTAGCTGACTAATAAAAAACGGACTAATACGACACAGAAATCGAGCAGCAGTCTATGCGTTCTTCTGACAATATTGAATATTATTTAACTTCTGCTTACTGAAATTAAATTGTGACAACAACAACTACTACTAGCCTACTACAACCTATGTCAACGGTTGCGAACAGTATACGCTGTTATGTTATTCCGCCATATTGTTGGCTATTTTTCGGATCTAGTGACCTCTAGTTGGCGAAATTTCTTTGAGCATTGCTAAAAAAATTAAAGAGTTGCGCTATTATAAATTTTCTCACAATTGAAAGTAGGTCTACTGTACAGCGCAACACACTGCATTTGTTTTCACCGCCACACAAAGAATACCATAACAACTTTACTACTACTGCTGCTGCTGCTGCTGCTGCTACTACTATTATTACTACCTCTACTACTACTACTACTACTACTTCAACTGATTCTACTACCTCTATCAACCCACTATAACACTAATAAAAATCAGTGGAGGCGCCAGGATTTCAGGTTTGGGGGCTAAAGCTCCAAGCCCTTCCCTTTTGTCCCCTCCTCCCTGTGATTTGCAGTGATTTCCCCCTTTTGGGGGGGAGGGGGGTGACTGAGCCGCAGTTAGGGGGGCTAAGCCCCCTTATCCCCTCTGGCGCCGCTACTGCTTCTGATTATGATGATGATGATGACAATGAAGAGAAGAAGAAGAAGAAAAAGGAGGCGGAAGCGGAAGGTAATAATGACGAGGATGATTGAATACCTGTCGAATGAGATAGCGACCAGTGTGCTGACTGAGGCGCAGACTGAGACGCCCTGTAGAAACGGCGCCACTTTGCACATAACGGCTCCGAATCTCCAGCCTACAACAGACAAGCAAATAGTGTGGCCAATGATTTGGCGACATCTGCCGAGCATTTACTTCAAGCACTCGTTTAAATCACTTACTAGACGCTTGGAATCAGCAATTCTTATTCTGAGTCCAATGACAGAGTAGCTTAATAGAATACAAGTGGTTATTTGTTCAGCATCTTCTAACATTCACTCAACTCAACTGCTGACTAAATCCAAGATGCATTGTGAAGAAAATCGTGCAAATGGCGGCCTTATGTCAGGTCGCCGTTGTTTTGGGAGTTGGAGCGGTTTCTTTCACGTATGTAGGCATGTATCTGTGCATATTGTAATTTAATTATTATCAACTTTTACAGCGATATGGCCGGATTCGTCCCTGATTCTTATAGATGCGTGAAAGCAACCTATGGCTTAGGAAGATTGTGGCTCTGTGAGTTGACAAATACTGAAGAAGTTGAATACAGTTAGTAGTTGTGCTGCTAATATGTAACAAATGCATCCTTCCTTCGCACGGCTCGCAAAAGGCGGCCAATGTTTGACAAACGCTCGGCTGCACTTGTTCAGTTGAGAGAACCTAGTGCAGGGTCCCGAAAGCGAAGCGGTCGAAGGCCGCCCTATTTTGTAGATAATATACACGTCGAATTTACGACGATTGGAAGATGTACGACGCTTTGAAACACTAAAGCTTTACTGCAGCCGATGAACATTAATTGTTTCGTATCTCTTGTGTTTTCGCCTGGTCTGCTGAAATGGACATCTCGTAGTAAGAGGTACTAATATTGTCCGGACTTTGAAGTAAAGAACGTGAAGTGAGGTTCGTGGATTTTGTGTTAACAGCTCTGGAACACCAATGCAACATTTCTCTTGAAGAGGCTTGAATACATTTGCGATTACAATTAGTCAATAATTACAATTAGTCAATAATTACTATTACGATTACAATTGTCATTAGGAATAAAATTATGACACAGTGTATAAATGGTTGGACATAGAGTCTGGCTTTTTATGAGAACTGGACAGAATACTTTGGGCCACTGGGTGCCTGGTAGTACCCTTAGAAAAACGCGTCTGAGCTTACTAGTCACACTTGTGTATTATATTGACACACACTTCGTGTACAGCACTAAGATTATAGGCAAACATTCAGCAAGAGACTTGAGCCTATTTACTAAGGGTAATAATCTGCTATTTTAACAACATGTGGCGGAAATCTCATTCGTCTAATTTCCACGTTTATTTATACCACGACGAGGCAGCAATACGAGCATACTTGTATAAAACGATACAGTTTATATAACATCGTTTGAGGTAGTTTTTGTGCTATACGACGTGGTCATATACCGCAGCAGACGTCTCTTATCTCTTATCTCTTCCCTGAAAAAAGGAAGAGGAAACTGATCGATATCCTCGCAAGCATTTTATAAAATATCAGTCATATTTACGATCCCTGTATCATAAAAGACCACATAAAACGAAAGTAAACTTCATCCGCCAAGCTATACATAGACCCAGAATTCTTTCCTTGACAGATGCTGTGTATAACGATGCTATGCAATGCAATCATATCCGGTGATTGTGGGTCGTGTTTTGATTATGGTGTTGCGTATGAGGTCAATATAGGTTAATTAAAGTTCAAACAAGTTTTTCAAAATACCCCGAAAACCAATCGCGACGAAACGTTGAGTGGCTGTAGCAACACATTGAAACAGAAGCTGCTCTCCTTTTGGTTTCGGAAACTCTGGTCAGATGGCGACATGAGCTCCAGGGTTCCAAATCAGTCACATCCCATGCGCGCCAGAGTATGAGAGTCGCACTATCCAACGATTACTTAGATGAACAAAATCCAGTTCTAACAAAGTTTATCAAATTCTTAGTTTATTATTATTATTTAGGGCAGCAAGGCTAGCGGTCCGATTATTAGGCCTACAGTCAAAACGGCAGGCCATGCCGTGGGATCCATCGGACAAGATCATTTAGCGATTAGCACACTCATTGCTAGCGCAGACCTCTACCCCAAGAGCCAGACCTAAAGCTATGTGAATTGCCCTATAATATAGCCTTAAGCCCTACACACTTATGAGGAGAGCAATGAGCCAGTCAACAGCGTTGGCTAAAGATATGCCCTTACAATGATAGACCGAGGGAATGGACCCGCGCAAAGCAGTAAGGTTCTTTGCGTCAATATGACTATCCCAAGCTCGTTCGAAGCCGCGGCTTTCTCGTTCGAAGCCGCGGCTTTCTCGTTCGAAGCCGCGGCTTTCTCGTTCGAAGCCGCGGCTTTCTCGTTCGAAGCCGCGGCTTTCTCGTTCGAAGCCGCGGCTTTCCCGTTCAGTGGTAATTTATTTTGTTTAGGAAAATCTCAATATATTTTTCATAATCCAAGTAATGTTATGACGCTTGAGGGAAAAACATGAAGTTGCTGGTTTGCTGCAGATCATAAGACCAAAAATTTCGTTTAATCGGCTGGATTTGTTGGATATGTTTGTACGAATTCGGTCATCTTAATAGTTAGGTGACCTTATGAGCCCTGGGGATAGGCTTCTATCACGAAATAGAGTATCCGTCCTAAGACTATCCGGGGGATGTATGAATTTATCCCCCCGGATGGAATAAACCGGTTAAGAGTATCCGGGGATAAACCAATCCATCCCCCATCGTCATACGCATCACGATAGCCTCGACGACAATCCAGTCAAAATCACCAAAAAACGAAGTACATTTATTTCAGATCGACGTACAAACTAAAGATACACAACTTAAAATATTTTTCTGTGTACAATAAATCCAATTTGTACGAGTGAATACACTTAGAAACCGCCAAAAATGCAAACTAAACCGAATACTCCATTTCGCTAAGGGGGATACTCATGTATGGGGATACTCTATTTCGTGACACCGGCAAGAAGAGCTGATGTGGGAAAGGACAATTGGGTTATTAAGGAGGAGTCAAACAAACACGTGCCGGACCCAACGAGAAGCAGCGATCCCATTCATGTCCACGCGGGTCGCTGAAGCAAGGACAAGAATTAGTGGTTTATGACATCCCGAACATGGATTGCAGGGCCGTGCTAATGGACAAAGCCATCGTTCAGTGAACTTGTCTAATGGAATAACAGCTTCTGAAAACGCCCTTGGGTTTCTGGCAGACCTGTGATAGCCGCTGAGGTCGATCTTGTTAAGCGGACAGCGCTACGACATGATCAATGAAGGTCGACATGCCTGACGAGAAGTGCGAGTACTGCACCAGCGGGCGATAATGTAGCATCGGTTCCCGCATAAGTGGGCAATAGGGAAACTAAAGTGATACAAATCAGCCTAATTAGCTATAATTATGATACTAAACAATAGAAATAATAAGTGAAGCTTCTTATTAAGTAAGAGCGAATTTCTGGAAAAAAAGAAGCGAAAGTGATGGCATAATAAAACAAAAATCCTTGTAGAGGAAAATTTCGCTATCTTGAACGAAAGATCATCCCGGCAAGACTCTTATTATTATTACTATATTGTTGTTAGTATTATTGTTATTTTTTTGTTTTTATCATTATTATTTCTGTATTTAATGAAAACCACTATCTATTGGCGCTTTTGAGGGCTTCCTAAGGTGCGTTTTATAAAGTCCAGAGAATACAGTCATACAAACACACATGCATGCATACATACATACAAACATACACACATACATACATGCATGCATACAAACAAATTCATACATACATACACATTACACACATACATACGTACATACATACACACATATGCATACATAATACATACACACACATGCATACATACATACATACACACATACATACATGCATGCATACAAACATTCATACATACATACACATTACACACATACATACGACGGTGTTGTGCAATCGTGCGTGAAGTGCTTGCTCAAGACCGAGCAATGCACAGTAATCGTCTGCGACTAGAAGCCGTACACTATTTAAGAAGAGCCCTCAATCCAATCAGTGATCGAATCACTGTCCCTTATATCCTGCCATGTTTGTCTGTGTGAACATTGCAGCTACATATTTGTATATACTACAGCAACTAGATCGACGATTACTTTCAGCGCAATAAAGGCAAGTCATCTATCGATCATCATTCATGATTAATCATTCTTCACTGACAGGGAGAAGCTGACGTTGTGCTGAATTGCCTCTTCGCTTCAATCACTAGTTATTTACATTAATTTTGACCATTCGAATAATCCATTAACAGTCAGGACATCATAGCAAAGATTTATTCACTTAGTCCTGCAAGGAAGCAATTAACACAAACGTGTTAAAATCAAATTAATTATTACCATAGATATCCATTTTGTCGGAACGCAATTTAAGATCACAAAGATTGATGTGAATGTTAAAGGGAAATTTTAACTTCGCAGGTCTTTAAGCCTATAAGGAACTCTGAATCATAGGCATTAGCGTAAACTGGGGGACACAGTAGCCGACTGGTTACATCGCTCGCCTTGTAACGCAGAATGCTCGGGTTCGAGCCTCCCCTGAGACAGTTACTGTGTATGGACCTTTAGCAAGTCCTGTCATAGTAATTGTTCAGCACCATCGATTGATGCTTGATCATTATATTGCGACGCTTATTACATTCATCATAGTGATGATGATAATGATGATGGAAAATTGTTATCTATAAGACAACACACTGTTGTTTATAAGCAACCATGTATAGCAGATTGTGGGTCATAGGGCGTCGGTTTAATAAATGAGAGAATAATAATAATAAAATAATAATTTTAAACATGAAAACCCTGAGGGATCACAGATACCTCGGGAATGAAACAAGACAAGGCACACAAATAATAATAATAATAATAATAATAATATGACAATCAGTAATAATAATAATTGTTCAATAATGGCACTGAATAATAATAATAATAATAATAATAATAATAATAATAATAATAATAATAATAATATTATTTCGAATAACGTTAAGATCTTTGAAGTGATGATGATAATAATATCCTAATGATGATGATTGTCATGATGATATTTGTCTAATAATAATAATAATAATAATAATAATAATAATAGTCGGTGTGTTAATAATAATAATAATAATCCATCATAATAATAATAATAATAATTATAATAATAATAATAATAATAAAAATAATAATAATAATAGTAATAATAATAAAATGTAGGGTTCCCCGCTTAGTGCATCTTTCAACCAGTGACCATAGGGCTCGCTTAATCATTCAGCATCTGACCTCATCAACGAAATTGGCAGCCATATTTCATCTTTTAGTGGTAACAGACGCGAATCAATCATCCTTTTTCAACATCTGTCTATCAGCATTCAACGTTATAAGCTGGTCGCTTTTGAAGGTACTTTATCTTCGAACCCTCAAGACAATAACAATATTCTCTAAGTCCCTGGGGAATGAACTCAATGAAGTACCTCCGGGTATAAAAATTAATAATAATAATATTAACAACCAGTGGCCATAGAGACCCTGGGCCTGCTTAACCCTTCAGCATCTGACTTCGTCAACGAAATTGGCAGCCATATTTCATCTTTTAGTGGTAACAGACGCGAATCAATCTTCTACCAGCCACAGTTCTACCAATCAATCTTTTACCAGCGCCTCTCAATATGCACCCAACGATATTACGCCGTCGCATCCCGAGGCATATTTGCATGGGTAGACCTACTGGGAGACGAAGACCGCTAACTCCAGAACAACAGTGCTTCTTCGGATAGTTTCTAAGAGCCTCAGGTATCATTTCTACCCAGGGCTAAAATTCTAATAATAATAATAATAATAATAATAATAATAATAATAATAATAATAATAATAATAATAATAATAATAATAATAATAGTAATAATAATAATAATAGTAATAATAATAATAATTACGGTCCAGCGGTTCAACGCTGTCGCCTGCCTTGGTACAATGGGGCCGTAGAACTATGATTTTAAAGGAATTACAATAATAATATTAATAAAATTCATAATAATAATAAAAATAATAATAATAATAATAATAATAATAAAAATAAAATCTATAAAATAATAATAATAATAGTAATAATTAGATGATGATGATGATGATGATGATGATGATGATGATGATGATGATGATGATGATCATAATAATAATAATAATAATAATAATAATAATAATAATAATAATAATAATAATAATAATAATAATAATAATAATAATAATAATAATAATAATAATAATAATAATAATAATAATAATAATAATAATAACAACAACAACAGTAATAATAATAATAAAACTTAGCGTCTTAGCATGCGATTTGTAAAAGTCATGGCTCAAGCAATTGACCTAAAATTTACGTGGGTTGAAATTTTGCTTTCGCATTCACTGTATAAGATTGAAAAACGTTAATACATTCGAAAGAAATTGTCTGTATGAAAAAGGAATCTCCTACTCTAACTTACCCTATAATGCTCTACTCCACCCTACTGTATTCTATCTCACCCTACAGTTGCTTCCGTTACTGCAACTCACTCTATACAACATCACCTTTTATCCTAACCGTTCTTACCATATATATATATATTATATATATATATATTCGCACTTTAGCTTACCATACCATACCCAACCCTTCCTTACCCTCCCTCCTCCCTCCCTCCCTTACCGTATCTTGCCTCTTCATACATTAATTACAGTGTTTTCCTGTTTGCTCTAACCGGTGCCTCAAACTAATGGCACAGCTTGATGCACAGAATCAATGCCTCGGTGCTTTACACCTCTGGCCAATAACGAGGTCGAAAGCAACTTTCGGCTTAAAAACCATGAAGCAGACGGATCGCCCGTCAGGCAGAAGCGGGTTATTGTAAAGCGTCTGGTCAACATGCCATTCACGGAGATGGGTTTCTAATGACGCCATCCAGGGAATCTTTTCTATCCGCTTTTCTTTTGCCATCTCTGCAACATCTGCGTAATTCGTTTTTTAACGGATTCAATTAACAGTTTTTACCTCGAAGGTGAGTTTTCATCTAAATAAAGAGACTCATCCACCCGGATACGGTGTCTTAACACATCCGGAAGTGCGCTTTTAGGAGTGTTACGTAATGTAATGCGGTGTTACGTTGCGCAAGCATTCTTTTAGGTGAGAATTGCTCTTTGAATCCGGACAGAATTGACATTCAGTTCGTTGAAAAGTTTAATGTTTGGTTCATAGGCAACAACACGATGATCCTGTATGGTCAGTCAACCTGGATAAGATCATTTGACGCTACTCCGTTGACTTCAACACCAAGCAGCAGTTCAATTGCAACTAACTAACATTACCAAGTAATGTAATCAAGTCTGGTCTAAGTTACGTTAATGGTAATCAAGTAAAGAAACTTCATCAGTAAATACGAAATATAAATTGCCTGGAAAGCAATAGAAAACCAGAATTTCGTCCAGTAAGACTACTCCTTTCTGATTAGGAACATCTACTAAAGATTTGCAAAAGACAGAATAACAGATGAGATACATAATTACTCAAATATTCGCACTGCAACATAATTATAGATATTTATATTGCCAATGAAGAATTTTCCTGATTACTATCATAGTGCTAAAATGCGTAAGTAGACATGGACAATTGTACAATTGTACACGTAGGAGCACGGCTAAGCACACGTAGGGTCGCCATTCAAATGGATACCTACAGTTAAGTTTAAAGAGGATAAGGTTGGAGATGCGCTTTGCTGACAAGATTGAGCGCAGTCAGCCATTGTTGCCGACAGCTCCGATTGGAAAAACCGACGGGACGTAGATAATTAGACAATTTTACAGCACAATACTGCACAAGCGCCTCAGGTTTCTCGTCCTTTGAATCAAGACGCCTCTGAGATAGAGCAGATGAGGTAATTGATCAGTTGCTGAGTGACAGATCACACCAGTGGTGATGATAGCTAAGTGTAGTCGTCATCAGAAGACCAGTCCTTTTTAGTTAAATAGTTTCTGATCCATTGGCCACCAACCAGAGTCTACTATACGGGTGACTCCCCATAACTCAGTCCTCACGCTTCCTCTTCTATGGAATCAATGTCAGAGTAGGTAAACGTATCAACCAACTGGATTCCGCCATGCACCCTTTGTTAATTAAGCAATAACTAGTTTAATACTGGTTGCAACCAGTGGTAGACAGCGAGAGAGGATGAGCGAGTCGTAACTACATGTAGAGCAAGCAGCCTTTCGGAGTTCTTACTACGATTGGACAGTGTCGTAGCTATATCAACCTCCCAGAGGCTTACTTATTTTGACGATGGCAAAGTTTGACCATGTCTAATATCTAGAGACATTGTTGTCGTCCGCTTGGATCATGATTCGTCGCTGCTGTTGCGATCATCGTAACTATCATCGGACGTAAAGGGCTCATCATTTTTTTATACTCTCGTACGTGTATGGATTCTGGAGATTGGCTAGACAGGGCAATGACAGTAAAAGCTAAAGGAACATTCTGGTTCTATTCGTGGTCCAGGGGTTGCCCTTCTAAACAGATATTACTATAAAGAGATGTGCTGTCTAAATATCGCCGTTATGATAATACTTTATTTTATCAGACAACTTCTAAGCGTCTATATGCCGGGTGCGTGAAAGTCTAGTCTAGTGGCTAAGATGCAAGTCTTTCAGTTGTGAAGTTGCGATTTAAATACATGCCAGCGAAGACATTTCTTCGGAGATTTTGGCTCCACCTTCACCCCCGAATCAAGCTCAATTATCATCAGTACACTGATCGTACACTGGCAAGATGAGGGAGCGAGGAAGCTTCTTCATACGCCGAAACTAACGATAACTCTTCATACTCATATCTGCCTCTCGGGGAATAAATCTAGAGACTCTTATTCTATGGTCGACTGTACTGTAACTAAGGAAAGTGTTGCTCTCTCTCTCTCTCTCTCTCTCTCTCTCTCTCTCTCTCTCTCACTCTCTCTCACTCACTCACTCACACACACACACACACACACACTCTGTCTGTCTGTCTGTCTGTCTGTCTGTCTCTCTGTCTCTCTCTCTGTGTCTATCTCTCTCTCTCTCTCTCTCTCTCTCTCTCTCCCTCTCTCAAGTGAATGACCATCCTCTGGCGAGTGTCTCTCTTCCTACTATAATTGAGGTCAGATGAACCGACCCTACTGGTGCAAAGGAAAGGTCGAATCTGATCCTTTAATTGCCTGCTTATCCTGCAGTCTGCCCACTTATTGACTTACTCTACCACATGTAGTCCTATCAGATGCCTATTCCTGCAATGATTGTATTATGCAATCGATGCAAATAACCGAAAGACATAAGCTTATCAAATAAGCTTATGCTAGATCATCTGTTTATATCTTTGCCTGTATATTACTATGCACGTATGCAGGCATATGTATGCATGCATTTATGTACCTATGTATGTATTAGGGTGCTCCAAAACGTAATGTATTTCCCGAAAGTTCCAAAAAGTATTGCTCCACGGCGATTTTCCCATTCCATTTATCACTTTGTTCAACTGTACCAATTTTCAGACCAATTGAAATAGGTTAAGCCTTGCCCCCGGCACGAAAATATTAGAATATGTGAAAATATGGGAATTTGCTTAAAAATCGGCAATATCATGGAGGAAAAACGTAATTATTTTCAGGATGATTAACTTCTTTTATGAACTATTGAGTACAGTCTTTAGGTACTTGAACTTGTACTGGAGACCTAAATACTTGTACTCGTACTTGAGACCTAAGTACTTAGACACAAATGACATTTCTACAGGCATTCGGATACTTTTCCAGTAAGCTTTGTCTTTCCTTTAAGTCATTAATTCTTACGTTCTGGATATTGAATATTCTGGCAGTTATGTACGGACCACATCTTGATCAGAATTTCTTCCGGTTGTCTTGCTAAAATAGCGGCCACGGACGGTGATAATGCTAACAATAAAAATACTAATATTTCTAGAGCTGTTAAGTTTGGTTATGAATTATGATAATTTCACTCTCAAGGGATATGCTACTTCTGCTAAGTGCAAGTTTTGTAGTGAGAAAACTATCATTTAAGAAAATCATTTGAACTCTATCGAGTAATGTAAATGTAAGTCGTCGAACTTTCTCAGCACCATGCGATAAGGAAACCAGCTTATTCACCGAAATAATGCATTTTATGAATTGTTTTATAGGACTTCTAGTAATAAACCACTGAACCTATGGCTTATACATGGAATTCATGTGTGAATGGGGCTCACTTGTGAAAATTGTGAGTTTTCTATATTCCACTGTGTTCTATGTTCCTCTAGAAAGAGTCTTCCGCTGCATGTGCGAGATGTTAAGGAAACATTGTAATCTGTATCAAAACGCGCTTAGTTAGGCCACTTAGGTAGTCATTTGCTAATCACTTTTCTGTTTTACGTAAAACGCTAATTAAGGCATTTTCTTTGTGTTGCTCCAATTGTCAAAGACTTTTTACAACTAGTATGTTCTTATGTAATGTGTGCAGATATGATTATATCTTATGTGAATGAGACACAAAGTCATGCTTTGTTGGGGGACCACATCAAGTTTCTTTGGCAGTGGTGGAGCAGGTGCTACACAAACGTCTCATTTTGGCACGATAATCACATATAATGGTTGCAGCAACCGAAACTGCAGACCTCATGTATCAAAAAGTCTAAGTTATTTGGTCACTACTGTACACGATCTTATGTGAAACCGAGCACCTTATCATCACAAGTGACAACCTGGTTGAATATCAGAGGCCATGATGACTTTGATGAAATTGATTGTTTGGACGTTTGGAATCCAGCAAAACTGTTTTTGATAACCCAGTGTTCAGAATTGTGAGTGTGAGCGCTCCGGCTGAAAAAAAAGTGTGTTTAGTTTAATATTAAAACAGTTTCGATTGAATCTGAGTGACAAGATGCTCTCATCCATTATATTTCTCAAAAAAGCAAAATTATAAATGAGCGCATGTGTTAATACACCATTGCTTTGTCCAGGAAGTAAATCCTTGTTCTTGCAGTAGCCATGTGTACTTGTACTCGTACTTGTACTTGATACTTAAGTATTTGTACAGGTACTTAAGACCTCAGTACTTGTATTTGTACTTGCAACCTTTCATGTTCTGGTCAATAAATATGAAACATATTAGTTTTTTCATATATACTTTAATACCGGTAATTTGTGTTTTCAACAGAAAAATTGCGAATATTGCTAAAACTTCATCGTGCTGGGAGTAAGGCTTAGCCTTAATGTAAAAGCCTAAAATTTGGATTTTTAGACTCATCTTTTTTATACGCATGGGAAAATGTCCGTGGAGCAAAGATATTTCAACTTTTATTTTTCTGGAGCACCCTAGTATGTATGTATGTATGTATGTATGTATGTATGTATACATATATATGTATGTGTGCACTGTGCAGTTATGTGTGCTTGGACGTACGTATGCAATGTAAGTGCTGATGTATGTAAGTATTTATGTATATATGTATATATTTGCATGCATGCGTTTCTGTATAATACTGTGTATATATTCCTGTATGTGTGCATGCATGTATTTATGCAGAGCAGCTACAATTAGAGGTCTGCGGGTAGAGCCTTTTTGCTACCCGACCCGTACCCGTAACACGAGACCGCTACCCGTACCCGTACCCGACCCGTAGTCAAAATTACTACCCAACCCGACCCGTACCCGAGGGTATACCCGTACCCGTACCGTAGGCTACAAGCCACGTAATTAATAGGCATTGCCATAATCCGAGCCCCAACAGTCTCACAAAGCATATAGCAGTAGGCCTAATAATAATAGTCTGATGGTGATGATCACAGTAATAAGAATAATAATAATAATAATAAGAATAATAATAATAATAATAATAATAATAATAATAATAATAATAATAATAATAATAATAATAATAATAATAATAATAATAATAATAATAATAATAATAATAATAATAATAATAATAATAATAATAATAATAATAACAACAATAATAATCATAATAGGGCCTAATCTTAATCATAATCATAATGAGAATGACGATGATGACAGTGAACCTGTTTCGTGGATAATCGTGCTGCCCAACTGAATTTCTTAATGTTCGGAGTATGGCTTTTCAGATTTATGGCCCAAAATGAAACGATTTACCAATATTGGTGCAATATAAGAAGGTTATAGTAGCAACTGATGCAGCTATGTCATCCACCATAATTTGATTCCAGAAAAACTCCGAATTAACAATATTATCGTCGAACTTTCAAACTTCCACGGCCGACTACAAAAGGGTACAGATGTGACATTACATGTAAGTACCGCCAGCTATAGTAAGTCTGACTCACCATTACATGTAACCCCAAAACTTCAGTTCGGTACGGGTAAAACCGGGTATACCCGTACCCGTAAAGCTCCTACCCGTACCCGACCCGACCCGTAAAATGTCTACCCGACCCGTACCCGACCCGCGGGTACGGGTCGGGTACGGGTAAACCCGCGGGTACGGGTATACCCGCAGACCCCTAACTGCTACATGTACGCAGTCATAATATGTAAACAGAAATTGAATAGCCTACATATGTAGAACCATTTACATGAACATTGCATTTGCAATACGAATTAACACAACTTACCCTGAAGAGTTTGAAAAGTGCATGCATATTATTATACGAACATACACAGTTACACACGTGCATATGTAGGCCTATAATGACCCCCCTCAGATGCCTTAGACAGTAAGTAATAGGGTGGTCCTTAGAAATAAAAGTGTGAATCTATTGTTCGCCAAGGTGCCATTCGGTTCCATTCCATCCAGAAACATCACACAAAAAGTTGTATGAAAAAATTTTAATATTTAGGACTGCCACAACACCATCAAAGTTTCACCCTTTATCAAATATAGGAGCACTCGAACAGTAAGCATAATAGTTGTAATCAAAAATGAAAAGTGAACACTTAAACCAGGAATAAATTCAACTGCCTGTAGTAGGTCCAGATTACAGCACAATTACATTTATTGCATGCCTGGTTACTAGTTATTACACTGATTACATGTAGTGATTAAAATTATTTATTAGAGTTATTATTATTATTGAGGAAATGGTAAAAGTTAATAACTTCTACAAATGTGGGCATATTTTGAAAATTAACACATCATTTTATTCAGTTTTAAGAGCTCTTTCTAGCGGTATATTGAATGGCAATTAATTAGTTTTCAATTAGAATATTTTACAAGAAAACCTAAAATTTTCTCGAAAAACCCTTTGTCTCGTAACTTTGGCCCTCTGGTGGGGGCGGAAGACATTAATATTTTTTTAAATTTTGAACAGTGTTTGATCCATGCCATTAGGAAACTTTTGATTGCTATTACTTTTCGAATTTCTAATTTTCCCTTATTTTCCACTCCACCCTTTTGTGTATGCTTGTTCGAATAGATTTGTGGTTATCGGTCTCAGGTACTCACGGATCAAATACCACTAAAATGCCAATAAAAATAAATAATAAACAATCAACGAGAACATAAACATTGTAGAAATTATTTTTAAGTTGTGCTTAAGTAAAATCATCCAGCTTTTCTGTTGAAAACTAAACATAGGTCCAAAAATGCGAATCAAATACATTGACTCGAAATGACGAAAATTATTTGTAAAAGTCAAAATTTCAAAGCCGTTGTGGCAGTCCTAGATATTGTTCAATTCTGCTAATTTTTGGGCTACATTACTTCTAAACCAATTGGCACGGAATGCCGGGTTGGCGAAAGTAAACAAGTGACGTTGAAAATTTTCCATTAGAGATGCAACCACCCTAGTAAGTAAGGTAGCATCCGTCCACCTTGGCATCACTGTCTTTTCCCGTCTGACCTCTCGAACATCCGACCTGGCACAGAAACTGAACCCAAAGACCTGAGTGTCTGATCTATTGGTAAAGAGCAGACGGTCTTTGCCAAGCAGTCCTCAGTTTTCTTCATTCATCCCTTTTCCGTCTCAGAAGAAATCTGTGCCTCTCTAGACGATTCGTATTCAAATCCGGTTTCGAACTGTGACATGAACGTTCCTATCGAGTTACTTCGATCTGTATCGATGACTGATCACGACAATTGGTAGTAAGATCGTGTGACGTGAGTTAATCGATAAATCGACGAATGGTCGTAGAGCAGTTCGTGAGCAAACTGTATAACATTTTAAGTAGACATAAATCTTCAGAGGCGATTTGTTGGATCATTATGTGTGTGTGACTCAAAGTGACTTTGATTTTGGTCTGTGTCGGGAGTGTGGTAGTGATCGGGAGAAACTGTCAAGGAAAATCTTGTGAAGACGAGGAAGCACGCACATGAAAGAGAAAAAAGTCTCATTGGAGTCGACCAGAGATCAAGCGATAGAATTCCTTTTTTGGCGGAACGAATGCTGACTATTCCAGCGTACGCCATCGAATTAATTATACACGAACATGCAAGTCTTATCCTGCATGCTAATGTGGGAGGTAGATCATGTCAGAGAAAGTAATCCGAGAACTATGATGCCGGTGTCACGAAATAGAGTATCCCCTTAGCGAAATGGAGTATTCGGTTTAGTTTGCATTTTTGGCGGTTTATAAGTGTATTCAGTCGTACTGTTTGGATTTATTCTACACATAAAATATTTTAAGTTGCGTATCTTTAGTCTGTACGTCGACCTGAAATTAATTAACTTCGTTTTTGATGATTTTGACTGGATTTTCGTCTTGGCTTTCGTGACTCGTATGACGATGGGGGATAGAATGGTTTATCCCCCGGATACTCTAAACCGGTTTATTCCATCCGGGGGGATAAATTCATACATCCCCGGATAGTCTTAGGACGGATACTCTATTTCGTGACACCGGCAAAGGTAGGATATAAGAGATTGTAATATTAATGATTATAGACATCGACGAAATGTCTTCGTGACTGTTAGAATGAGTATAGATTGATGGTGTTATTTTGGACATAAAATATTGCGTATATAGCCCTACTTAGAAGATTACATACATCAAGTCATATCAATCGTTTATTAGAGGAAATGCACAGATTGCAATAACCGAAAAACAGATGTTTTCATAAATGTTTACACGAACAATATTGCTAAGTAGAGATTGCGGAGTTGTTTACAATCCTGGATACGTTCTAGCATAAAGGAGAAACTCATATGAGGTTATTGAGCATTTCCACCACAGAGGACAAAACCTTCAAGCAGCAAAGGTGAAGATTAAATTATTATTTTAATTTTCTGGAAGCTGATTCCATATTAGAGGACCCTGATTTCGTTGAAAACAGTCGTATGTAAAATGTGCATTAGTCTAAATGAAAATTTGATTTTCTCTGTATTTTGTGCCAGTCAGTTTGTTCATTCACGAAGAAATAATGTTGAAAACGATATTGGAAGTGAGCGAAATTTATATCAATACATAAAAACTGGATAGCCTACCTCATAAAGTATATCACGTGTCTTAGGATAATAATCTTTTTTGTTCAGCAGACAAATGAGAGGAATGCGCTCCACGCCCAAGTTTGTTAATTAATCTATTTTTTATTTATTTGAATCAGTGCACAGCAAGAACTCAATAGAAGAAACATAACATACCAGTGAAACAAAATTCAGAAATTATAAGTAAACAAGTTAACGTGTAAACAGTTCAATAGTTTCAAACATCAGTTCACTAGCAATCGAGTAACAATGGACGAGGAGAAGAAGCAGAAACTGATTAATTATCAAGTAGTCCCCATAGATACATGTAGAAGAATCTGATGGATAGAGTGGGTATACTAGAACCAATAATTAGACAATGGCTACATCGGATAATAGGAAATAGCACTTTTATTTAAAAAATACTGTATACATGCACACTTATATAAATTCATGCTTACATAGCCTCCATGAAAAAACATACAGATACATACATGTATATGAGCAACATAATATGCAACACATACATTTAGACATGCATACATGACGTGTAGTGTACACGAGTACATACAAATGTTGCTGATCTTCAGCCAATATGTGGCTGTTTCGTTTCATTTTATAAAGAATATTTTCTGATCGATATTACAAGTACTATGACCTACATTTAGACATAATATATATTGTGCACTGTTTAGCGTTATTGATGTCATGAGTTATCACTGTCTGACAACTCATTCGAATAAAATCCCGAGAAAACCGCTTTAAGAAAATCAATCTTAGTTGGACTGCAGGACAGGAAATCCCATCAACAGTCATCAGATGCTTAGCGACCGCGGCAAAAAAGATTACCAAATGACAAATATAGTCTGCATCTAATGAAACATATGACATCAGACGTTACCTATATATACATATACATTATATTGCTTGTCGTTGTAAATATAACGACATGGAAATTATGACAGATGGATAAGTGATGTGTTTTGCTATACAAAGTATCACGTATTTGCCAAGAAACCCAAATGAAAACAAATGATCGGACATCGTATACATGTATGAAGCGATTGCGTAAACGACAATCCTAGTACACAGTCTGTTCCAGGAAACATATTGTATGTATATAAAGATATATTGTATGTATATAAAGATATATACATAGAATATAAGAAACAGAATATATTTTGTCTCCAGTGTGCTCCAGAAAGCATATATAATAATATGTATAAATTATAAGGATATATAAATAGAATGCAGGAAGGAGTATATATTTTGGTGTACTGATCTGTCTTTGCAACTCTTATTCTCTTGTACTAATTTGTCTATATACATGTTATTCTACGTTTGTCGATCTTTCTAGAAATATACAACGCTTGGTCCATGGAGTCTGAACATCATCCCATCACGCGACAATTCAGATATGAATAAAATTTCTGACAGATGTCCACAACATATTAGTACGCAATAAAGCATAATATACAAGACTAACACAGTAACGTATGTAAATACGTATGCATAGTTGCATATAATATATATATATATTTATTTATTTTATATATAATTTATTGATGGCCTACGACACGTGGCGTCCATATACAGTTCAGCAGCAAAACAAGCAACCAATTAGAATATGACATCACATCAATCATAGTTCCATCCAGCTGCATCAGTATTATGTCGCATCTCAACATCATGTATAGCCTATTCGTAATCGTGGTTATTTTTCTAACTATCTGGGATATGCCCATGGACGTGGATAAGCCTATCTAAAACGATGTGGCGTCCGTTGAAACTGCTATTGCTGGTGAAGGGGTTTCGCCCGATTAAATCGTTTGAAATGCGGTTGAGACTTTAAATTATGGTCGCTCAAATTATAGACAACGTAAACATACATAATCTCACACGAGTAATTTTTTTATTGCATGAATAATGCATTGTCTTGTTTTTGTTGTGTGTCGTGTTGTTATCTGTAATCTCATTGTATAATAGCCTACGAAATGTCGCTCGAGTTTCTGTCTACTATACTAGGATCCACAAACTTTTAAATCAAACTATTGAATCAGAAAACTGCAAGCATTGGGCTCAATGCAAAATTTGACAATTTTAAGCTGTGGGCCACCCTAAATAAACTCAGCACAAAGTCTTCAAAACGCAGGACACAATTTTCAGGCGGCCTGGTATCGAACGTCCTTTAGATCACTCTCTGCCCCTACCCGGTATTGAACAGCTGGATATTGTCATGCAAAACAACTGACTGGGTGAACAGACAGGAATCTATTTAAGAAATCGCAGTTCTTTGGCCACTTAACGTTTGCTTTTGCCAAGACAGAGGATCCTTTCATGTTTATTATTATTATTATTATTATTATTATTATTATACTCGTGTATTACATTATTATTATTATTATTATTACTGCGGCGCTATTATTATTATTATTATTATTATATTAATTATATTATTATTATTATTATTATTATTATTATTATTATTATTATTATTATTATTATTATTATTATTATTATTATTGTAAATTATTATTATTATTATTATTATTATTATTATTATTATTATTATTATTATTATTATTATTATTATTATTATTATTATTATTATTATTATTATTATTATTATTATTATTATTATTATTATTATTATTATTATTATTATTATTATTATTATTATTGAAATACTCGTTGAAATTGGTGTACATATAGACTACTTTGGAAAAATACTACCATCGTGCAACACAGATTTTCCCATAATCCCAAAAGCCAACTGGCGACTATTATTGCTGTTATTGTCGTTGTTATTGTTGTTATTGCTGTTGCTGTTGTTGCTAAGCCTTAATTATTCTGAGAAATACTACCACCGTGCTTTAATTATTATCATCCTGTGAATCATTAAATAAACAAGCGCACAAGAATGTTTATCTTCTCACAGTCGCCTCTCTGCATCTTCCTGTTTGGCTAGAAGAATAATTAAACGAATCCCTTCAATCCCCTACAAAATGAAGAGTAATCGCAAGCGTCATCCCAATCTTTCACCGCTTAGTCGTCGTCCGCTGCAAGAGGCAATCGGCCTCACCTAAGCATCCCTAGGGAGTCAACCGACGGCGCCGATCGAGTCCTGCTCTCGGTCGCCGAACAGGCTTCATTAAGTCATGTCTGTTACATCATTAGGGGTTCGAGTCATGGCAGGTCGTGTGTAGCACCGCCCTCAACTGTCGATGTACGGTAAACAGCTGCAGCTGCCCTTAGGGTCCCAAGGGTCCGAGGGGACTGCGGGTGATATACTGCATCTGGCAGCAGACCTACTTCTTCTGCTGGATCACGGTTCTTTAATGCACTTCAACGACTTGTTTTTCTCATTCGTGTCTTTGTTAGCATTCCTTTTTCGACTTAGATGTTTTTTGTGTCAACCTGCTTATCCTCATTAGTCTGCCCCCTCTGTCTCACTGGCTGCTTGTAGCATAGCCAGGAAACAATGGAAGGGGGGGAGTACGGGTCAGTTTTGAAAAGATAAATTTATTTTTCGACAATTATTTATTTCGGGAAGCGGGGGGGTTGAACTCGTAACGCCCTCAATACGCCCATTCGACTGAAGCTTGGAATTGACCGAGTTGAGATTCTGTTTTGGAGCGCCTTGTGCACTTCATAATGGCACTATAGAAGTTCAATTTTTAAATTAGATTAGATATCCCACGTATACTGTAACAGTGTAACCATGGAATATGTGCACGCATATGGAATCCGTTGTAGATGCCAGTCTTTTTACTTTTTGCGAACTCTGCATGGTCGCCCATGGCCTGCGTGATCCACATCTTTATGACGTCGTGCCGGCAATTACCCTGGCACGAATGCTTTATGCCTCATCTGCCTTGTGGGGCTTCGTGGGATAGCGTGAAAAAGACAGGATTCAAGCCTTGATGCGCCGCTTGATACGCTATCATTATCTTCATGAGGATTCCCTGTCTTTTGAGCAGCTATGCACAATGGCAGATTCCCTCCTTTTCAGCGATCCTGGACGATAAAGGGCATGTGTTACATGATTTGCTTCCCCCTATTAAAGCCTATAAGTATTCCCTCGACAACGGGCTCTCTATTGAAACTTCTCAGAAGCATGGTGCTGAGGTTGAAGAATTGCTCCGCTGAGGCGTAAACATGACAATAGTAACCAAACGACTGGACGCCATTCAAGTCAATGGAGCCGTCCATATTATAGGTCTACACCGTATGCGTCTTCGCATACGGTATATACGAAGGTATATGACGGTTGAGAGATTTGTATTAGTTTCAGCCGTCGCGGAACACAACCACTAGTGTGCACACAATCAACCTAGTTTAAAGAAATATTTCCGAATTTAGGCTATGCACAAGCAGAGAAAGTGTGTTTCTTTTGTATCTCCATATGCAAGCCTAACGTTGTTGATGGAGTCCAGAGTTTTAAAGGTCATTGGACCGAGGTGAAACTGTCGCTTGTGTTTGATATTTTACTAGACGCCGTCAATGCCGTGGTCCAAGCTGACAAGAATGAAGCAGCTACTACGACCTTCGTCATTCGTTCGTTCCAAAGATTTATATAGCACCTCTTAAAGGTTACTACTCAGAGGTGCTCCTGACCAGTTAGGCTAGAGTAGGATGCATCAGAATAGACACTGGAGAGCAAGCTCAGCGCCATGGGGAGCCCGTTCCTACCATCCAAATCAGACTACGCAAAGGGATGAGCGTTAGTCCGTCAGGTCTTTTGCCGTCTATTCTCGACAGGCCAGGAGGTTTTTTGATTGCCAGGAAACCTGCGCGACCAAGGCTTCGACAGATTAGATTATTTAAGACGACATGCCGGGCAATGCGACCTGGATCCAAGCCACAAGACAGGATACGCGATTCATCATGCCGTGCCACAAATGATCCGCAGTTTGCAAATAACTTACTATAGTAGTAGTAGACTAGTAGTAGGGGTAGAAACAGTAGTTTTTAACTATTAAATATTTGCGGGTAAATTTTTTTAGCTTTTAAAATGCAAAATGTGTAACATAGGATGACATAATTATATTAAGTATCCTACCATTTACTATATTCTGTGCAGTATACATAATAGAGGCTTACACAATACAACATAATAACATTATTATGTCAATTGTCCTACGCGTCGACGACTTTATTGGTCCTGTTCCATTGGCATTCGGCATCCGGTGGCATTTGCCAGTTTCCTCTGGCATTGGGTTTTCCACTTCGTCGCTTTATCGTATAATCTGCCGGACGCATAAAAAACTCTGAGACAATGCGGCCTATCTTCTATATGCAGACTCCGATCGAGTAGTCGCTAGCTATTTGCGTCTATGTGTTACGCTACAGAGCACACTGGACTGGTCAAAAGATCCGTGGTCACCACTGGTCAGTCTGGTGACCAAATTAACGACCACCCACGGAAATGGACGCTGAGACCATTGCCTGAAACCTATTTCGGCTTTCATGTGTTTGGAATTTGATTTCGTTGAGAAGCGACCATGCGTCTGTAATTGATGAATAATACATCATGTATTCATGATAATAACCATAACCATTCGTTTATTGTTCCCAGTACAACCCGCAGATGACAATTAACGTAATAAACGGTAACGTTGGGATACAACAGGAAGACCCAGAAGGGACCAAGGTCCCTCTTATTAGTGTCACCCTTGTATCATGAGACAAACTTAATGTAGAATGACAAATGATCGCCCTTTATAAGTCCAACTGGACTATGAAGCATAAACATTATTAAACAGAACCGTAGCGTAGAATACAGAAAAAAACCTTAGCTAGTACAGCAGAACCGTAATGTAAATGAAGACAAAAACCTTAACTAGTAAAGCAGAATATCATATAGTATTTATTTATTCTGATCAATTAGGTATGCACGTACCGATTTTTTAAAATGATGACAGATTAGGCAAGCTACGGATATCGTGAGATAGACTGCTATGCGCCCGATAATATCATAATTGCGGTCACGTACATAATAATAGGCCTTTTCGAGTATTCGCCCGCGAATATCTGCAATAATTATGATCTTCTGTTCCTTCTCTCCCTTCCTACACAATGTGGCATCGTCTGGTCACCCTAGTTACATGTATGTCCTTAAGCGGTTTTTGGCAGAGTGGATTCCTATAAGTTTAAGCGCATCCATTACACTTAGGTGCAGAATTGCAGACGGCAGGAAGTTTATCTTGTCCTTGGACGACAGATTAGTCTCGCCTGACCAAGCTGTCAGTCTTACCATCCTTTGACATAAATATCTTACCAGGGGATGATTCCACTAGACACTGAACAGGGCATTTTCAGACCTCGTCAGTTATCAAGCTCAAAATTGCAGGTTAAGCCAGGTCAGAACAGTCAATGTAATCACTACAATACAGTCACTATATAATTCGGAGCAGCCGAGCGATTACCGTCATCATCTACCAATTCAGCAAAGAATCTGCGTGCTTCTGATTCAGATAACTGTTTGTGTTTCGTACAAAGTCTTTGTTTCAGATTGTGACTTATATGCGCAGTTATACGTACGCCAGATCCAAACACATTTTACATCAACTTCAAGGCCACGCTGAATCTTATCGATGACAAAAACCGCGTCACGACAATTCGCTTCATTGAACACCAGATGGCGTTTCATGATCAGCAGATGTCGCTTTGAGAAACAGCAAAAGGCACCGGAAGCATACGGTGCGTGTCCATGGCAACGGTTGCCAGTAGCAACCGAAGTCGTCTTGACTGTCCAGCTCTCTTCAATCCGATTCCATTCCTCCGCTGCTTACAATAGACATCGAGCCATTGACGTAATGACGTATGTCTTATCTGTGACGCAGAAAGTCTCTTGGGTTGGTGCCATGAAATGTGTACTTGATAAGCCTGTAAATCGGAATGGCTCTTATCCAACGGATTTAACTCGTGTTATGCGGTACGGTGTACATTTGAACGACGACTAATTGGTTTTAAGTAGGTTTTATTGCAAGAGTTCAGTCTGTGACCGGGGTCGTTCCTAAGACTCGACCTTTACTCATCGCGTGGTAAATCTAGGCTTAGGGGCTTGAGCGTCCTTCCCTGAGACGGTTTCTGTATAAGGACCTTGAGCAAGTCCTTCACTCGCAATTGCTCGGCGATATCGATTTATGCTTGGCCATTAGATATTATCATTGTCGTTATTAGTGGTCATGTTCCATTAGCATTCGGCATCCGGTAGCATTTGGAGATAATTTAGTAACATACTGCTTTCTATAAGACAGCATATTGTTGTATGGATAAGCTTCCATGTATAGCAGATTGTAACGCTTAATAAATGCAGAATAATAATAATAATAATAATAATAATAATAATAATAATAATAATAATAATAATAATAATAATAATAATTATTATTATTATTATTATTATTATTATTATTATAATAATAACAATATGGTTATTTCTATTATTATTATTATTATTATTATTATTATTATTATTATTATTATTATTATTATAATAAAAAAATAATATGGTTATTTCTCGCCTTTTATCCATCTTATTTTACCATAACAATTTGGTTAAAATATAAATGTCTCTAAGGATAAAATTGCAAAATAAGACGTGAATGTCATTTGAAATGGTGTCAATTCAAATGTTGTGATGACTACATTACTAGTGAACCCGTGACACGTTGAGTACTTTTGCATAATTAGTTTTGCTTAGGAATATGTTGCATATGTTGTGTTTGCGTTAGAAAGTTTTTGCAGATTTGCTCAAAGATAACGTAGAACTTATAATTGATTTCTTGATACAATAGAATACAACAGTGTATTTGATATTGCACGCCTTCTAACATTCAGAGGTGCACACGACCATTATACAGCAAAGCATTGATGGCTCTGTGCAATTGTGAAGTCCGAGTTCCTTATACCGTGACCTATTGAGTGGAGGCACGAACCCGTACTCTCCGCGTTACAGGTCGAGCTACAGTGCATCCTTAGTGTCTGAGAGCGTCAGGCTACATTTATATATTATGTCTTTCAATACTCAACTTCGTATAATTAGATGACGCTGTCTATTTATATAGATCTAAGCTTCTATGTATATAAGATTTTTCCGATTAGTGTTTAGTGCTCTAAATTTCTATTCCTAGATCTCAAAGAATGTTTGTGCTGAATTTCAACAAATTCTGGTAATACTTGTCACGCCAAGAAGTGAACGAACAAAGTCCATTGGACTTATTTAACTTTGGATTGTTTCTACACAATAGAAAGGTTCAGGACAAGAAACAGCTTTTTTACTTCTGCTTAATAATTTTCCTTGCCTCGCGGAGCTGACTGTGTAACTGGGAACCATAAGAAAAAGTGAAGCCTAATTGGAATATGGTACATGTATATGTAGAAGGCGGATTGGAAAGGAAGGCACAGGTCGTGAGGACGACAGATGACACATTACCATTAACAATAATTGTTTATCCACCACAGGCTGCAGCTTCTCTGTCTTAGCGGAACGATATTCTGGGTATTGACCTTGTTATTGTTTGGTTTTTGTGCTCTATCGGTTAATGCCTTCAAATTTGCCTTGGACATTAGACATCGGCGTGATGGGAGTTG
This sequence comes from Aporrectodea caliginosa, assembly GCA_020284085.1. Lineage (NCBI taxonomy): Eukaryota > Metazoa > Annelida > Clitellata > Crassiclitellata > Lumbricidae > Aporrectodea > Aporrectodea caliginosa. The sequence goes on from JACEVL010000189.1 coordinate 147,676, forward strand.
CTGATTATAATGACACGTAAAACCAGCTGATGTAGGCTATTTAACTGTCCATTATTTCCAGACGCTGGACTGGATGTCGTCCAGATAATAGCCGCGCTGCTTCCGTTTTATTGCTTTGCCGAACGACGTTTTCCTACTCGAGTAGGCCTACAGAGTCCAGACGGAGATTACCTCGCACGGTTTTTTTGTTTTTTCCCATTCCGAACAATAAAGATCAGTAATGGATATGTCACTTCTAGCTGTTTGTCGTGTTTACTCCGTGGAAGTGTGGTCCAGATCTGTTCCGAGGCCATTGCTGTTCTTCTGAATGGATGCCACACCATATAAGGTCCCCGTGTATGGACCGTGCTAGCCCGAGATTTAATCTCTTAAATTGCCACCTTCGGGAAGAGTACCGCGATCCTCGTGCTTTCTACACAGAGGTGCCTATGCTCTAACCAAGGTAGCTAACTGGGCCAGATGTGGCACAGATAAGTGTAAAGTTGAGTTGTTAAGTATAGAAGCGTATCATAATTCAGCATGTCATTCATACTAGGTTAATACCTTTACTAATAACACCTTGCCTAATTAGAGCCGTTAGCTGCGACCTCATCTCGTTCCTTGCGCTCTGCTGATTGGCTAGATCTTTTTGTTCCTAGTACATAGGACTGCCGTGGCTCATGCCGGGCATTTGCTGTGGTTGGTCCCTCTACTTGGAATGAATTTCATTAACCAAAAGACTAGTTTTTTATCTTTGGTCTGTGTTCTTTAAAGACGTTTCTTTTCCCAGGGGTTTTCGTGCTGACAGCGCTTCTGATATTTAGTTATTCTGAGAGAGGCGCTATTTAAATCTTTAGATACAATAGTACAATAAGTAATTTGACCAGATTATTTTGTGTCTTTGAACAGATCCACCGCTGTGATCTGGAGTGATTGGGTGGCACATGCAGAAATGCAAATGTCAAAGGAACGTGGAAAATGGTTTCCAGATCATTTTAAGTTAGTTTTAACATTTCCTCTTATCATAATATAATTTACTACATATGAACATTATTGTAGCTTTCATTAACAAATTTATAGGTTTTTTATAGTAATTACAGTAGTTTCTGTATTAGAGCTATTTGTTTGATGCTCTTATGGAAAGATATGCTGGGGATTTTGCCTCCTTTTCTGGGCAATTTCACTTGTTATGTTTGAAAGTTTTTATATAATTATCGACTGCTTTTGTAGTACATGCAAGGCACATTTGACATAGGTTCAGAATAATAATAACATGCATTAACATTTATGGTTGGTGTTTTAGGGACATGCAAAATATAGAGAATGTCGAAACTGTCTTTGATCACTTTGACTCGCAGAAAGGAAAATTAACCCAGTATTCAACAAGCAGTGGCTACTGTAAGTGACAAACTGTATTCTACAGAAAATTTACGATTATTCCAAGGCTTGTTTGATTGGGTTCACTGCCATGATTGTAGACTCGTGAAACTAGCTTCCTTTGGGGTGGTTTTTACACTTTGTTTGGTCTTTGCATACCAGCTCACGATAGCTATTTTGACAGAAATGTATACTGTTAGTTTCAACACTGAAGCATTGAAGATGTGTAGTTTTCCCATCCAGGCCTTGAACAAATTAGTTTGTGCCACATAGGTAGACAGAATACTGAACCAGTATCTGTGGTATGATAAAGAAAGGAGTTCTAGGAAAATGCTCTTTATGATGCTGTAATTTATAGCAGATCTTCACGGTATCTGCTGGGAAGCTCTTGTGACTCATTTTGTTTTAAAAGGCTTTATTCTGAGTTGTAATCTACTGACGTCTGTAGTGCTGTTGTCATACTGTGCATAGCATCGCTTTATACTCCTGAGGAAACCTCAGTTTTAAAAATTATAATCCATTGGAGAAGCCCAGTTAAATCTGATTAGTTCAGGAGAAGCAATCAGTTCATACTGCTTATGGCACAAGGTGAAGTGTATTGATGTACTGAAGTTATCAACAATGGATGTAGCACTAATTGCCAAATGTGCTGAAGAACTGATGCATGCCGATTTACTGCACTTAAAACTTGGTCATTCTGTGTGAAATCAGCCAACAAAAAGACAATTTTATAATATATGGCAAAGTTATGAGATGGTGCAGAGTATAGCTCTGGTTGAGTTGACAGTGAAACTGCCAGTTTTACTCTCTGTCATTTGATGGAAAATTGTAGGCAAGAGTACCAGTATGCATGTATGTATCAGAACACTTTCTATAGCGCCCTTTAAGTACCTCACCAAAGTACTGCATGCACCAATCTATATGATGTTAAATGTGATTAAGACAGAAATGTCATTAGCAAGCAAAACAATGCACAGGAAACTAGAAGAGTCACCAGTAGCGTGCCCACGCACACCAAACACTTGGGAGTGGTATACTGTATCAGTAGTCTGTCTGTGCTACAGGATTTATAACAGCTGTTTTATTTGTGTATAACCTTAATTTCAGATTCAGCATATAAGGAAGAGACAAGAAGATTAATCTCAGACAGCCTGACTGATATGTACGCAGCTTCACAGCATGCAGAAAGAAGGAGGAATCGGACAAGCGGAAGTTCCGATTCAGTTAGAGATCCATTGGAGGAACCTGTTTGGAGTGAAAATGAGAGACAGCTATTTCAGGATGCTACGCTTCAGTACATTCTTGAGCCAGATAATTTCTTAAATAGCATTGGTTCAGACAACAACAGCATAGCAGATGAAGTTCAGTCTAATTCTTACGATCCTCAAAGTTTATGCAATGATAACTCTGAGTCAGAATTTAACCAATCTTTGGATATGTTTGAAGAGCAACACCGCCAGAGAAAATCCGGTCACAATGAAAACGTTTCTGGAAAGAGAGTAAGTATAACTACATATTTTGTAAACCTTTTCTAGCATTTTGGACAGCTGTTGAAATTAATGCAAGTTTCTATAATAATTTTTGTGTTTCTACTGGATATGACATATTCTGCCTTTTCGGTTGTTTTACCTGCAGTAAAATGCCTATAATTACAATGACTTTTACTTAAATGAATTAATTATCAATGAATTATTGAATTAATGATCAAAATAACTCAATTAGCAATTCGGTAGGGTAGATAAAGTTAGGTACTTCAAAATATGAAGTTGCTGTTTTAAGAGAGAATTATGCAAAATAAGAATAAATATAACAGTAAGTTTAGGCTACAGATAAAATGAAGATGCTGTGTTATGGTATAAATATTTTTCTTGTGATTAATGCGTTGCTTATAAAATGTGTGAATTGACTAAATTTCAGAAGCGTATCCGGCTAAAGATACCAGGGACGTCAATGCAGGAAATTCGTGATAATCTTCCATTCGCTCCACACGATTTCCCAAAACCATTCAAAAACTACTCCCTGTTTGAGATACCGGACATCAAAGCAAAGTTTATGAAGAGCGAGCCGTGCCTGGAGACATATCCACCGCGTATTGCAAAGAGGTATCAGTCGTATGACTGGCTACTTGAAATCTGCAGCAGTCACATCAGTGAAGATGTAACAACGTTAGAGGAGTATGTACAGAGACTGGAGTTGGTGCTGGTTGTTGACCACAAGGAACTAAGCTCCTGTGAAGAGACAAAGAAAGCTGTTTTTCTCTCAAAATGCTTTCCAAAGATACCAAGAAAAGTGAGAACATGAAAAGAAGCACAGGCTTTCGAGACAGTGGCTTATTCTGTGTCTTAGAATGTCGATTCAGTTTAGCATGAAAAGGCTGTTGGCTAAGAGTGGAAGTTACACTTAAACTTGTTAAAATTAGTCCAGGTTAGGTCAGAGTGAGGTTTTGGTTCAGTTTCAGTTTTTCTGAGGAAAGGACAGTTGTGCTTGGACCCAAATTTGTCAGATTATGCAGCAGCTGCCTTCAGAGCACAAAATAAACAATAGGATACATGAGTAATCTGCCAGCCGTCTGAAATCTATATGTAGTCCTGTTTATTAGATATTACGTCACTGTGATTGTGACGCACGTGTGTGAATGCTTGCTGAAATGCATATTCGCGAACTTCACAGAATCCGCTCTATATATGCTCGAAGTCAAAACTACATCTACAATCTCTACATTCATTATAGTTCACCGTTCAGGCTAAATTAGTTAATTAGACATTTATTTTAGACTACTGCAATTCTATCTTCCTCAACATAGGTATCAGCCAAATAATAATAATAATATCTTCTTTAATTAAGCGCCTGACAAACGCACTGCGCTGTACACTTAAATGTTATGCAATTGAAACAATCTTAACTAAGTATAATAAACCGCCCCCAAGGCCCAAGCTATTACAGAATGCCCTCGCCCGTGCTGTCACCCAAACCCCCGGACACCACCACATTATGCCTGTCCTAAAATCACTCGACTGGACTAAAATGTCTGAACGAATACAATATACAAGTAGGCATAGGCGTAGCTACATTGAGGCATGAAGAGGCGGTTGCCTCCTCTTGCTTTTTTTATATAGGCCTACTGGAACTTCTATTGACCAATGACCCCAATAAACAGGATTTTGCCACATGTATGTGAAGTTGCCTCCTCTTGAATTTAAGTCTCGCTACGTGCCTGCAAGTAGGCCTACAGTCACATCACTCATCGGCAACACACTTCTTCCAAGCCCTCCTATCTCCGTCACTTGTTGACGGTTCAACCACTTCGCTCAACCCACTCCTCTACTACGGTACTAGCCTCTGCTCATCGATTCTGTTTTAAGCGCCTGTGTGAATAAGCTGAGTCCCGCGACTTCGCTTTTTGGGGAGGCTGTATAAATTTCAAGATTACGATTACGAAATATTACGTTGCGGTTGATTTATCTCTGTATTGGGAGATCGTTCCAAGTATTTGGTTGCGATTGAAAGACTCGCACTGAAAACTGATGACGAAGCAACGGATTTCAAAAAAAGTGCCGGACAGCGCCAGTGGACGAACTGTGTAGACCACTACGATCCAAACAATTCGAAGAGTAAGTTCAAAAGATCCATTGCGAAGTATCCACTCAGCTAAGCCAGCACCCGAAAAAGTGCAACTTAACAAGCCATCTATATTCAGAGCTTCTCATTTGAAAATAGAAGACGATCTGAAAATCGATCGCGCTGGATTGAGTAGGCATGTGCGCGATCGACCTCGAGGCTTTTGTGTACAGCGTATTGTGTACATCGCTTAGTATAGCTGCATATTTATAGTACTAATTTAGTAGGCCTATTCATTTCCGTTATTATTAGCCTACTATTGACAGTATTATTAATTAGTTTTCTATTTTTCAAGGTGATCGACTCAGAAGCGCTCCTAGTCCAGCCACGGCTAAAAAGACAGTCGTTAAGTTATTTGGTGTGACCGTGTGAACTCTATTCACTAACAGCCATTCCAGTCAGCAACCGAAAACGAGCGCGTTAATTGCTTGTTATCCTCCCACACAGGGCTGCCGACAGAAATTCCGGGACTCTATAGGCAGAGCAGTCACGGGCCCCTAACTATCCTTAGACTTTATGAGAAAATAAAAAATCCTGAAATAGTTATTGTGCGGATACAACCCTGAAAAGCTATTTATATGTGTAACTATTGTAGTTAAGTGTCCGTAATATTATATTTTAAAAGGTATAAATCATAAACTTTGTAGGCCTATATGTAGGCTAATGATTATAATATTTTTCATAAATATTGGGCCCAGCCCGGGCCCTAAAACGTTTTTGCGCCCCTCGGCTGGCCTGGTCCCACATCATTCATAGTTGTAATAAGAACATGCTACTGTACTGCCTACTTTGCTATCTCGACTACATCCACATGAAAGACATAATTTCTATGACAGAAGAGTGCTAAACTGTACATTTTTATTCCACTTCGGATCGTCGCCGCCAGTTGCTTTCAATAATTTCCGAAATTAGTGATGTTACGAACGTACAAAATGACGTTACGCGGGAGGTGTCCACCGTGTTGTAGACCAATCATACTGTACGAAATTGGAGCGATCATTCAGCAGTCATTAGGTTCAAAAGCGTTCTGAACGCATTCAGCGCCGCCGAAGTAAGCAAAAATTAAAGTAATGTAAATTAGGCTAAGCTCCAGTTTCCTCTTGGAGTAAATCGAAGCGCGATCGATTAACACCAGACCTTTGCTAGGCATCAAGGAGATCGATCGATCGATCGCCTTAAACGAGAAGCCCTGTCTATATTGAAATAAACGTCTACGTCTCGCACTTATTCTCAGCTGTTTACATGTACGACAGTAAATGATCTCGTAGATCACGCTGTAAAGGTTTCTAACGATTCACTAGATTTAGACTTTCATTTTTTGAGCAAATGTTTTTTTCTAATTCGCTAGATGGCAACTACCCAAACACGCAGTCAATGTGCTGTCGTGAAATTAAATGTAAATCGTAAATCGTAATCACCAGACTTCTAAAGCGCCAAGAAAGCGTAGTCGCAGAAACCAGCATTAGCTAATCAATCAACATATACTTTTATTGTTACCATAACATTTCAAAGATAGGCAGTCTTGTAATTCAGTGACAATCTGGTAATCACAGGTGTAGCCAAAACAAAATCAATAGGCAGGTAGGGAATGACAATCTGTTTCATGTCAAAATCCAAAGGGTAGCCTACAGTCAGACGGCTTCGTCCATTAAATGTCAACAAATTTTAGGCAGGGCTTGTCAACAACTGTCAAACATTGAACGGACCCCTAAAAAATTATGTCAACAATCGCAGACCCCCTCTACAAAAAAGAAACACAATGCTCAATACATGGAATAATTTTTTCACATTTTTACACTAAAAAATGCAAACTCGAATTTCAAAATATATGAGTAGTTTATTCAGCCGTATTAAACATTAATCACTTTATACATTTTAGCATTACTTAATGTGTTTTCGCTACCATTTTGAAGGGCTGTGTTGATTTATTGAGGAAAAAATTTGTTGACGTCAAATTGTACCGAACCCCTCCCCTGTCAACCTGATTTCCAAACCCCCTCCCCTATTTTGTTGACATATTAATGGACGACCCCTAAGGTGGACGATGTTTATAATTGAAACGGCTGATGGATCGAGGTAAGACCTAAGAGCAAGAGCAAGAAGTGATATTTCAGAAAAGCGCACGTTCCGTTTTCTGAAAGACCTGCGGAGAGATGGCAAGATGTGAGGAATTGTGAGTTCGGAGGATAGGTAGGCCTAACCTAATTCTGGTGGGATTTTATTCCACAGAGGGAACCTGTCATAGGGGTCAAGTTCCATCGATTGACTTGAAAACACCTCTGTGCCAGTCTTTGGCCTGGATTCAATTCCTGGTTCATTTTATTATATAGGTCTACATTTAGGTCTACGTAATCTACGAGGCCGCCCGGAATTTTATGTGGTTTATTAGGCCACCCCCAGTGCCTGCACGTGGTGAATCTGTGCTAAACCGGTACGTTGCGGTTGATTTATCTCTGTACTGAGATATCGTTCAAGTATTTGGTTGCCATTTAAAGACTCTCACAGAAAACGGGATGACGCAGCAACGGGTTTCTGAAAAAGTGCCGGACAGCGCCAGTGGCTGCGAACCGTGCAAATGCCAGAGCAAAGCACAAATTCGCTGGATATCATGAAACTCAGTAGGACATAGCGAAGTATCCACTTGGCTAAGCCAGCACCCGGAAATCGGGCGCTTAAAAAGGTATTTATACTAATATGAACTATCCACATCTCACACTTTCTTTCATATCTATTTACCTGCAAGATTGTGAGCTCAGAAAATGACTAATTTTCTGGATCATGTTTACAGAGGTTTTCGAACATTCGTTAGATTTTAATTGCCATTATTTTGACGCAATGTTCTTTCTAATTCGATAGATGGCGACAGAGCCCTACTATACTCTGCAGAGATTTTAAACCGCGCTGATCAAGTTACGCGCAGGTGACCTGTGTACGAGTTCACGAGCGCAGCGTTGTATTGTGTTAATAATAATAATCTTTTCTTTAATTTAGCGCCTGACAAACGCACTGCGCTGTACATTTACATGTTATGCAATTGAAATCTTAACTACTAACAGAACAGACAGCTTGCAATACAACGGCGCTAATAGCAGCCTACAAAGCATCCGCCCAACGGGGGCTCGAACTCGTTACCTCTCGGTCTCTGTGCCAGATGTTATCCAAAGCGCCACGGGCCCCCCCATTTAGAGGGGTAGACCTTGGGATTCCAGAGATACTAATTGAAAATCAAAGTCCGGTTGCCAGCTAAGAATAAGTATATGGTTGCCAGTGTAGATGGTTGAAGTGTAGAGGCAGAGGAGCTGCCAAAGCGGATTTAATTTAGAACGAGAAAGTTGGGGAAGCACAGGATTGGACGGATCAGAGTAAGAATTCTTGGAAGAGGTCAGACTTTAGTTTGGAGTGGAAAGCAGCACGAGCGCTGATAAAATTAATGCATAGAAGCCTGAAGCGGATGATCGCGAGTCAGTGGCGGTATTGATGTGGAAACTGTGGTGTGAATTCAGAGGAAGGTCGTTGCAGACTTTTTTTGTGGCAAAATGGATTGCACTTTTTGCTTACTTAATATGCAGGCATTCCCCCACTTCATTTTGTAGACTTAACTTGTGTGGAATTGAGAATTTGCTGAATTCATGGGAAGGTCGTTGCAGATAGCAGTATGTGGTCAGTGGCGTAACTTGGCAAAAATGGCCCCCTGGCGCAGCACCAGAGGGGCGCAAAATTAGCTTTCATTTGCCTACAGTACTATGACAAGAACGATTAAAAGTCAACAAGAAAATTAAAAGGGGGCGTTTATCAACCCTTGCCCCTGGGCGCTGAAGCCCTTCGTTACGCCACTGTATGTGGTGTATGGATCGGTTGAACTTTAATAATGGATAGCATTGTAGTCTTAATTAACATGTCCATGATAAGCACGGTTCTTAAGATGTCCGAGGTAAATGTTCCAACTTGGCAAAAATGGAGGACTGTGTTGAAATGCCTGAGATCATTCATAGCCTAGGTTATACTGATGAGCATATCGCCTAAATGTACCAAGTAAACATGTAGTTTAGTCAGTGGCGACGCCAGGATTTTGTTTGAGGGGGGCTAAAGCTCAAAAAGCCATGGTAAGTTATTCCCATTGGGATTACTTTTTTTCCCTTAAAACCTTTCCTTTTGGGGGGCTGAACCGCAGTTATTGGCTCAGCACCCCCCAGCGCCACCACTGAGTTTAGTGTCAAAGTTTTCGCCAATTAAGATTAGCATTATTATTTTTCAATTTTCATCAACCCAGCTTCTATTTAGGCAAGAATTCCCTCAATCTATCCAGCTTCTGTTTAAGCAAGAATGATTTTTCATCAATACAACTTCTATTTAGCAAGAATTCTTTTAATCAATCCAACTTGTATTCGACCAATGCTGAAACCCATGCAATGGCAAATAATTTACGACGCCAAACTGCATGTTTACCCATGTACTGTATATGTTGACCCGAGGCTACTAATGTTTACGAGTTCATGGTTGAGGCACCCTTAAAGCGCCCCCTCGACAAAGGCATTTACTGTGTTTAACGGTTTATATGAAATTTGGTTAAGCCGGAATTTTTACTCTGGTACCATGTCTTTAGTCTTAACCGATTTGCACTGTGCATTTACCCATATACATGTACTTGCTATTGAAGTACTTTAACCTGTACTTGTACTTTGAGTAATTAAAAGAAGCTTAGCGATAACAGAATGTAGTTTCATATTTTAAGGCGTCATTATTAAGCTTACAATTAAATGGCACACTTATGACAGATGACAAGCATGAAAAATACGGCAAGTTATAGGCCTATAAAGCATACAAAAACAATCCTCAGGCCAAATATAAACATGCTGCAAAATTACTTAGAAAATTTAAATAATTAACACAATGCAGAAAATTTCAATAATTAACACAATGTATACTTAATACTAATAGTGATAATGATCAATTATATTTGTTGTCATTTTGTTGTATGTCGAGTGCAGCTAATAAACCTTCGGCAATTGCTTTGAGAGAGCCTGGTTGTTCTCGACTGTTAAGGCCGGTGTCAGGCTTGTCAGATGTAACTGACAATTTGTCAGAAGAGACAAAGCCTGACAGAGGAGGGAAGTCTTCATCAAAATTAGAGACTTTTTGTGCTTCAGTATACTGCTATAAAAGAAACAATACATCATTTGGCAAATGCCAGTAAAAGCAACACAACACCATGACAGAAAGCCTCATTACCTGAGATTTTATAAAAACAAGTGTTCACGGTTAAAATTAAATGCTGCTGCAGGAGCCAAAGCAGAACGAAATCACAATAAGCAGACCTATACTAGTTGTTTGCCTTGAAATACATGTATAGCCCGTATCCCGTTGGTTTGAAAACAAAAATAAACAATTACTAGTACTTGATCAAGTGTTCACGGTTAAAATTAAATGCTGCTGCAGGAGCCAAAGCAGAACGAAATCACAATAAGCAGACCTATACTAGTTGTTTGCCTTGAAATACATGTATAGCCCGTAACCCGTTGCTTTGAAAACAAAAATAAACAATTACTAGTACTTGATCACAATAAAAAAATAAAAGTGGTTAAGTCCACACGAGAAAACTCTTTATCGAAACTGTTCAACTACTGAAATAGTAACATTTGAAAGATGGCCTCAACACTTAACTGTTCCACACAGTACATATCTCTGGTCTAATTTTTTTATTAACTGCGACTTTAACAAGCCCGCCACAGCTAAAAATCACATGCAAGTGATTTCAAACAAGTTAGGCTATTACCAGTGAGTAGGTTCTTTCCACAAGTATTTATGGGTAGAATTCCCAATAATATGGTTGCTTTGGCAAGTTACTTACAGATAAACTATGCTCAACAAATATGCCATTTCCACCAGGTCTGTAATCTCCACCAGGTATGTTATTTCCACCAGGCGAGTTGCTTCCATTAGGCGTATGACTTCCACCCGGCCGAAAGCATTTGATCCTGTCCTCATGGATAAGCTGAGCTCTACCTTTTCCTGACGTTTGTTTAGGCTTAGGTGATGCCTGCGCTGATTGTACAGCTGGCTGAACATAAATAATAGCACGTGGATAAAATTACCCAAAACAACAAATTATGCAGCATACTACTAGTATTACTACTATTCCTTTATTTAAAAAAAACTCGTTGGCACGCAACAAGATTACAAAATCAACAGTTTAGATATCATAACAAAAAAATAATGCATGTATTATTAGCACTTCTTTCAATTGTTCTGGCAGCTAAGCAACAAATGTATCATATAAACTAAATTGCACACTAGATTAAATTATCTTTTCAAAAAGCATCAAGTATGAAGTCACTCTTACAAACAAGTCCCTTAGTAAACAAGATTTTAATTACTGGCAAAGGCAGACGAGTTAATATTACATGCCGCAGTCAGCAAAAGTCTTCAGAGCAAAAGGCTTTGGGTGGTCTCACAGAATGTAAGGAATTAACAACAGTAATGGAAAAAAACATCAAGTTGTTCTGTAAAATGCATTATATAAATTGACAAATACAATGCACGACAAAGTTCCTCATGGATTACATGGCACTATAACAGATTGTTAATCTTTACAAGCAGTAGCATACAACATAGGCCCAGAGGGCCAGCAATTGTGGGATGGCCTTGGCTGAACCTTGAAAGGCAGAAACATCAATTGAGTAAAAAGGCCAAAGGGCAATTTGAGGAAGGCCTGGAGGGGCTAAAAATGTAAACTTTGGTTGTTGGTAGCAAGAACACATGTATACGATTTGCTTTCATAAAGAATTCAGGTAACGGATAGAAAATCTAACCTGGATCGCTGCATAGTAATCTGCTGGCAGTTTAATTTCTGATATGTTTATCATGTTCACTCCACGACCAACACAAGGCAAAACAGTGCAGGAGTCAATGCCATCGTCATCATACATGTGATCCGGCCCTTCATAACTTTCATCAAGGCTTAGCACTTCTTCCAAATTAACTGACTCCATTTACACCACTGTTTACTCTTGAAACACCTGAAAATGGAAAAATTGTCAAAATTATTTATCTAAGCATACACCAAGAGGAGGTGCTCGAGATGGTTGTCTGATGTGACACAACACTCATTCATTCTTTCATTTCAAGAATTTATAAAGTGCCCTTCAAGAAGTCTACTCAGAGGCGCTGACATGACACGAAGACACTTAATATACATGTATGCTATCTATGTACCTCTCAAAGATCAAGGTACGACAGGGTGACCACAGAAATATGATTTTACAATTCCCTGAGTTTTCCAGAGTCATTTGTTTTCCAGAGGACATTTTAATTATTTTCCTATTATATATAAGCCTAAAGATTAAAAGTTAAACAATTTGGAACAGCAGTAATGGAAAAAAACATCAAGTTGTTATAGCCGCACCTTTCCTCGCCTCTTTTGTTTTAAATGAAAGTCGGTGAACAATATAACCGCTAACCTAACTACATGTAAATATACTAAGCTTTTATTAACACACTTAGAATTTCATCAAGAACTGCAGAATTTTAACTTTACACACTTCACTTTGAACTACATAAATGCTCGATAGCGCATTGGCATAGAGAGCGAGAGGTACCGAGTTCGAGGCCCGTAGGGCGGACATGCTTTGTAGGCTGCTATTAGCGCCGTGTATTGCAGGCTGTCTGTTCTGTTAGTAGTTAAGATTTATGTCTTCTGTCATTTGTTGTTTCAATTGCATAACATGTAAATGTACAGCGCAATGCGTTTGTCAGGCGCTTCAATAAAGAAAAGATTATTATTATTATTACATCACGTAGCCACGATAATCAAGACGCTTAATATCGCTCACGTTAATTTGCAACAGACGGGAATTTCTTACACAACAATCAGACTGCACTCAATGCTCAATATATATTGCATAAATAATTTCTAATGACTTTTGTTGTACAAAATCGGAAAAATTTAATGCGTGGCTTAAATTCACAAAATACAAAACTCCCCGGCAATCCTCACCATAGATGATAGATATCTATGATCCAGACATGGACAAAAGCAATGCGTAGATTATATACCGCATTGTCAGACATTAAGCATACTTTGCACGAGTCTGAAATGGTCGTCATTAAAAACCCAGTCGTAAAACTAATCACGAGATATTTTACGAGAGAAACGACGTCCAAGGTCCATATGACTAAATAGGTCTGATTTCTTGGCTTGACGCCGCTCCATTTATAAATTCAGTACAAAATCAAACTTGAAATTTCGGATTTATTTCACGGGAAAATTTTAACGTTTTAGCACAAGTGATTTGGTGCATGCTAAAAGCTCAAATGGAAAAAAATTGAATATTTGATTTTTTAATATATGGCATGCAAACTTAACTACTTCCTAAGAAATGAACAGTTTAGGGCTGTACTACATGTAGTTTGATTTTATTGTCAAGCAATCAGCAGTTACAAATATTGCGTATATCAGGTACAAGTATATTAAGCAAAACATGGAAACATTTGTTTTGCATTTTATAAGTAACTCGGAGCATTTAAACTGTCACTTGCTTTCTGTCTTGGAGCTTAGAAAGTTAAATTTTGAAGAAATTTGTAGTACAGCATTCAAATTCCGATAATTCACCCTATTTTGGACTAATATAAACACCTGCACCACTTCCACGATTATACACCATCATACTTCACTCTGAACTACATACATGCACATTACTGGTAAACACTTGTACGGATCAACACCGATGGTTTCCAATCAAATGGTCTCCCGTTCAATCCAACTTGTTTTGCAAGAACTCATAAACATAAAGGGATGTATATATACTTGTTCAGTGTGGATAATGTATTACATGTATTATAAGTACATTATACATAGTAGCCTACAGTATATATTTTTATATTTAATTATCTTGTCTGGTCACTATAAAATACATGTAGCAGCATCCATTCTGGAGAGAAATTTTTGTTCCACAACTACCAAATGCTACTGGTGCTATGCATTCATTATTATCAACAGTTAAAACAGAAGCCGTTAGATTCACTTCACCATCTGAATCAATTTATACCAAAATACAATACAGAAATTGTACATTTATATCACGTGAACACATTACCTTATACATGTACACTTAAATCCAGAGCACTTCATTATGCATAAAAATCTTTTACAACATGAATTTGGTAAACAAGTCTACATGGAAGTCCTGGATACTACAAACTGTAGTAAATAAAATCAGGTCAATAATTCAACGATATAAACTGCATACGTGTAACTCATTACAGTCAAGAAATTCTGTGTAAAATATCGAGCACAACACAATCCATTTTCCACAGAATCATTTTCTTGCCAGCTGCTTGCCTCTCTTTTTGGGCAACTGCTTTCGTTTCTCAGATAACTTGGCCTTCTTACGTTTGGGAGCTTGATTATCTTCCTCATCACTATTTGATTCACCGTCTTCATGCTAAATATGGAGAAACACATAAACAAACCGAATAAATCATTTGGCCAAGTAGCTAGTGAATCAGCATCCAAAGTTGGTGCTTTAATGCATCAAAAACATTAGTTGGTCGGTCGCTTGATACCCTGGATATGATGTTGGCAAGCACAGTCAACAATGAACATGAGCCTGGTTAGTAGATGGTCAACTGTCCAAGGAATACCAGGACATCTGGGCCAACTCATACCACCATCTTTCAGGGTTAGAATAATAGTACCAGTGCACGTTTTACATACCCTTGTAAAAACTCACGAAGTTTAAGGATCCTTCGGCTGAAGCACACACAAGACAATAGCGATCCAAAAGCAGGACACCATTTCAACCTCCACACTTGTGTCAGTACTCAGTATTGACCCCAAACAATGGAGGGTGGAGTGGCTTTAGCATTCCAAAAGACAAGACATTCATCCAACTGAATCTAAACAAGCTCGATGTTGCTTAACTTTATTCTGCTTGCCAACATTGTCTCCACAACATCAACACAGTGACTGCTGATGTGACAGTTTTGTATATTCACTTAGTTCTGATGCAAAATAGTTATAAATTTCATAACAGTGTAAGTAAGTAATGCAGCTGTTCACATGCCATATACCCATCAGATCAGTGAGGAAACTCAAGCATAGTTCTGATTCAACATAAGCAAGTACGTAAGTAAGTATATTCTTTATTAACCAATTGCTAAACGCACTTTGGTGTACAGACATCTTATAAACACAGTTAAAAAGTAAAAAGTATCCTGACAATAAACGTTTTTTGCATTGAGTAAGTTAGTGACAATATCCCTTAATAAACCAAGGTCATAAGTAATAAGGAAAATTTTTTTATAAAGTAAAAGATTTTCTCAGCAGCAGACATTGAGCCTATTAATGGCCACACAGAGTTCAGCACTGACCTGTTCTTCACCATCTGGTTCATTGTCTTTTCCATCATCATTGTCATCGTCATCTTCTTCCGATTCCCCTGCTGCATCCTTTTCAAGTGCTGTCTGCACCGCGGCTGTATTGATTCTGAAGTCTCTGGATGTGCTCATCTTGAAGTGTGACATCAAGTCAATCTGTAACATAAGATTAAGAAATCATGCAAAACAGGCCATCGTTTTGAGACACGAGTAACATCTGTAATTCTCTACAAAATTATGACTTACCTCCGACTTTGTCTGATGCATGAAAGGTGCTATATAAATAGCCAGACACATACCATGTACATTCATACACAAATGGTCGTTACTGAGAATCAAAATGACATTTGTGGTTGGTTCTAATTGCACTATGTTGAGAAACAGATTGAAAGTCAACCACATGCCACTACAATTCTTTCAAGAGATGAAACAATTAATCTTTTCACCATATCATTTTAAGGCCCTTTAAGTCAAAAGCTACATGAACAATTGAACTGTGTAAGTTTTACTACATCGAAGAAACATTGCACCTTAGATTTCTTTGACAGCTGTATCAGAAATTTCTCATACTGTTCAATGGCATAAATGAGGTTCGGAATGAATCGAGATTCCTTTAGCAGCTGTGCCTAGAATTAAGAGGATAACAAAAGATGTAATCACAATGCTTACACAAGTCATAGTTATCACATGTACTTATAACTGTACCCCAAAACCCTTCCTATCCTTGCCCTGCAATTGTTCAGTAAGTTTTGTCTTTCAATCCCATTTAAAAGTTGGCATGAGAGAACAGCATGTATAAGTCAGCTTCAGACTGATTTGCTGAGTTTATTAATCTGTAATCCACACGTTCAAGTTCAAACTCTGACGCTTCATATGATATTTACTTTACCATACACTACCTCAGAAGCAAGTCAAAACAACAGCTCTTAGAATGAAACTCAATCAAAAGGAGTTTTGCTGAAGCATCAAAACTGAAGAAATGAATCAATGCTTCTTACAGATTGAAGTCATTACTGGTGAATGAAAAAAGATATCACAGAAAAACTCAAGAATGGGAAAAATGATTAGATCGCCACTGCTCTTATATGCTGCAGCCACAAATAAAGTAGCAACACAGCATTGTAATTAATTGTAATTGCAATTAACTGTAATTATAATTGTAATTACAACGATTTATACAGCATCGTTGGTAGCAAGCTACTTCTAGGATGCTTTACAAAACTGTCTACTGTCAGCGCAAATGCTATAAATGCTCGGAGTTGCATAACAAGTGCATTTTAATTGGTTTTCAGTTATCATCAGTGTTACTCCGTCATATTGCAGAAGGGAATGAGTCATGCATTAAATTTTGTGTTCAAATAAACTTACTGCTTTTCCTGTTGGATTTAAAGACTTCTTTCCTTTCTTTTTAGTTTTGGTGTCTTTGCTCTGCAGCTGTTCAGTCTGGCTTGCCTTTCAATCCAATACAAAACACAGCTCTTGCAATTACGCACACTGGTGCTTGTTTACATACAGCCAAATTCCTAAATGAAACTCTCCAAAAAATTCCTTTACGTTGATGCAAACTAACTGTAATTCTACTGCAATTCCCAGCAAACAAAGCGTAATTCTACTGCAATTTCCATAATTAGTAATGGTACCTTAAGGCTATCAAGTTATGTACGACAAGCCTTTATCAACAGAGGCACACTCATGGGGCTGCAGGAATTGTTGGTAAAAGTAAACACAACACCAATCCAAAATTTAGACAACTGTTCCTTTCAGACTGCTTGGCCTGACAATGAACTGTCAGCTGTGACAACTTCCATGGAGTCCATAACTTACTCCAATGAAAAACGTTAAAGATAGACCTAACAGCAAAACTGTACACCAAAGTTTATTGGTTTAATATACTACTTACTTACATCAACCTGGAAGATAGAAATACACTACAGCAAAACTTTTTATTTTTAATTACTGTATTATCCTAACAGAAAAATTTACAAAACACAAAAGAGGAATTATACATACCTGTATATAAGTAATCATAGAATAGACACACTGTGTAAGGTTAGAGCCAGACAGTTTGACCAACTTCTCAAAACGACTGGAGATTTGGCCGCCCTTCTGTGAGTACAAAGACAAACTCTACAGCCAGAAAAAGACATTGTGGCACGTAAGAAAATCTGTTTAACCGACAATCAAAATATGAAAACAAGATAAACACTTTCACTGTTAATTTCACAACAAGCAGATATCCTTGTTATGCTATTGCTTTTTATTCTGTTCTTTTGTTTGCAAAAGATCTAAACGTAAAGTCTGGTTTCAGTCAGAGGTAACTGTTTAAATCAGTCATTGCAGATGACAGAATATGGTTCAACCACTTGCTAAAATAAGCACTGATCAAAGTAAAAAATTTAATGTAAAGGCAAAATGAAAGAAATTAACTGTTACAGCCTTAAACAAACCGAGTAAAGCTCAATCCAACAAGATTCTCTGAACTGATATAACTAACTATCACGAAAATGGTGAGCAAACACGTACAAAATGTGAATCTGCTATTAAACTATTGTCATGAAGAATTTATGTATAACCTGTGAAAACTAAATTCTGTCCAGCTAAGCAAGCTATATATTTCTACAGAATGCAAGATAGAATGGCATACACAATGCTTCAACTCTATAACAAGAACTCAAACAGATTTTTAAAACAGCAAACACAGAGTGCATAGTGGGCAAGATATCAATCAGTGATGTTGCAGATCAGTTTAAATGAAGAGCAACACAAGACTTGCCAATTTAACAAGAATCGTAAGAACAGCGTAGAGACGGTTGACAGTTTTGATCAACGACTCTGTGCACGGTCCTGGAGGCAAAGCCGTCTGAAGCAGTTCATGAAAAACGTTAATCGTGTGGCCAAGCCGTATGCAGATGTTCTTATCCATGTTGTCTTGTTGGGTGTTGCCTATACGAAACACAACACAACAATCTTATTCAAAGCCTCAAACATGGCAAAGAATCACCTTAAAAACCAGAGGAAATGTAGATTTTGATAAATTTAACTTAATAGACAGATCTTAGTCGGCAAAATCAACAGGTTGTGGTGCATGCTTCTGAAAGAGACATCAAATTCTATATGTACCTGGCTTTTCCACAGTTCCTGCTTCTGCCCTGAGTCGGCAAATGACCCATTCCGTGTCCTCAATCTCCTTTTCCATGTGACTGAGCAGTAAATGAAGAACAGAAGGAATTGAACGAACGCTAAGAATAGCAAACGTCTTCTCATCGGGTATTTCAACTTCCTGAAAGAATTTTGAAACATATTTTTAAGTCATTCTACATCAAGAAAACTCTTCTTTACACATCTATAGTTGGGTCGATCAGCGCACAAGTAAGTATGCATCTGGACTTTTATAAAGTGCAATCTAGGAAGTCTTCAAAAGTACTAAGAACATGGCTGTCAAAGAAATCGGAACAGATGCTTCTTAAATTCTCAGACCGACAGCCATGTGTGTATTTATATGCCAGTGGTGCCTTACATCAACAGGTAAGTAAGCCATTGTTCAAACTACTTCTTTACTGTGCATTGTTTTGCTAACTGATGTAATGTATTTGTTCCTAATGACAATTAACATCATAAAGGCTAGTGCAGAGAGCATCTCTGAGTAAATTCCTTGAAGGGGAGCTATATAAATGTTCAATTACATTACAATTACATTCTTTAACATTTCAGATTTGCAGATCAGAGACCGGAAACAGTTGGAGAGCAGGCTATATACTGGTCAGAGAAACAAGTTCACATAGCCCGCAGATTTGTTTCAATCACCTGGTCTATGTCAGCCAGTCCGATGTGGATGTCGCGTGCAAGGTCCCTGGCAAGCTGGACAGCACTCGATTGCCTCTTGCTCAAAGACAGCAACTGCTGAACCATGAATTTTGTAACTGACACATCATCTATTCACAACAGAAAAACCATCACAACAGTAATTTATTATATTAATGGTACCAAGTAATTCTCACTTAAGGAAAAGCTCAACAATTTCAGCTGATACATCACAAGCCCAGGTAAAGACGGATCATAATAGTTTTTCATTTCCAACTTACAGGGAATTAGTCATTTTGGTGTATTAGCTGGTAATTTTGATGAATGCATCGCATTTAAGATCCATCTACAAACAAGTCAAGCTACTGTAAAAAACAGAGCTTCATCGATTTGTTTCTAAGTCTTGTCTAGTGTCACTACCTAACGAAAAGGCATCAGTCAATCTCTCTCACTATTCACAAAAATAGGATTACAGTGCTACGAGTAAATGGCCACAGCACTGTTCTGAATTCGTTTCCAGGCTGTAAGCCCAAGTTTAACACAAATGAGGATGAATCATATGTATGGATTCTGTACTCAAAACTCAGCCACATCTGACAAACATGACTTGCCATTTAACAAATTAAACACCTATCTAGAAGTTCATCCCCTTTCACTTATCACTGAGCAACAGTAAAATAGCATAGCCCACGACAAAGCTGAATATACATAGAAACTATAGAAAAAAGCAAGGTCCTGCATTTGGTAAGAATTTCCATGCAATGCAAAGCTCCAAAAAGTCTTACCTATTGCCTGCTCCTTACAGATTTTGATCAGCCAGTCCTGCAGCTCAGTGCCATGCACATTGTCAGATGACAACTGACGGCTGAGCAAACCAATCACTGACATCAAACTGCCAACGTCTTTCATGCTGCGATCCTCACCACCCAAAGATAAAATGCTCGTAACCAATTTCTGCAACAGGATTTTTGAAAAAAGGGTCATGCAACACAGTATAGCATTAGGCAATATATATATATATATATATATTGCTAGGAATGGCCTACTATCTCATCACCTCACATGTGCAGCTATTGAACAATCACAAACAATCAGTTAAGACACACCCCATTTAATTGCTAAGAGGATGGTTCCAAGATTATCAAGAGAAGCCCGTCTGTAGAAAATTCACCAGATTCTGTTTACAGAACATTTTCGAAGTACCCTTTTTGATCCGTTTTTTGTATCTATTCCGGTCTCATTTTAGTCTCCTTTAATGAGGATGATGCTTGTATTACTTAATTAGTTAAGCCACCGTTTCCACAATCTCTCATAGCCTACATTCTCAATTACTATGCATTTACAGATACTTCTTAATGCTAAAAGAATTTCCAAGAATTTCCTAGATTAAAAACTGACAGTAAGCTACAGCTGTATGAGGCAATTTTGTTGCAGCTTCTTAAGACTCAACCATTTTCATGGAAAAATTTTAACGCTGGAAGCACTTCTCAGATGTTTATACATTGTTAAAAAATTCTAACAAAACAGCAACAATTCAGTTACCTGATATTTTACTATATGTTTGTAGATCAGTTCTTGGTCTCCATTGTCTTCAAGTATAGAGTGTGAAGATGCTCGTCTTGAGTCTAGAAGCGAAAAATGTTATCAAGATGAGTAGCTATGAATAAATCTTAGGAAGACTACATTAGGACATCTTCTACTTTTAATGATATCCTTGAGAGTCAAATCAAGAACTGCATTCAAATGAAGCTTAATGAAAGTCCTACAAATGAAGTCATACTCTAAAGCTGATTAAATTTCGGTACATATCTCTATAAGTGCCTTAATGGGCTAATTAACAGCTTGCAATGGGAACTGCAATTGAAAATTTATATAGCACCACTAGCAAGAAACTCATCAGAGGCATTCTTAACCTGAAAACATAAAATTATCAACAGGCAGTTTTCAAACGCTTTTAAGGAAAGAGGCAGAGAACAGCCATGGAGCTAGGAAATGTTCCAATTACCTTCCATACACTTATACTGTTGATGGGGGACTCTGTGCAATTACATTATTAGACAACTTTAGCGTAAATTTTACGTTACTGTAAACTCAGATACTAAGAAGCGTTACAAATTATTCTATCCATGTCCAGATTTTGAGACGTGCTCACCAATAGCAAGCAGCACTTGACTCAACTTGTTTGGAAAGCGGTTGCAGAAGATGGATACGACCAGATGGAAGACCTCGAGGCATGAAGAAACAATCGTCTTACTTCTGGCCTGTTTGTTACCAGCAGCGCCCTGTGTACCAGTGTTCAGGTCCTCACAGAAGTGCTTCAAGGCAACCCTACGACAAACATCAGAAGAATTTCTTTATCACAAAGAACAACAAACCCCGGCATCATCGATAAAAGATTAAAATTTAACTTAACACTTTAACGACGAGCATGTACTAAAAGCGACTGGGAAATCAGTGCAGCTCGTTGTTAAAGTGTTAAGAAATACAAATGGTTACATTTTGACTACAAAAGTTTACTACAATGAACTCCTTTCATGGAAATTTTAAAAAGTTTTCAAGCCATTTTGACATGGCTTTCACTGCTCCAAAATGAATAATGCATTCAGTTTAGAAGTCTTAACAGCTAAATAAAATACAAAGTTTCACGACAAATCTATGCCTGGCAAAATTTGGGATTCTGAAAAGCAGTAACATCATAAGCTGTTTTCTCTAACATTTTGCATGATGGCAATAAAGCAGCATTTAGTAATGTACAAAACTTAATATAATTTTCAAAATCTGACAAAGGCACAGCCAGAAAACAGCACAATTTAACTAACTTTAAAAGAAATTATTCAGTTGTGAAAATGGCTGCTACAAAGTGAGAATATAGTAAAGGCAATTCATGGAGACTACTTGAGCTACAAATGATGCAAACTGGCAAGATACAGCTTTCGCATTTAGACACAAATGGTCTCAGTGAATTTGCTCAACATGCTACACAGATCTCACTAAAATGAATCCAATTGCCAAGCTGTAGTACAGCATCACAATAAATCAGTGTCCATACTTTCCAAGGACCATGCAGTATCTGGTGAGCTTCTCAGGGTCTTTGCCTTCTGGCCCATCGCAAAAGCCAAGCTGGTTGATCTGCTGAAGTCGGGATACAGCCACTGACAGAACATGGCACTGTAGGTCGAGGTTGGCCAGCAGCAGAGAGATGCTCTGCTGATGAGCAGGGTCATTATCACTGAAACACAACCATATCATTATTAATTAGTCACAAAAACTATCAAATTGCTTGGCCAGTTGACAGCAACACCCTTAGTTATGCTTGCCTGTCGTTCTGTAATCTATTTGAACCATGAACGTAATTGTTCTATACCGTGCAATGCACGTGTGCTAGTCAAATGCAAACAGGACTTGTTACCTGAAGGACAGGAAGTAGACACATGAATGCATGGCAGTCAGCACACAACAATCAAAAGCAAGAAAGACTGGTCATTAGATGGGCAGCACTGCCAGGGATTGACTGCAGTGAGAAGAAGACTTACGAGAACACCAGCGTAAGGACCCTGGCCAGTCAGCACATACAGCACACAACACCAAGGAAGTTAAAAGCCGAACTACACTGTACTTCCGGAAATTTATATAGCGCCTTTTCAAGAAGCCTACTCAGATTACTTGACAAAGACAGATTATAAAATCCGATTCTGATAACAATAAAAAAAACTGCATCTATTCACATTTTTTCATATTCCACTACAGATTCTATAACAAACATCTCTCAGCATGTAGTAAATAAAAACAGCAAAATAATTAAAGATATCTACAATTACTGTCAGTAAATCCATTTATTCCCAAGGATCTCCAGCTTGAAATGACAAACCTGAACAAAGCTCTCAGAAACTCTGTCACAAATCGGAGGGAAAACAGACTGGCATATTTGGCACTTGCGGAAGAACCAGAAGAAGCTGGAACATTCTCTTTTCCTTGTCGACCTCGTTTCTTTTTTCCCGCTGCACCAGTGGACGAGGAGGAGGTGCCAGCAGATGGTTTGTCCTTCAGAATTTCAGACAACTTCTGAAATCCCTGGAAGAGCTGAACCACCTGGCGACATCGTTCAACTCTATAAACCAAAACAAATTTGTAAATAATGCTGAACACATCACACAATTAAAATTGAATAAAATAGTAATACTAAGCAATATTCAATATAATTGAAGACAATTGAACAATTTTTTTCAACAGCTATAATGATGTAGAGTTTAACAAATTTCCACTGACTGCAGGATGAAAACAAAATGAACAAATGCAAATAAAACAGCTTCAAAATGATTATCAAAGGAACTTACTCAAAGTTATGAGCGAGAAATTCGTATTCCATCAGTGCTTCATAAGTGCCACAGACAAGAAGGGCAAAGATTGTGTTGCGAACACCAACACTCGTAGCAGAAGAAAATTCAGCTGATTTATCCTGAAATATCACATACCAGACATTTTCTGACAAGTGACACATTCACCTCGATGGCATTGTAAGTATAAAAACAAACCATTTAATTACCATCACAAATAATTCAGAATCAAGTTCGTTCAACAACTGAAGTTCATCTATTTAATTAATTAAGTGCCTGTAATATAAATCTGAATACCATAGTAGCAACAATATTATTAAGTGTCAGGATACTTAATATAAAGCATCATTATATAGCCTACCTCTCAAAACAGCTCACAAAATTCAGTCAACCAGCTCCATTGCTAGAATTCTTTAAAGTCACACCAGGTTCAATGAATCTTGTGGGATTTGGCAGCATTTTGAGCCTCTAAAGGTCAAGGGGTAAGAATTAAGAGTTCAGTGAATGGCTCTTGGGTTTGCATGTTTATCAAGGCCCAAGGTTGGAGTGTGCATCTCATGACTGCTACAGTGAGGCATAACTTACAGTTCTCAGATGATTCTCAAACAGAATTGCAAGAACACATAAGTCAAGCATCGTCATTAACCTTGGTGTGACCTCAATAAGGGACAGATGTTTGAAATTACAATTGAGCTCATCAATGCCTGCAGAATTAAATACTGACTGAGAACACTCGAGGCTGTGGACACTGTTGCTGAGACTGCAGACTGAAGACAGGTTGCAGTAATTTAGGATAAGACTATAAATGTAAAATATCACAACATAATGAAGAACATATACAAAGTTTCTTACCAGTTCAAAGTCTTCAAGTTCACATCTGATCATACGCTCAGTCAAAGAGTTAAGAATTGTTTCAAGTTCTTTGCAGACGTCACCACAATCATCGTCTTCCTCGTCACCATCCGTCATCTCATCCGAGTCACAAGCACACTGAACTTTCTTCAGGTAGCAGTGCACAAGGCAGCTCATCAGGTGTGACTGTCATACATCACAAAAATCACACAGTTTAGTGAAACAGGATCTTCTCAGATGCTTGTAGTGGTAAAACATCTAGTGCAAAAGCAACTCTTTATTCTAAGGGACAACTCCTTTGATGTTTCATCAAGTCAAAATTAGTATAAACAATGGGCACACCTTTAGGGTGAAATTGCAATAGGTACAACTATCATGTAATAGCTGTACACCAGACTATTCTGATACAGAGAAGCCTATCCCTAAACATCCTCACTTTGGCCTGGCCTCAGAATGCAATGCAAAATGCTGGAAACAAGAAATTTAATCAACCAGAAGATTAAGATTAATCCTACCAAAGCCTCGGCAGTGAAAGACTTCTGCACACATAATGAAGTCAAAACTCCACAAAAAACTTACTAATGTCAATATATAAATCCTGAGAGATTTGTATGACCTTTGGTTAGACAAGAAAAACAGTTATGCCTATGTACACTGAATAATAACAACAAAAGTTCTGCAACAAAAACAATAATAATTACATTAAGCATTAAAAAGACAATTGGCAAACACACACTCAGCGGATAGACAACAGGGCATTTCTGAAATTAGAACTCCCCATATTTCTAAAGGACAGCGCATTTGATACCCACATATAAAATTAAGTGGACACAACTTTTGGGTGAAATCCATAGGTCACTATCACATAGCCATACACATGGGCGTATTTAGGGAGGTTTACGGTTTCAATTCCCCCCCCAATAAATGCATTACTGTTGAGAACTAAAAATACGACCATTTCCAATGGAACCCCGAAAACTTAAAACCCCCTCCAACATTTTTTTCTGGCTATGCCCCTGGCCATACACCATTCAGGATACAGAGAAGCCCTCAACTTCTTCACTTTGGCCTTGCCTCAGAATGCAATGCAAACTGCTGGAAACAAGAAAAGAAATTTAATCAACGAGAAGATTAATCCTACCAAAGGCTCAGCAGTGAAGGACTGATCACCCTGGACAACAACGCACAAGTCCAGCTTAACAGGAGGCAGACCATCAGCAGATGTATCATAGTATCTACGAAACTATCGATGACAAACAAGTGAACAAAAACAAAAGTCTCCAAGTTACTGACTTTGAGTGCACAAAAAATGCAATAAAATAACTAAAATATGAAAATCTACATCATTATCTGGTTACACTGTTTCATACTTACAAGCTCACAACAGAAATGCAGCTAAATAAATGATTTAAATATCACTACAAGGTTAATTAATCTTATGAAGTCTCCAGAAAATTCCTCCACTTTGGAGTAACCAGCTTCCCCTCTTTTCCTAAATATAGGAAAACTAAGCAACAGAAAAATCAATGTAGTTGGTTGGAGCAGAAATTCCTATGAGCTTAAAACCAAACTTCTCAGAGAAGTCATTCATATTCATAATGTAATTGATGTACCTGATTGAGCAGAACATTGAGAATGGAACTGGCCATATGTAAATTGGATGCAAGAATAGCATACAATCCCTGCAAAAGAAAGCATCGTAAGTTTTATATCAGGAAATTCTCCAAATATTAGTCCTTTGAAATGCATACATCAAGTAACTGCATACAGCTTAACAAAGAAACTTGAACAATTTCAACCTCAACAGAATGTCACCTCATTATACAATAGCTGCCGGAATTCTAAAGAATAGCGCTGCACAACATATTCGTGAATGTGCAAACCATTGTCTAAAGCACTTAAACATCCAGCGTCGTATGCAAGACTTAAAACTTCAAGACCAAGACAAGACAAAGACAGTGGAGTTCCAAGACCGAGACAAAGACCTGTCTCACTACCAAGACTGAGTCCCGAGACCATACAACCCTGTAAACATCTAAAGCACTTACAAAATACATACAAAAACGCCACTGTACTGTAAAGTTTTACCTCATAAAGCACGAGTCGGACGTCCGCCTGTTGACTCAGACAGCGTCTGAGATTGCCGAGGATCTCTAAACAGAGAGCCTCATTCTGGGATTCACTCATTCTCAAGTGAACATCGACCTGAACCTGTAGAACAAAATCATCAGCAGTCCAACATCATGCAATACAATCACACACTTCTCACAAACAATACCCACTGTAACATTTAAAAGCTGCCTTATGTAACACAATATAACTGAAACTTTGGCCTCGAACAATCCTTTCAGTGTCCCCTAACAGAAGTTCAAACCTAAGCTGGACAACAGTGTATCTACCTCAAATTTGTACAAATCTGCTCCTGTTAAAATAAATTCACTGTTCATTCTTTATTTGAAAATGTTTACACTCTCACAGTAAAGTATAAAATACAAATGATTAAAATGGCAATCTGTTTGTTTAAAATGCACAGGATCATTGGTCTATGTTGAAGTTGAAAGTCCACCCTGACCCACCTGACTGCCCCCTGACATCTGACTGGCAGGTTGGCTTGCTGATAGTCCACCCAAAACTCGAAAATTATTAAGCAGCATCAGGTATCCATTGACAGCAACTCGTCGTGCTTCTGTTTGCCTTGAATGAGAATCAGGAAAATGGCAGTCAAATAACACACGACATTAAACATATCTCAAATGCATAGAATATTTCTATGGAGAATTCTGCAATACAAGCGATCAGTTTAACAACCTTTTCCAACATCTGCATAGGCTTATGAAAAATAATATCTCTTCTGTCAGTGGCATTCACAAGTTCAACACAACAAACTGATACAATTCTACAGGTCTTTGTTTTACTATAAGAGCTGACTAACTTGACTCTGGTCATTCCTTATTGTCGAGGCAAACTCTGAACCAGTTGTCATCTATAACCCAAAAATGAAACTCAGTGGTCAACTTTAATAAACTGTAATGCTTCTTTAGGCAAAAGATGAGTGCCTTTGAGATGTTATTAGAAGATTGATAGACAAATGTTCAAATACTTACATGTACCAGGCATATACACCAATGTACAACCGTACTTATATGCACATTAGCTTTAGATAAAAACTCTTACATCCACTAAGAGATCCTTCTTAATATTTATTGTCTGTCCTCAAACATTTTCATAAACCTGTCTTAAGGTGACTAATAAGAAATTGAACCTGGAGAACATGGCCTTGCGAAGAACCAAAAGAAGTGAATCCTTCAGTGGATGACTGATTCTGAGGAGCGGCTGGATGGCTCTGAGCAATCCATCAGACGTTTTCATCGGCAGATAAGCCAAATAGTCAAAGGATTCTCTCAGCTTTGGAACACACTCCAACACAACCTGCAGCGACGACTTCATGGCCGCAGTAAGAAGTTCTGAACAAGAAACATAAACACAAACCACAGCCAAAAATTATGGTACAATTTAAAGACTTGTTCTATAGCATAAAATAACTATATATAATGTACTTTATATATCTAGCACTTTTCGGAGTGAATTTTTAAGGGTACTCATGAAGTAACAACACAGCACCACAATCAAACAGAATGGTTTCAACTGCTGACAGGGACAGAGGCAATGATAGGTTAAGCAGCTAATGTTGCAGGCTGCTAAGCAACTAATTCCACAATTCGTTAATTCATTCATAAGTGAATTTCATGAAGATGATGGTCTCCCAGTTACGCACAGCTCAACAGTGACATCTGTCCATTTCGCACAATGGGCTTGGGATTTGAACTCCGGTTACAGAAGTGAAAAGCCGACACATTAGCTGCTCGGTCACCATGCTATCTACTCCAAAAAATAACTTGTGGTCACCTTTAACAGTAGTAACTGTGCTCAATGTTTCTTAACTTCACTATGCTTGCCAACATAATCCACAGCATCAAGCCTCCCCAAGTAAGAGAAGTGAATAGAGAATAATTAAGCAAGCATAGATGAATACAGAATGAGCAAAGACGAGTTTAAAGAATGAGCAAAGAACAAATAAAAAAATAATAAAAGAAAATAAATATGTAATAACCAAATAAAACAAAGCAGGCAAAATAAGAATTAAACAGTACAGTAGCTGACCAAGATAATGGCTGACTGGATTGGTGGCTTTCGTGACGACGTGATTCAGCAGTTGTTCGATAATTGCAGATCTCACCATCTCGTGGGTCTTAAAAGTATCAAGTAGCAGCTTGCTGCCAAGTTTGCAGGCTCTCTGTGATGGGTTCAGCCTTCCAGAGACTTCCACTGCCTTTCCAAAGCAGGACTTTGGTCCGTAAGCTTCCATTAGACAGAAACCCAGCTGCACCAAGCCTTGAGTGATGTGATCCCATCCAACAACACTAACATTACACAAAACACACTGCAACCACAGAAAGTGTCTACTGTTCTTTTCTATCCATGACTTCATCCAAAGAATTATGAGGATTTAAACAGTTTCAAGTGTTGCACTGCAATGTACTGTCAGGTAATGTACTGTAAAAGGACAGTTAGATCTATACAAAATTCCTTATAATTATCCTGATTTAGTTTAGGTCAGTACAAACGCATATACACATGTACACAAACGGGCTTAAGCTTTGAATTAGATCAAGTATGAATCTAACCTAACAACTTCTAGAGCAACAGAATCTAATGCACAACCAACATAGTACTGAAATTTAGCAGCAAGGTACATTTTCAAGTCAATTGGTGGAGCAAACTTATAGAAATAAGAAAAAAATTGAAATCTCAATTCCTACAGTGCACTTAAACATTCTTTATTCAAAAACAAAGCCACCAGATTTGTTCATGAACTGCCTACTCACCTGTTTTTAACGGTGTCCAAAACCAGGCCAGCGACATCACACATTTCTGGGGCCATTTCACACACCCAGTGTGACTCCTGCTGTTTTTCACAGTCCTTGAATCCTCTCAAGATTGCCAACTTTAACAAGTCAAATATCTGAAATGAAGACCCATTAATTCAGGTTGGAGAAGTCTAGCCCATATAAAATAAGTCAGAGACTGGAACGTAGACTATAGTGTATTTATAAGCAAGTTGAAACAGACAAGTCTTGAGTTTGGACATAACCTGCTTTGGACACCTACTGGGGAATACCTCACAATAAAAGGTCATGGGGGAACTGACTACCGGTGCAAAGGCTAGAAATTCAAAACAGAACTTTTCTTTGTAATATATTCAGTGATTTAACTTTTAATTTGTAACCTTTAACATTTTCCTAGTAATTTTGATATTTTTTATACAAGTAAACTGTAAATAAGTAAATTTTTGATAAATCTTAGTACTAGGGAAGTTGACTCAGTTACTAAAAATTTAGTAATTTTTCTTAGTAATTTGTAACCTTTAACCTTTTCTTTGCTCATAGTCATTACCCATTCAGTAATTTAGCATTTAATTCTTCACAGTAAAATAACCAACAATAAAATCAGCACTAGCAAAATATCATTAACAATACGATCAGTTATGGTAAATTAAGTTAGACTGCTGGAGAAACTTTCTGTACGACGACCTGTTCTTCGAAGCTGTGAATCCTGCCAATTGACAGAGCTAAGGCAATGTTGAAAGGAGCCAGAACCTTCTTCAGGGAAAACTGTTGATTTGCCTGTATTTTGGGTTTCACCAAACAAAACACAACCTTTATGAAACTGCAATTACCAAATGTTTTCTATAAAAAATACAATGCAGAATAACAATTTTAACAACAGATTCTGGCTTAACTGTCTGCTATTTTTAAAGCTCCCTATTTGCGTTAACAAGAGCTAGCATATCAAAACACCACACTTTACAAGATTTGTATGCCTGCATTATACAGACATATATACATTATCACAATTTTTAGCAACATACATATTGCAAATATCATGAAAAAGCTCACAAAAAATACAGGCTCATAGATTCCCTACAAAATACAGGCTCTTAGTTTCCACATGCAATGCAGTCTCATTGCTCACAGAACAACTGATTAAACACCATACAGAAAATAATACTGTGTATTCAACATAAACTTGAGAAAGGCCTGCCACTGGGATTGTCTTTGGCATAAGTAGTTCTCTATCAATGTTTTTATCTTCCAATCAATCTAAATTAGCAATGGAGCCATCCTTAGATAAATAGCACCATTGTTTACCTTGAAACATTTGATGAATTCTCGTCCGAGGTCTTGGTCTTGTTTGATGGCAAATGTTATGTGCAGAATGGCTGTTCCTTCAATGTGATGCAGCTGTTCACTGGGAACCAACTCAGCCACTGCATCATTGCTGTTCATAGTAACAAAGACAAGAGGAGTGATAACATGTTTCATTGTTCGGATAGCTCACGTCAACTTCCCTAAGGACTATCGCTGACAGAAGAAGAGCAGTCCCTTAAGCTAGCCCTGAGGCAGCCATGGGTATGAAGTGTTAGAGACGTCATTTTCTTAGCTCGGCATATGAGGGTGGGTGGCCAGTCCTCTCCTCACAATCTCTCATCTTCCCACTGACAGTGTACGGTCATTATAGCTGAGTTGGCTAGGGGGAGCAGGTTGAGCAGAAATCGCAAACCAAATTTCTGCCCTGGTGGGGATCTGAACCCCTGACCTCTTCGACTGACCATCCAGCATGCTAACCACTACACTATCAAGCACCCCGACTGAGCTAATAATTGAACAAGTACCTGATGACTTTAAACCTAAAGAATACTATACAATAATATGCAGCATTTCCCACACATACATGAACACACACAGTCAGGAGAGAGATAACAGCATGGAAATAATAAACAGCTACAGAATGATGTAACGTCATACATAATTTACATAGCAGCCATTTATATCTACTCAGTTACTTCCAACTCAGACCTCACAAAATAGACGTTTATGTTTCACCTGCACTACAATGCATTTTGGAAATGAACACCATAGGACACAAAACATACTGATCTAATAGCAGCTGCAGACTAAATAAGCAGTTTGGCTTTAGGGACACTAATGTCTAGCCATCCACCAACCTCTTGTTGGGCACGGGTCTTCAAGCCTTCCCAGATGCTCTTCACATACAATTCCTCAGTGCCATCACTGAAGCTTATCACTAGATAGTGGCACTTACAGATACATAATGTTGAATCAGTTCAAAGTTAGTTCAGACTGTCAAAAATACCTCTGGTCCTGCAGCTGGCGTTTCTGTTCAGCATCCTTCTCAACGAAAAATGATATCACGCCATCCAGCACCAGTTTCTTGTGACCCTAAAATTGCAAATGCCTTCAGAAATTTATTACCATTTACTCTGCTTGCTTCAGCAAACTAGACTATCATGAAAATTCCTTTTATCATAAAAATTTATAAAAGAAGCGATGAAACAATGTCTGGAAAGTTGACTGTTTTAAAATATAACAAGTAAAAAATTTAATTAAGCAATAATAATAATAATATTCGTTTATTAATTTAAAATGACAAGAACACAGTAAGATTACATGATATAGTAGTAACTATATCATGATGCAGGCTGTCTGTTCTGTTAGTAGTTAGCATTTAAACAACTTAACATGAGTCGAATTAAACTGCATAGCAGCCTGCAAGGCGCCCACCTGTCCTACTGCTCATTTTACCATTGCCCCTAGGGAGTTGAAGGCTGAGTCAACCTTATGGGGCTAGCGGGTATCGAACCCATGTCCTTCTGATCTTCGTACCAGTGTGTTACCATTCAACCATCTCCCCGCCCAAAACACTAGTACTAACTGCAAACCGTGTGTAGAAATAGTGACCTTTGTAGAGAGGAGCAGAAGTTGGTAGATAATTGGTGGAAGTTCTTGCAGGTCGACATCGTTAAGCATTCGCAGGATCTTATTCACAACAAAACCAAGTTCATCTGATGACATCGAGACATCTTTAAACATGGCTGCCAGGTGAATTACGGCATTAGTATCCCACCTGCAACAGTCATGTTAAATGACAAAATATCAGAACAACTTATCAGTTTGGCTGATATTAAGCTTTAATATGTTCTACCATTCTTGTAGTTACTGTTCACTTGGCATTCATCGTCATCATCAAAGCATTAGGGTTTTAATAGAAAAACCAGGAAATGGCTCAAGAGAGAAAAAAGAACCTTTTATCTTGATCACCTAAAAGGCCATGGTGTCACCGGAGACTCCACAAACCAAAAACATTCAAGAATGAAACAAGTTTTTGACAAGATGTCATTTTGAAAACATCGTAAATATGTAAACAGTCAAACTGAGCTCATGCAGTACCAACACATACTGAATAAAAATGGTAATTTTTAAATGTGAAAACAGAATAAAAATAATTGTTCTTTATTATGAAACAATATACAAAGAACATTTTGCATAAGAAAGATCTGTAATTGTCTAACCGTCCAGAGCAGAGACTGTTGAGAATATGGCTCTTGTAATCCACTCCTTTCATCTCACTTTCTCCAACAGCCACCACTTCTTGCAACTCCAACACCGACAAGATCTTTGGAAATAACTCGAGGCATCTAAAATGACATCCAAAGTAAGTACTTTCAAGATGACTTTTCCATGCATGAAGAAGCCAGCTTTGCTCCAGTTCAGCTGGCTTTAATGTTGCAGTTGTGCAAGCGTGCTTTAGATCTGATGTGTCACTAGTGGGCAACAATTGAACAGAATTTAGTGCTGAGATGATGTATGCACATCAGCTAAGACATGCTGACAGGAATTTCTCAAGGAAATCAATCAATAACCAATCTTTCTTTGACCTCACATTCTTATCTTTCCTTCAAGATGCCTCTAAATTCCCTATTTCTCAGTGGCTTTCAAGCAAAAGGTATCTAATCTAACTACGTTATCACCTGGTGGCTCAAACATTGTCCCTCAGTTAACATTTCTGTTTGACTCTGCATGCATTAAAAATTATCATATTTATAAATAATAATAGTGTAAAGCACAACAGCATAGGCAAGATTTTATGGGCAGAAATGCCATACCCATTGCAGTCATGGTCACACAGTACATACTCAGTAATTATCTGAATAAGTGACAAATGGTGTGCACAAATTTTCACAGGGCCATCACAAACTAAACAACAATTGTCATCCATTGAAGTTACCCGTTTTCATAGCAAATGTTTAAAAAGGGCAATCTTACTTTCCAGTCATGGTCATCCCATTCTTGATGCTGTTGACAAAGTGGTTTGCCAAGTCTGACAGACACCCACCCGGAAGAGAATCTGTCTGGAATAACACACCTGTTACACTTTGATCAGTCAGTATAAGCCCGAACATTTATTCAGAAAGAGGTTAACAGAAAAGTTTAATACACAAAAATAAAACACTGCTACTATCCTGTCAAGTAGTTTAATCGAGCAATAATGCTTAATGGGTATTTGAAAGAAAATTGCACACACCACTTTTTGTGCCTTTATAAAAAAATTGCTGGTGGTATGGTCCCAAAATCAAAGAGCCACTCAGGGTTGAGGCCATACAGTCGCTATACAAAAACGTGTACACTTCTATTTGTGTAGAGTTGGATAAAGTTTGAAGTGAATCTTATCTCGCTTATTTTGAACCTCGGATATATTGAACTGTTAACGATGTTCCCTTGAACTTCGATATATAATGAAGTTTTGCTGTATCTGGCTACAGCCAAACAGCAAAAGATGTTTAAATGACATAATCAACTGATTGGGTCACAGCACAGCTTGAATCCCATTGATCTACCTCTGAACTGATGCTGTGAAACAATCACTGGTAAACTGTTAATTCATATTGGCCTGTCTAACCAAGTACAACACTATTACTAATGATATCCAGCAGGATTTTTCTCTTGTCTAGCTCAGGACCAAGGAAAAGCAATGAGTTCCTCCACATGTCCTTCTAAAAGATATTGGAGACAATCTTTGCCAAACGATACTGTAAACGTTTCAAATTTAATGTAAACTAAACGAACCTCGAAGAGCAATAAGCCAATAAGTTCCGTAGTCATCTGAGGATTAAGTTCTTGTGCGCCAAGAATAGATAGAACGTGCTTAAAGACATTTAAACGTCTCTTGTTGTTAACATCTTTATTCTGTGAGGAACCTAGTTTCAAAAACATTGAAAAAATCAGTTACAAATCAGTGAAACTAAATCAGTTGACAAAGAATGGCATTGGTATTATTTAACAGATTCCTATCCAACAAAGAAACATTTGCATATTGTGTAAACAGTCAACAACTCACAGAGAGAACTTCATTGGTCTATCTTGTGTGTACCATCTGCAGGCAGAAGCCACAGATGACAACTTTTCCAGGTAACTGAGCACCACAATATAGTTTTCAACAAACTCTACCATCGTTTTCGTTATTGCAACAGCACAGCATCTCTCACATGTAGCTTGAAACAAGTGAGAATTTAGGCAGGTCAGCAGCATCAATAACCTGTGAAGTGCCTCTGATAGGTCTTAGAGGTGCTACATAAATGCCCATACACTGCCTAGCATAAATTATTGGATGCACATATGCAGATGACATCTTTTCCCTTCCACTCCTTTCTCTAATAGTTTTTACATCACTAAAACACTGGATAATTTACAAATGTTTAGTTTTACCAACAACTAAGACAGAAAAAAGATCTCACCTGCCAAAACAGCTCGGATTAATGCAGCTGGATCTTTTTTACCATGTGTTATTCGCCTGTCAATCAGTGAAGTCACCTGAAATTCAGCACAAGATTGACTCACCTAAGTTGGCCTTATATAAGATTCTGTAGCGAAATGATTTAAGAAGATTTGGTTATTCCTAATATTCCATAAGTTTATGTTTCTTTTTGCATATACGGTACCCTATCATCAAAATGAATGTGGTTAGTTGACCAGACATGTTTAAAACTAAACCATATGATCATATAACTGAACAAAACATCATGTCATTTAAATTGATGAATGACTTCATGATTTACCTCTGCATCACCACAGCTGCTCAGCAGTTGTTCTAGTTCAGTTGTTTTTTCATCTGTGAACAACTGTACGATTTTTTCGTCCATTGTTGGGCTAGAGACAGCAAGGATATAATAATAAAAGTGTTTTAAATGTACATTATTTGGCTCATGAGGTAGCTGTGGCCATACTAAGCAACTGTCATGTCTCATTTGGGTAATCTGGTAGATTTGCCTCGTTAAGTCCAGCAAATAATCAATATGTGGCAATCACAGACTAAGAAAGAAACAGAGTAGCATGCCCAGCACCAATAATTATGCAATAAGAATAAGAAAGGAAGAGATTAACCCAGAGCTTTTCTAAATACTTTACTTGTCCCAAACAATTATTAGACAGCATATTAGGGTAAGCATTCTTCAAGAATTCCTACCCTAATCCCTCCAATCCTCTACCTTCCAACTTTTCTCATCCTCAGAGAAACCCCCATAGCAGCTGCTCTGCCTCGTGGCAACCGGACCCAGATATCCACTGGACATAGATCGCTGGAACCCCTCTGATACAATGCAGTGCTCGTCAATAAGGGGCCATCCATTTAGTAGGTACGAGTTGAGGGGAGAATCCAAATGCTTGTTATGGGGGAGGGGTCCACTGATAATGTATGCATGCACAGGAAAAGGAGGGGTGAAACCTCGATAATAATTTGTCTATTATTGGCCTTCAAATGAGCCACTGAACAGCTATGAAACAAGTAGGACTGTGGGAGAGCAACTTCAGTGTACGACTTTATGTATAATCGATCTTCGGTTAAAAGAAGTTAAACCTAATTAGGCAAATAATAGAATCCAATGTTACTCACTTTCATTCAACCCGTGAATAAAGTAAGCAATATCAGTAAAGACTAAAAGTAATAATCGGTTTTATACTTTGAGTGAAAAGTTGCTGATTAACTAAATTAAGCGCCCGATGGTTTACGCTGGTTGCTGGCCCTCCAGCTGCAGATGATCATTCTATAGCGCAATGATATAACGCGTTAAACCCGAAAAATAATTGCAGATGGCAAAGAAACCATCGGGCGCCAACATGTCAATTTCCCCACTCGCTATCACAACCTCAAACTTGACCTCATCATCAAATCATCTCTCAATAAGTATTCAACTGATGCATTGTTAATGGAAGACTGTTCCAGTATGATGGTCCAACAATGAATGAGAAAAGGCAGGGTGCTCCCGTATCGATGTGCCTGAGCTCTGGACCATAAAATCACCAGAATCTGATAAAGAACGTATATAATTATCGACGACCTGGCTAGCGGGAGACGTAAAAAGACCTCGATTGTTGTCCCAGGAATTAAACGCTTGCCCTAGGTTTACTCTGATCTTGACTGCACATCTGTCTGATTTTTTCTATTGCTTTTGATTTACGCATTATTTAACATATTGCAGATTGCAAAGAAACCATCGGTCTGCCAACCTGTCAGAAATAGGGCTGCCAACTTTTGATTATCCCATTCTCAAACTTGCCCTCATCACTCGATATGCCGTTACCAATTTACCAATGTCCATGTCATTGTAGGCCTATGTTAAGAATGTTGCGTCGTTCATGATGCTGAACACTCTCCCGCAAAAAGCAGTTGGAACCGGTGTCAGTGTTTTTTTTTCTTCAAGTCTTGAAGACGTAAACCTAGCGCTGTCTAGTTTCCGATGCTGAGCCAACAACGATCAGGGCTGATAGAACGCAGAACGCAAAATTCATCGTACAACTTGTCGAGTTTAGTGTGCGATAAAAAAGAACAACATGTAAATTCTGTTGAAGTGGATATTTACACCACATTCCGGGACAATTTGGGATCAATCCGGGACACGGGACGCACAAGGCCGATTCCGGGACTGTCCCGGCAACGGGACGGTTGGCAGCCCTAGTCAGAAAATAAAACAAATATCTATCGTGAATGTGAATGTGATCCTAGTCCTCAACCGGTAGCCAGCTGTGTGCATATTGATCGCATAATATATTCTATTGAGATTGCCCCTATGCACGAATTTTGGCAGCTTAGAGACGACTCGGGCAGCGCAGTTGAGTGCCTACGGTACGGAGTAAGCCTATCGTAGGCTACGTATAGCCTAGCTATACGATAGCTTCAATCCGTGGCCGTCTGGAACTTTGTCAGACCCGCAAACGACACCGCTGTAATAATCCAAACGCATCAGCACAAAGGAGTGGACAAAAGAGTCGGGGCGGCATAACTCTAATCTGGCGTAGTTGATAGAAGCAAGATCTGCAGAGGGAATTGACACAATCATGTTCCTCCATAGCCTATATATAGGCCTACAGGTCTTCATCCAGAAGCACTTCCAGGTCTAGGAAACGTGCTGTAGGCTATCTTCCAGTTCCAGTTAAGGAATGCCTCTTCAATTGATTTCTGTATTATCCTTAAACGTGTCTGTTCCGTGGCCAGCAGTTTTCCGTACATTTGGGCTCTGTCGCCATCTATCGAATTAGAAAGAACATAATTTTTTCTCGAAATATTGTCAATTAAAATCACATTCTGTCGATATAATGTCTATTTAAATCTAACAAATGTTAAAAACTTCTATAACATGATCCAAAAGAATTCGATTTCCTCAGTGCATGATCTTGCAGGTAAATTGATGTGAAAGTAGGAATAAGCGCTAGATGTAGATGACAGTTCATTTTAGGGTAAAGTCGTAGTTTACGTTGCTAAATTATTTGATGTTGTCTCTGTAAAATGGAAGCTGGATTGATGAAAGAAATTGTTTCCCTAAATGGAAGTGGGATCGATGAAAACGTTCCTGTGTTCAAAATTGAAGTTGGATCGATCGAAATAATTTTTTCCGTAAATAGAAGCTGGATGGATGAAATTAAGTTTTGGATTCAATAGAAACTGGATTGATGAAAATAATTTTTCAGTAATTAGAAGCTGGATCCATGAGAATATATCTTTGCTTAAATAAAAGTTCCATTGATGAAAAATATTTCTTTCATGAAATAGAAGTTGGATTGATAAAAGTAATTTTTTCAAATTAAATAGAAGTTGGATTGATGAAAAAATTTCTCAATGAAATGGAAGGTGGATTGATGATAGTTAACATGCACATAGGTAGACTTCTTACTTACCAACGTCAAGTACGGCATTGAAGATATTAGAATAATTTAGCAACGTAAACTACGACTTTACCCATTTTAGTATAGGGCCTAATTCCGCCTAAATAGCTTTTTAGGCACCGGATTTACGGGTGCTGGCTTAGCTAAGTGGGTACTTCGGCTATTCTACTGAGTGATTTCACTCTTCGACCGAATTGTGCTTTGGTACTTGCACGATTCGTAACCCCACTGGCGCTGTCCGGCACTTTTTATGAAATCCGTTGCTGCGTCATCAGGTTTTCTTCGCCAGTCTTTACATCGCAACCAAATACTTCAACGACGGTACCAGGCAGAGCCTTCTATTACTTCTATTAATCCAAACGTATCAGCACAAAGGATGGCAAGAGTCGGGGCGGCATAACTCTAATCTGTCGTAGTTGATAGAAGCAAGACCT
The DNA here is from genome assembly GCA_020284085.1 of Aporrectodea caliginosa. NCBI lineage: Eukaryota > Metazoa > Annelida > Clitellata > Crassiclitellata > Lumbricidae > Aporrectodea > Aporrectodea caliginosa. The sequence goes on from JACEVL010000189.1 coordinate 186,520, forward strand.
GCAGAGGGAATTGACATGTTCCTCCATATATATACAGGTCTTCATCCAGAAGAACTTCCAGGTCCAGGAAACGTGCTGTAGGCTATCTTCCAGTCCCAGTTAAGCAGTGGCGTAACTAGGACTTTTCGTTTGGGGGGGCTTTAAGCCTAGAACATGGCGAATGCGGTAGCCCGAGCCTATAGTGAAGCCTGGCGGTTTGATTTATTTGGGGGCTTCAGCTTCGTTCGGGGGCTTAAGCCACCCAAGCCCAACGCTAGTTACGTCCCTGCAGTTAAGGAATGCCTCTTCAATTGATTTCTGTATTATCCTTAAACGTATCTGTCCCGTGACCAGCAGTTTTCCGTACATTTGGGCTCTATCGCCATCTATCGAATTAGAAAGAACATTATTTTTTGTCCAAATATTGTCAATTAAAATCACATTCTGTCGATATAATGTCTATTTAAATCTAACAAATGTTCAAACCTCTATAACATGATCCAAAAATTTCGATTTCCTCAGTGCATGATCTTGCAGGTAAATTGATGTGAAAGTAGGCCTAAGTGCTAGATGTATACATGACAGTTCATTTTAGTAGGCCTATAGGGCCTAATTCCGACTAAATAGCTTTTTAAGCACCGGATTTACGGGTGCTGGCTTAGCTAAGTGGGTACTTCGGCTATTCTACTGAGTGATTTCACTCTTCGACCGAATTGTGCTTTGGTACTTGCACGATTCGTAACCCCACTGGCGCTGTCCGGCACTTTTTATGAAATCCGTTGCTGCGTCATCAGGTTTTCTGCGCCAGTCTTTAAATCGCAACCAAATACTTCAACGATCTCCCAATACAGAGATAAATCAACCGCAACGTATCGTTTTAGCACAGATTCACACGTGCAGGCAGTGGCGTACCGTAGGGGGGGGGGCGGCACTTGAGCAGGGGCGGCAAATAGGGTTGAATAAAAATAAAAGAAGGAGTGAATGCAGAAATAATTGAAAAAGTATAAGAGGAAGTAATAAAAGTAGACAAAGAAGGAAGGAAAGGAAGGGATAGCTTACAGTGGCGTAATGAGGGGCGGGGGGCGGCCCCCGGGGCAGGACAGGGCGGCTTCTGACAATTATAGTATAACAGTAGTCAGTGGCGTAACCAGGTCTTCCATAAAATTACGCAGTTTTGAAGAACTCTTAGGGGAGGGGTCTGGGGAGGGGCTGTAAAGTGTACAACCTAGCCGCACGACATTCTGGCACAATAATGTCTCGAACTCACAGGTCACACAGGTGGATCAGCTGATTTTTGAATCAACGGACTGATGTACTGGGTTTTGCGTGGACCAGATGACATTAGCTTACGATGATTTAATCTATAGTGTCTGTGATCGAAATTTCAGAAGTGCCACGAAATTTGCAGAGTCTTCACTATGTCGGCGAAGGGAAATGTTTTACTGACTGTACAGTAATAAAGTCTGCACATTAGAAATTCAACGAATAATAGTAATCTAGAATGTCAAAAAGTAATCTAAACGGTTAAAAAATTTGAGAGCTGCTAAAATCTTTAAGCAGTTGCGTAATTGCGTAATGCTAGTTACGCGCCTGACAGTGACAGTAGTAGATGAGCATGAGTCTAGCACGCACGGGAGGAGCAGAGGAATCTGATCTGTTTTCGAAGAAAAGCAAAAAAAAAGGTCATCAGAAATTTTGGCGGAAGTAATGAAGTAGGCCCTAATAAAGAAAATTTCCCGGAAATTTCCAAAATTAAGTGCAAGGGGCGGCATTTTGTGCCGGCGCCTCGGGCGGCATTTAAGCTCCGTACGCCACTGCGTGCAGGCACTGTGGGGTGGCCTAATAAACCACATAAAATTTTTGGACGGCCCCGTAGATTACGTAAATGGGCCTAAGAATGAAATGCTGTTGATAATAGGAGCATTTACATAGAAACGGTGAAGAAATCGCAAGGAAAGGCGACCGAATGAAGGCGCCATGCAGGTCGCCATTCCTTGCGATTTACTGCTGTAGGCCTAACCCATTTACTCAGCTTCTCCTCTCGCTTTCGTCCAAGAGGAAACCGATAAAATTTAATTTCTTCGTCGTTTCTATGTCTGTTCGTACAATCTTTCACACAAGTCGACAGCATTTTAACATTTGTTTTGACTTACGTAAACATTGTCACGTGATCCAGAGTAAATGCTCCTATACAATGAACCAGGAATTGAATTCAGGCCTCAGAGGTGAAGGTCAATCGATGCGTTATAAACTTGGCCAATATGACATTGCGTATTATATACCAGACCATATTTCTAATTTGCATTTTTACATAGACCCGGGCCTACTATGCGGTGGGTCAATTCATTCATTCATTCATTCATTCATTCATTCATTCATTCATTCATTCATTCATTCATTAATCATTCATTCGTTAATTCATTCATACATACATTTATTCATTCATTCATTCATTCAGAGAATTTATTTAGCCTAGCGCCTATTCAAGAGATCAGCTCAGGGCGCTCTCTGAGCTAGCCTATTATGATGTTAAGTGTCATTACGAACTAAAATATTACATCAGTTAGGAAAGCAGGTTCGCACACGGATCGCGTGGCTTATATCACAAACTTCACCTTAAATATATCGCGCGTGGCACCAGCCTTGCTGTAGAAACTCCGCTTCTGCACGTATTCTGGCAGTACAAATCCAAAGCCTGGATAAAGGAGGAGGGAGAAGCAGCATAATTAAACAGCAACCAAACTAGCGCAGGGGTCGAGGCCACTCGATTGGTCGCCATTGATAGACGCGTCCAGTGACCAGAATGTTCTCGCTCGTGCTGTCATTAGGACCCCTAAGGGGTCATCCATTAATTATGTCAACAAAATAGGGGGCAGGGGTTTGGAAAAGTTTGACAGTTGTTGACAGGGGGAGGGGGGTTCGGCTGAAGTTGACGTCAAACATTTTATTCGCAATGAATCCCAAAAAAGGTAGCGAAACAGAGTAAATGTCTAAAAAAAAAGGTCATCTAAAAAAGTCTTAAAAAAGGTCATCCGAGTTCAAATCTCTAAAAAAGGTCGTTGAGAAAAAATTTCAGTCGGGCTACGCTGCTGGTAGGGGGTTCTGGGATTGTTGACATAATTTTTGGGGGGGTCCGTCAATGTTTAACAGTTGTTGACAAGGGGGAGGGGTCAAAAAGGCCTAAAATTTGTTGACATAATTAATGGACGACCCCTAAGCACCATCACATCACTGCTGTCCTCAGATTACGTCACTGGCTTAAACTACCTGAAAGAGCAGTCTGATCACTTAGGCCTACATACAAGATACTTCAATCCGCCAATCCCCCTCTCTTCGTCTGTTGTTCACGGTCTAAACGCTTCCCTCAACCCCCTCCTCTTCCCATCTAACTCTTTTCCACCCTTCCATCGCCTCATCACTAAAATTTGCAAATAGCCACATAGCCACAGCTGTTCCAACCAGTAATGTAACTAGGGCTTTTCGTTTGCGGGTTTAAGCCTTGAGCATGGCGAGTGCGGTAGCGTGAGCCTACAGTGGGGCCGGGGGCTTTATTTATTTTTGGGAGGGTGCTTCAGCTTCTTTTGTGGAGGCTTAAGCCCCAAGCCCAACGCTAGTTACGTCCCTGATTCCACCTCTATGGAGCAAACTCCCACCAGATTTCTTCAAAAATCTGATAGATCTTACGAACTCGCTAAAACCTCCCTTGCTATCTCTCCACAGGTCTTGATGCAACCTTTGAGGGAAAGGTTCCCCGCCTCCTTAATCCGCCTATGGGCATTTAAATGCTATTCTGGTCCAGTTAGATAAAAGAGCCTAAGTCCCATCATGGAACGAGAATTCGTGACTTGAGGGTTTAATATTCGTAAGTATTCGTGAATATTAGGACATTTTTAATATTCGTAAATATTCGTAAGTATTCGTTGATGACGTCACTGTTTCAGTTTTGAGCACTGTCGAATGTGAATTCCGCATGATCGGCCTGCATTGCTTATTGAGACTTTGAACGATAAAGTAAGTGAAGTTACTGATATAAGATGAGTAACTGTAACATGTAAATGTTCTTGTTCCAATCATCTAATGCCTTGTCTTTGGCACTGAATTGTGTAAAAAAATTAATCCAGATTTTGAAGAATTAAGAATGAAAAGAAATAAAAAATTTTAGTATTCTTTGGCCAGTTTAAATATTCGTCAATATTCGTCAATTTCTACAAATCGTAATATTCGTAATATGCGCATACTCGTTCTATGAGTCCCATGCACTTCTGCGCGTGCGGTTCCCGGTTCGCTCCTGATGGTATCTTACTTAACAGATTTAACACTCGGGTTAGCACGGTCCGTACTACACGGGAACCTTAAATGGTTTGGCAACCATTCAAAAGGGCAGCGGTGGTGAAGGATCTCATCCGTTTGACCGGATGAGGTAAACAAAATTACCGAAACTGAGCAGAGTCGAGGCTATACGATCCGTATAAAAGCGTGCTGGTCTAAGCTTAGCTTTCTCAAGTCTCAAGACGGCCTCGAGTACGATTTATGGGCTGCATGGCTCACTAAATAGTCGCATAAATCACCGAAATTGTTAATATAGTGTCATTTGCATACTTGTGCCCCTCAATTAATCTTTTACGATTGCAGTTTAGACTTGACTATTAGGTTTTCACAGTGGTTAGCCTAGGCCTCTTGCCTATAGTAGGCCTATACGTGGCGAGGAGTTGGCCTTCATCTTCTGGAATTTAACAGACGTGAGACGTGCAATCAATTATTAAACAATAGCCTACATTACTACATGAACATCATAATACTATATACAAAACCTTCACTACCACACTTAACACTGTTCCTTTTGGGCGCGCTGATGTCGGGAACGCCTCTGACTAGGTTCCTTAAAGAGGCGTTATAGGCCATAGAACGAGAATTCGTGACTACAGGCTTTAATATTCGTAAATATTCGTGAATATTAGGTTATTTTTAATATTCGTAAATATTCGTAAATATTCGTTGATGACGTCACTGTTTTCCTTTAGGTTACGAACTTATTTAAGACTACTAATTAAGAACATGTGCAGTGGTTATGCGGCGCTATACTAAGTGCTGTGGTCCGTAAGCTGTGTGCGCTTAGCCAAATCTTACCATACCTTGAGGTAGGCTACTCTGTAAAAAAGGCGACCATGACCAGAGGCCCGGGAATCTATAGTATCGAGCCAAAGGCGACGAATCTCACACAAGTTTTGGCTTTGTGGTAACATTAATACAATAAAAATTATCATTTGCGCGCTAAACTGTTTCATGCATAACAATATATCCTTTGTGAGACAGAACCAAGGGAATAAGACACCTTGTGTATAATGTTCCAAGCCAAGCTGAGGGCAAATGATCTGACCCGAATCAGTCTCTCTCTCTCCCTCTCTCTCTCTCTCTCTCGCTCTCTCTCTCCTCTCTCTCTCTCTCTCTCTCTCTCTCTCTCTCTCTCTCTCTCTCTCTCTCTCTCTCTCTCTCTCTCTCTCTCTCTCTCTCTCTCTCTCTCTCTCTCTCACACACACACACACACACACACACACACACACACACACAGTCTTTGTCCGTCGGTCTGTTTCTGTATCTCTGTGCAGTCTATCTCCAATCTCCGAAAACCCCTCACTCAGTGTGGGTAATGCCAGTATTATGAAGAAGATTCGTTTCGATTAGTTCCAATGTTGCCTTCAGATTAGCGCTTGCCTTATAAGTCAGAGTCCTTTGACTGATAAGGAATGAGGCTGACGCATAATGTCGCTGTATGTTGTTTAATTTAATATTGATGTCACTCGTCTTGACCCAAATACCAAATAGCTCGCGACGCTCAGTGCCAGCCTTAGGAGATATAGACGGCTGCTTAAGGCGGCATTTTTAAGGGGCGGCAAATTCCGGCAAAACACACGATGGTCACTTCCGTCAAAAGATGTCATTTATGAGTAAGGATTTTGAAGAATTAAGAATTAGAGCAACTTGAAATTTTTAATATTCGTTGGCCATTTTAATATTCGTCAATATTCGTAAATTTCTAAATATCTTAATATTCGTAATATGCGCATACTCGTTCTATGTTATAGGCCTACATGAATTTCCAAATGAATGAACGAGTAGCCTATGTCATAATTATATGTTTGTGCCATCAGATAATGTTATAAGCAACTAAGTGATTAAAGATCAGAGGGCCACTCCGTATTCGTCGCTTAGCTTGCACATCAAAATATCATGCAAGCAATAACCGATGTATCTCGGCGCTCCTGAATAAGTTGGTGCCCTGCGCTTAGATTCCAAGTGGCGCTTGAGAAATTTGGAGTTAACTGTTACGATTACGAACAATGTTTGCTAATAATTCTTGAAAAGCCGGTATATGTGCTAAATAGTAGTGGGTGCTGGTATACTCGGTCCTTAGCTGAGTCAAAAAACAATGAAGAATACTTTTTGGAAGACGCGTAATTTTTATTTTCAGAAGATTTATAACTCTAGCAGAAGGTTATGCTTAACAAATTACAAACACTGAAGTAGTATGAACGAAAACTGAGAAAAACCAAAGCAATAGTTTTCATTAATTAAGCAAATAAGATATATTAAACCATTGGAAGCTGTGCTTAGGGGTTTAACTTACCGCGCTGTATTTTTTAAATTATTTGATGGGGTTGAAAAATGAATTGGGAGGGTTGAGCCCCAACTCCGGCAATTCAATTCCTGCCTGTAGTTGACGGTCAATGACGTAATCTTTTAGAGCAGAACACGCATGTCAATCCCAATGATTCCTTGCACGCTTTGTACTCGGACCTGTTTGCATTCAGACCTATTTTCTGCCAGGGCGTCAAAAACTGCATCAGGCCCATTCAAATCATAAGGCTCGTGTATTGTCATGGACCTAAATGCTGTTTGCACAGTTCCGGTTTTGATCAGTGTTTACGCTTGGCCTGCCATCGCTTGCAACGAATTTCCAAGAACGTCGGCAAGGATTATGTATGCACCTATGGTACTGTAGACTAAACGGATTCCGTACGTCGTGTGTATATATAGCGTGCGAAGCCACTTCTTTGCCTGGTTTGGCATTGACGATACGTTGGATTTAGGCTATTTGGGCATCAGCCGATAAATCTTTCTACAAGGTTTGCATTAACAGTCATTTCTTTCAATCATTTGAATAATTTGAAATTTTGGGCCCCTTGCAGATTTTTCAGATGGACACCCTGAGGCTTGTTACTCAACACATAATGACTATTTTGCCCCCTTTTAAAAGATTCGGTCCTGGGTCCCCGCAGATGCGGTCTGTTGTGGCCCATATAGTTAAAAAAGTTTTTAAAGAGTCAAATGGAAGCTTAATTTGCAATAGTCCAGAGCTATCTACTATTTTAAATACTACTTAAATAGCTTCCTATTTCAGGTAGGCCTACTATTTACTATTCTATTCAAATAGTCACTCAAGCTATTTATCCCAACACTGTCTGTTTAACGCTGACTCGGAGATTATGACAGTCGAGTGGATTGGAAACCCAGCGCACTTGCTCGTTAAACCGAAACAGTTTGAGACAAATGAGATCTGATTCTAGAGCAGGTATGGCGAAACCTTTTTGAGGTGCGTGTCAAAATGCCGCTAAAACATTTAAAAAATACCGTTGCGTACCCCTCGGAATTGTGTAGTAGGCCTATGTATACCTAATTGTTTTTCTTATGCAATTCTCAACTGACAAAGCGTAACAAAAACTGAATTAAAGGACATTATTTCAAGGGTGGTTTTTAAAATGGTGTTACAATAAAGTCCTTCATACGAGAAAATGTGGATTCCTACACTGATTTTGTATTTCTAAGTTTAAAATTTTTGGGGAAACGCTACAAATTCCGTGTGCCCGAAAAATTTCAGCTCGTGCCACTTTGGGTACGCGTGCCATAAGTTCGCCATCCCTGTTCTAGGACCCGTATTTAGCCCGAACTTGGTGAAGTCCTCATATGAAGGCTCTACAAAACTGTTTCTGTTAGATTAAATTTCGAACGTCCTAAATACTTTCAGATGTCAGGCGATCATCGTCCTCCGTGGATGTTCGATCCAAACCGCATTTCGTCCAATGGATTTCTCATACGACCGGACAACCAGCCGAGATACTACTTCCGAACAAGTCACATACAGGAGTCGTAAGTACCAACACCATCATCACCGCTATACGATCACCGTCACGGCGCCACCAACGCCGCCATCACACCACTGCCACCGCTGTTGCCGCTATCACCATCATTTCACTACAGCAACCGCCGCCATCACAACCACCACCACCAAACTTCTACAGCGCCACTCGAAAGCCAAGCGCTGGGCACCAGCTTATTCACGAGCGCTGCGTCTAGTCAGAGGGGTTGTCATAAAGAGTAGTCAGAAGGAGGTCCGAGTCCGGCTTTCGGAGGAAGCAGGACAACTGAATCCTTGTTTGACAATTAGTTGTCGATCTGATTGATTGAAAGTCAGTTACCAAACGACTTACGAGCAATCCATACCATGTCAGCATTTCTATGGATATTAAAAGATACTCATATGGGCTCTATAGGGGCCCATATGGAAATGTGGGACTCGTATATGGGATCCATGTGGGCATGCTGGCTAGTCTAGAGAGCCGGCTATGGGTATGAAGTGCCAGAGACAGTATCCTATAGCATCGGCATATGAAGGAGGTCGACCATTCTTCTCCCTGGCTGCCTAATTTTCCCATTGACAGTGTAGGTCAATGTACTCATTATAGCGTAATGGGCTAGGGCATGTAGGTGGCGCCACTATCGCAAAACAAACTTGCCCTGAAGGAGATTTGAACCATCGACTTCTCTACTGACAGTTCAGCACGCTAACCCTACACTATCACGCACCACGATTACGCACTGAAAGCTAAGCAGGGTCAACGGCTGTAATGTAACAGTCGATATAGTTTACATTTACAATTACATTTGAAGGCCGAGACTGGAAAAGACCGGACCGAGGCAGATCAATTGGCCGGCGCTGGTCGCTGGAATTACGATCGCAGTGGTTCTGGCCATTGTCATCATTGTCGTGACCGTCGTTGTGACCAAACAATCGCCAAAGACAAACGAAGGTGAGTCCGGAAGATAATGGTGATGATGATGGTGTTGCTGATGATGATGACGACGATGATGATGTAAGCTAAGTGACGACGACGACCACAACGATTGATGATGATGATGGTGGTGGTGATGATGATGATGATGATGATGATGATGATGACGATGATGATGATGATGAATACGACAATTTCTACAGCGCCGTAACACCTCACATGCCGTTACAAGGCGCTTTGACACAATCAAAACTTAGTCAGGATGCGTTAACTTAACATAAAATGTCTTGAGTCTGACTCCAAGGATGTTGCTACATATTGAAGGGGGAAGATTGTTCCAACATCTAGGTCCAGCAACAGTGACTACAACGTCTTTGTAATGTACAGAATGTACAACGTCTTTGTAATGTACAGAATGTAAAGTGCTTGGATATGATTTTTCAGAATATTCAATGTCTGCGGCCAACAGACATCACAGTATTGTTTTTATGGACAATTTTTAACATACATAATTTCTATGGCTCTGTAATTCACACGTGCCTGATATATCGCGACTTCTAGTAAATCATAATGTTGGGATTTCCACAAAGTCCTAATTGCTGACTTGGGAACCAGTTGAGTCAGAGGCGCACGATCTCCTTTCAAGAATTTCATAAAGCCCGACACGCATGACCAACTCGAAGACAACCGTATAAGCAGCAGTGCGATACATATATATATATACATACATCAACATACGTACGTACATGATTACATGTATGCATACATACATACATACAGGCATGCATACATACATACATACATACATACATACATACATACATACATACATACATGCATACATACATACATACATATAGGCCTACATACACAGACATACGCACACATACATACATACATACATACATACATACATATACATACATACATAGCTACAAAACATATATATACATACCTACTACATACATATTAGCCTATAGGCCCATAACGATATATACATTTCTGCACCTCAGATTCACATTTCGGTGCGTTACAAATTTAACTATAATAATAATAATACATACATACATGCATACTACATAAATACGCACACGCATACCTATGCATATGAATATTATGCATATATACATACATACATACATACATGTCCATAAACACATACTTGCCTATACACGTATAACCTACATAATACGTACCTACGTACATACATATAATACATACGTATACATACAACATACTTGCATACGTACATAATTATATACTTGCACGTATATGCATGCATGCATACATACATTCATATATAGTGGTTTCAGTGGATAAATGTTATTGGACAGATCGTGCCAACTTTCAGCTCTGATAATTTGCTTTTATGGTGCATGTGGTCGATTGTAACAAGTGGCCATGCAAGACTTACTGTTGTTGTTACACACAGTAAACGTCCTACATCATCAACTGCGCAAGATGACCCAGTTGTAAACGTCCTACATCGTCAACTGCGCATGCGTGACCCATTTCCATGTTAGCCAAAATGCGGTTTGCAATTGGTCCGACAATAAAGAATATTCTATCTGGAAATTCCCGAAATGCAACACCTAGCGTAAGGCTATAAAAATTTGCATAAAATAACCGCATGCCATCTATTATAGGCCTATCTGGGCGTTTACGCTGACGCTGATCATAAACCCTCTTTTGCTGAGGGGCGTCCAGATGGGAACGTAGCCATGCGCCCAAAGCAGGTTTCTGGTCCGATTAACAAGGCTAAATTCTGAAGTCTATTCAGAATGGAAGCCATTTATAAGGAAACAATATGCTTAGACGCTATTGGACAGGATGGGCGTGTTCGTTACCTGTGGAAATTCTAAGGCTTTTCATATCGACAGTTGACAGTCATTGCATATTATAAATATATATGCAATGAATATATATATATATATATATAATGAATATATATATATATATATGTCTTGAGGCTTCCTAAATGGCTACAGACAATGATGATGTTTATGGCTTTCTTCCGGCTTTGTCACCTAAGTTTTTCAATCACAATGAACGAACGCCTTAAGTAAATTTATGCTTACGTGCATGTATGTATGTATGTATGTATGTATGTATGTATGTATGTATGTATGTATGTATCATGTATGTATGTATGTATGTATGTATATATGTATGTATGTATGTATGTATGTATGTATGTATGTATGTATGTATTTGTGAATGTATGCATGCATGTTTGTATGTATGCACATAATGTATGGATAGATGTGTGTGTAGCCTATGTATCTACACATGTAGACCCATGTGTGCATGAATGCATCTGGATATGTGTATAGCTCATTTAATAAATAGTGTGATTTATGATATTATCACAGAAGGTGCTAACAACAAAATATTGAAGCTCTGATTCATCTGAGATAAATTAATTAAAGTAAAATGAAAGAAAAATAAATTAGTAAGAGATAATTATTAATGAAACGGCAGGGCTTTCACATGTCCATAAAAGACAAATAGATAAATAGACTAACATAATGTATCGTAATTACACCTGTATAACACATATATTTAAATAAATATTATTATATAAGTAATGAAAAGATCGACATAATGGATAGGCCGACCTGGAGTCCTGGACACACACAGAGGTTGATAGCACGTATACACACTACACAGATTTCTACATACAATACAATACAATGTACACTATTCACACCCAGTGTTTTAGTTGTCGGGGGTTGGGGGTTCAACCCCCTAGTTCTTTTTCTAACCCCCTCAGCTAAGTAACTGAAAAGATGCTGGGGGGTTAGGTCTTGACCCCCCCGGCTGTTGCTCTGTCATCAAGTACAAAAGAATATAATTATAGCCCAATTCCTTTACTTTTAAGTAAATTAGTTACTTACTTACTTACTGTTATGGTTTGTGACTGAGAGCGGAGAACCAGTCTACAGAATTAAGGTGACAGCCAATTTCTGTAACACGTTTTTCCTTTTCCTCTAGGCTCTTATGCTATAGTTCGAGCACATGATTGAGGCTATGGTGTAAGATATATTATAGACTCTTACACCATGGTTGAGGCTATTTAGTGTGTGGGGAAAGACATATTGCATTGAGTAGAGTTTGGAATAAGTACTTCTGACGCAGCTGATGTTTTACTTGAATATTCTATACTTAAAAAGAGCGATGGTTTTATTCTTGGGCAGAAATTACAGCCACTTATTACTTTGTTGGAAGTTCTGCCTGTTTCATCTGCTGAGTGTGAAAGAGGATTCAGTCAGATGAATTTATGTCACACTAGTGGAAGAAACAGGCTTCTGGTGAGTTCAGTGAATGATCTGTTGATGATTGGCATCAATGGTCCACCTCTTACTGCATGGAATGTAGGAAAATATGTTATTTCTTGTCTTAAAGCTGGCAGACATGGTGCTTTGAACAAAAGCCACTGGGTTACCAAAGAAAAAAGAAATTACAAAACATAGTCCAAAATTATTTTTTTAAACTATCGGGTATAGTGTAAGAATCTATGCATTATGGTTTGTGTTATTGAATTACTTTCCAAAAACCAGGTGTTTTGTCTATATGATCATGCATGGGTGTTTTTAGGGGGTGGTTTTACAGGTTCAACCCCCCCGCCCGAAAAAAAATAAAAGCATTGTTATTAAAAACTAAATCTGTAGAAAAATACGACCATTTCCAATGGAAAACTCCGAAAACTTAAAAGTTAAAACCCCTCTGAAATTTTTTTCCTGGGCACGCCCCTATGATTATGTAATTTCTTTGTTATGTCGCACAGATACATTTAAAGAAGAAACTAAGATATCTCATGAGTCGTCAGTTGTTTCATATTAACGACATTAAAATTTAATTTAGTCCTGTGATCGTTTACTTTCGAAATCTGCCAAAAATTTCGACCCCCCAGTTAGTTTTTGACAACTAAAACACTGTTCACACCTACTGTCGTGCAACTGGTAAACAGGTTTTTATTTAACACTTTGACGACGAGCGTGTTGGCCTACTATAGAAGCGACCGGGAAACCGAAGCAGGTCGTCGTTAAAAGTGTTAAATGAATTGATAGACGTTGGTGTAATAAAATATCACACAAAGAGAAGCTTGAAAACCTTTTGGTGTATAGGGAAATAGAATTCAGTCTTCTTTTGAACCCATCGGACTAAATGTAGACATTGTTATTCTAATGCGGTTTGATGTTTTGTATGTGAAATGTACAGTGAATCACACCATCACACCATAATGTGTTTATTTGGCCCATAGTGCCATAAGCAGGGTCAAATAAACAAGTTCCTGTTGAAGAAAAGCGTCTATGGTGTAACGTAGGCTCTATAGGCATAGCCTATACCAACTCATAAAGGAACATAAAGAAACAACATTACTGTCTTTAACATAATAACAATCGTTATCGTAAACTCCAAACTTCTAAAGCGCCACCCGAAAGCCAAGCGCAGAGTAGCCGGGAATCTCGTGGGGTGGGTTAGTTTTCGGGGAGGGGTTCCATTGACTCGTATTTTTAGTATTTTTTAATAACAGTAATTAATGCATTTATTGGGGGTGGGTTGAACCCGAAAACCACCACTAAATTACGCCCATAGTTGCAGTTCCACTCTAATGGTCGCCACCCAGCTTTCACTTAGCCTTTCTCTTCTTCCCTTGATCCGTTCCATTCTGGGATCCAGTTCATCGTCTGTCTGTTTCCAAGGGCATTGAATGTCTCATCCACTTCATTTTATAGCGCCAGCGCCGTAGGTTAAGCTGGTCTCCCTTACGTGGCTTACCTGAGAAATTTACCAGATTTTGCATTACTTCTTATATTACATTTATACAGCGCCTCTACAACAAGAGATTGGGCGGGAGAAAATAGAGGACGTCATCTGGAAGAGAAGACTAAAACAATCTAATTATCTGAACCAATACGTTGGCACTATGAAAGTCATTAGATTTGATAGACTATTGGATAAATTATCTTTTCTGATGATGACATCCGCTATTTACCCGTCCTGACTTTAGGCGCTACATAAATGTTGTAATTATTGTATTAACGAGTCTTAAATGGTGTAATTATTGTATATGAGTCATAAGTGGTGTAATTATTGTATTAGTGAGTCAGACAACACCGACACCGAACTCCAGTTTGGCTCAGTTGATCGGGCCAACCATGACACCAACAGCAGCAACACCGGGTCAGGCATCGAACCGAAGCATAGCACCACTTAACGGTAACTTTCACGATTTTAGGAAATGTATGTCTCATCCGATTCATTATTTTATGCAGCGTCGCTACAGCCAGAGTCAGGACGAGCAGTAGCGGGTGATGTCAGTAATGCAAATCTCTGCAGCTAACCCTGCCAGCAAGTAGGCATTAGCTGGGACCCTTATGGGTTCTGTATGGATTCCATATGGGTCCTATATGGGCTCTGTATGGGCACTGGCAGACGATTTAATATCTAGGCCTAGTTATGAAGCGTACCAGTCGCCACAAAACACGGAAGCTTGAAGTTAAAGAGCGATTGTTTTCAGCTAATGCACACACTATAGACCAGTCACTGTACTGCAGTCGGCAATTCTTAAGGGCCCACCCTCCCCGCATTTCATGGGCAATAGGTGCGATCTATATGGACTCTATAGGGTCCCATTTGAGAACATGTTCTGTATGGGCTCCATGTAGACATGCTGGCAGGGGAGAGACCTCACGAAAATTATACAGCTTAAAAATAAATCCAAAGAAATTTGTTGTTTCGAAGGCACTAGTATTTTACCAGATTATCAATATATTAATTAATGGTATTTACAACTTTGGACTGGAATATTAATTAATATATTAATTAATGGCATTACTTGTTTTTGACCAGAATATTACTGTGTTCATTAATAGCATTATATATATAACTGTCATTGACTGGAATATCAATATTTGATTAGAATATCAATATATTAATTAATGGCATAAACTCTTTGACCGAAATATTAGCATATTAATTAATGACATAACTGTTTGTGACCGGAATATTAAAGTATCAATTAAGGAGATTATAACTGCTTTATCCAAAATATTAAAATATTAATTAATAGCATTAGGCCGTATGACTGCTTTTGACCAGAATATTTATACATTAATAATTAATTACACTGATAACTGCTTTTGACCAGAGTAAAAATAATATATTAATAAACAGCATTATAACTGCTTGTTGTGTTTCTTCTTTCGCTGTGCAGCGGTCACTCCGAATCCGCGTCCGGTCCAACTTCCAAATTTAGATTCGACGACTTCCCCCTTTTGGACAGGTATACCATACTGTTATAGTTGCATGATGATGATGAACAATTTACTAATCGTGTGCGATGCCAGCTTTTCACATTTGACAACTGCTTGACAACTTAGACAGAGAAACAGATCATTATCATTCATTCATTCATTCATTCATTCATTCATTCATTCATTCATTCATTCATTCATTCATTCATTCATTCATTCATTCATTCATTCATTGCGAAGATTTATATAGCGCCCTTTAAAATTTCTACTCAAAAGCGCTCCCGACCAAACCCCGGCTAAACGGGACGGTCTTAAGTATGTAATAAAACGCTTCTGAGTGAACTCTATGCATCAGGCGTAATGCTGATGAGAGCCCATTCCATACCATAGGGCCGACAATAGAGAAAGCACGATGCTGCCTATAAGAGCAGTTCGCGCACAGGGAGCAAGGAGTTCACCCTGTGCATAGAAGAGCGGAGAGCACAATCAAGTGCTTTGAGTCTTGCTGATGACTTGCATTTTTTGTCATTTGCATGTAATAGGCTAGCAAAGTGAACAGATGTAATATATACACACATATATATATATATATATATATATATATATATATATATATATATATATATATATATATATATATATATATATATATATATAGACAGACAGACAGAGACAGACAGAGACAGAGATAGACAGCGGGTATAGCGTTAACTTTATGTGAGCTGCTTCATCACTGTTTCGGGTATCGAATTCCTCGCCATATTCCCATATAGGCTATAGATATTGGTGAGTATGAAGTGGTTATTCTGGTGATGGATTGTTGTTGAATTGTATGGATCTCACGACCTGTTGCCTAAGGCTGCGCCTTCAACAACTTTGCTGTAAAGAGCCAAGAATGAATCATCAGCGATAATCGTATACGCCTATTATTCAGCAAAGCATTGCTAACTCCGTCCTTCTAAGTGGTATACCTGTCTGACAGTGTCTGATCTTTGAATCGTGACAGTGGAACCAAACCTGGCCTTGACTTGGTTTTGACTGAGCACCAAATTAAGCTGGTAACCATGACTTATAGGTGTTGGAGTTCTCTAAATCAATAGATTTCGGTTATCAAACGTAGTTAACACTTCAGATCTCTCCACTTGAAGACTCTGATGGTGCTTGATTCAAAATATGTTGCTTTCCTTTTGTTGCGCATTTCTGCCAATACCTTTGGCTCAAAAGGATCTGTGCCACTTCGGTCCTTTACTTCCTTACATAGAAATTGTTAGCCTGGTATACGGTCTGCCAGCAGACAGGACCTTTCTCAGACTTTGTTACGCGATTTTTCATTGAACAGTGACCATGCACACGTCTCTTCTTTGTAACACTTAGTTACAACAACAAGATGATTCCCAGATTTAACACTTGGGAGATAAAGAAATAGTAAGTTTACGAGTATAATTACCAGTCTACCAGGGGCAAGACTATACCCTACGCCAGTCTATCAAAGGCCAGTCTACCCTAGACCAGTCTACCCTATAGGCCAGTCTATTGTCTATGCCAGAGTAGATCCTTTGAGGTTTGAGAGTCTATTAGAAATTACAGTTATGTGAAATGAGTGTCAGGCTCTGTCCTTAGCCTCGGGAAGAAATAGACGATCGAGCCAAAAAGCAATTATACAAGTAAGAGGCCCAATGATCCCGTCCTAAAAAAGAACCGGAACGCCGGTTTCAGGCGTCATGTTAATCTAGAAATTGTTAACCGGTACGACGCTCCGGTAGTGAAAAAAGAAGCGGAACGTCATTCCGGTGCGTTCCGGTACCAACCTATCCCTGAAGAGGCCATTTTGATAGTTTGTAAAGTTTTTGTTTGATTGCAGATCGAACGACTTCCTCATCATTGTCTACTACTCCATATTCACCAGGTATTTGAAGTCGTTACTTGATCATCTGCTACTTTAGCTTTTCACTTTCGACAGCTGCTTGATAACTTAGCCACAGACATATGCCTCGAGTCTTGCTGATGATTTGACATTTTTTTATCATTTGCTTGTCATAGGCTATAGCAACTGAAAAGATCTTATATATATATATATATATATATATATATATATATATATATTAGGGTGCCACTCAACGTAATGTGAAAAAATAGACTTCAGAATGTTCAAGGTCCCACCCCCTCATTTTTTTCTCTTTATGATGCATAGTAAGTGTGCTAAGTTTCATTGAGAAATATTAATTTTTACTGGTAGCTCAATGTGCTCATATTTTTAATATTATGGTATGCACGTTTGTTGCGATTAAATGTATTCTTTTATTCAAAGTTTTCTCTGCCAGAGTAAATTAAGTCCTGAGTGAGTAACTCAGTGTTGTTGTAATGTTACTGTTCACCAGTGACAGTGTTCTTGTTCATATTCTTTTCTGCTATATACTCATTACTGAGCTGCATACTGATTTCGTTATTATTTGAAATAAATTATTATAATCAATCATAGTACTGTAATGTGTGTGTGCCAGTAGTGCAGCATAGTTATTACTTAAATTGTGCATCACTCTTCACTGAGAACCACAGGTGACTCCTTATAATGTAACTTTGATTATTCATTTGTTATTTAGTTCATGAGTGAGTGATGATAGAGGTTTTGGCTTTTATTGGGAATATTAGCAACAGCCAATAACTCAGCAGTTCATGCCGGTGCCTGTGTACTTTTGGAAGAAAAGTTGGGCAATGATCTGGTCAGCTTAGCTAACAGGCATCACTTCATGGAACTACTGGTAGTAAAAGTGTTTGATACATTGAGAGGACCAATAATTAGTGGACCAAACGTCCAGTTGTTTCAGAGATTTGGTGAGTAGTGGGGCTCGATTGACCGATCAGACTATGAAAGTGTTTTGAAGGTATACATTCCATCGCATCGGCTCTAGATCCAGTTCAGGATAACCTCATACAGTTCATTCAGTGCTCAGGACCTTACAGAGTTTCGGTTAAGGGACGATTTCCGAGAGCTTCTGCAACTATTTCTCAGAGCAGAGTCCGAGTCACGCAGTGTGAGTGTTCATAGTCACCCTGACCCTTCCACTCCGCTAGGTGGATGGTGTAGCTGATATGCAGTTTGAAATTTTTCCTTTTCGCTCCCAATTCCGTCTGACTGCACGTGAACTGTCAGCTTTCGGTCACTTCGACACATTCGTACAGAAGGTCCATCTGAAGGTCTGGCTTACATGTGCATGTGCTTCGTCTGCTCCAAAGGAATGATCTTCAGTTACTCTGTGAGTTAGACAGCTACAAGAAGACACACCATGCTGTTGCTAAAGCTGTCATAAAGTCATTCACTGGTCACTTATGGCATGTTAGTGAAATTCTGGTCGGTCTCGCCTTCCTTGACTCTGAAGTTTCTGCAGAGGTGAAGTCTGTCATGGTTGCAGCTATAGACGTCAAAACAACAGATTCTCCTCAATGCATTGCCTTCACTACAACACTTCATCAGAAGCAGCTGTCTGACTTTGTGTGGTAACACAACAGGTAATTTTTCACAGCATTGGATATACCACAATATTTCCTAGCCTACAATCTAGATACATGGGACAGTGACAACGACTACATTGTTGCCCAACAGAAATTGAGAAGTCTGAAAGTTGTCAATGAAACCGAGCGCTTAGTGGCTTGATCCAGAGTTTCAATGGAGTCCTAACAAATCAGGAGAACAGAAACAGTTCTTGCTGCAAGTCGTAGAGATAGTTAGAAACACCGACCTGACTTTCGAAATCCAAACAAGTTCACATTTACTACCGCTAGTGCAGCAACAAGAACATCAGCATCCGCAGAGACAAATGATTAACATTTCTGACATTTCTGTCATTGTTTGTTTAGTACTGATTGTACTATGTGTTGATTATTACACACAGTCACACACAATACACACTACAGTATTAGTAACTTTTGGAATTCTGCAGTAAATAGCAACAGCCATTGACCTCCTTTGCGAGCATTTTGACAAGACTGCGAGTCTTCTGACTTCTGGTGTTGAAATTGACATTATACGGCAATATCGGAAAAAAGTTACATATATTGTAAAACTTCATCAGTGTTGAGCTACCAGTAAATATTATTAGAATGCATCCAAATTTTGTGAGCATATCTATTTTAACATTAGGAACATATTTGGAGGGTGGGAAGATGAAAATTAAAAAAATAATTTTTGAGTGGCACCCTAGTATATATATATATATATATATATATATATATATATATATATATATAGGCTTATATATACACGCACGCACGCACACAAACACTCACGCACATACAACTTAGCCAAAGAAACATATCACATGCCTTGTCGATGACTTGTCATATTTTGTAATTAGCTAGCCTAGCAAGTAAAAAATATGTAATGTATTCTTCGCTCTTGGTGATCAGTGATACAGTATCTCACACTCACAGCTACCCCGTTTACGATGGTTGATGCTACTTCCAGTTGGCATACAGACCCATAAATTTGCGGTGGAATTTATAGTTTTCCTGCCAGAATTTCTATGGGCATTAGATTGGATCCAAATGAGTTGTTTGCGGGTCCCGTGTGGGAATATGGGCCATATAATGGGCTCAATGTGGGCATGCGGGCAGAAAGCATAACTGAATGTTTACTCAATCTTAAACAGTCATGATCTTCTAGTACTTCGGTCTCGGACTGCCCCATCACAGCATCGTGCCTATGCCTCTGTTGGCCCTTTGCTGTGGAATGACCTTCCTGCTATATTATAACTCGTGCTGTGATCTTATCTGGGGTCACTACTGTTTCTGCCCGTTCTCTTAAGACTTTTGTTTTTTCGAGGGGCCCTTCTCACTGGTAGCGCCTCTGATTAGGTTGTACTGTGACTCTGTGAGAGGGGCTTTATAAATCCATAAATAGAATAGGATTAGGTAATCCATTACCTGCTTGGTTCTTCTATCCACATTTTCATTTAGACTGCTTCATTAGAAAGTAGGGGAGAAAGGAAACTTGGACAGAGTGGGGCAGAGAGATGGTTGAATGGTAATACGCTGGCACGATGATCAGAAGTACATGTGTTCCATATCGGCTAGCCCCATAAGTTAGACTCAGTCTTCCACTCCCTAGAGGTGACTGTAAAATGACCAGTAGGATAGATGGGCGCCTTGCAGTTAAATTCAACTTCTGTTAAACTTACTATCATCTGTTACTACCATGTCATGTCATCTTACTGCATACTTGTCAGTTTGAATTAACAAAGGATTGGTATTATCATTTTTATGCCCCGAGGTTATCCCACAGGGACTTGAATATTAACTATTTTGGAATTATCATTTTCATTATCATTATTGCAACTATTATTATTATTGTAATTTTATTATTATTAATTTTATTATTATTATTATTATTATTATTATTATTATTATTATTAGGCCTATTATTATTATTATTATAACGGTAGTCGATTAATGGCCCTAAAATGACGCAAGGCCCCATTTTGCAGCTTTTCTCAACAGAATATTAAACTGAGCCATAGTAACAACATTGCTTCTGTTTTTTTCCATAGCTATTTGTTCTGACAACACCTGGATTAAGCTGCCGAATGCATATGCCAGCAGTACGTTTTATCAGTCGGGAATAACAAGTCCGGCTGCCTGTCAATCTGCCTGTCTTCAGTTATCCAGCTGCGGAGGAATAATGTGGTATTTACAGAGTGCGGAAGGCTGCTACTTGGTATATACTTGGTCTTTCATTTCCTACGATGATAGTCCTTATTACGTCTACTACAGCTTGATTCGAAATCAGAGCAACTGCGATCCCAGTTAGTATTTCAGGCATAGTTATTCTGCTTGTTTTTTTTATGGTAATTGACCTAGTTTAGTATTATTTTGTTCTTACTCAGTGTAGCGATTGGCGAATGCAATTATCGAATATCTTGTTTTATATGATTAGCATTTGTGAAGAATTTACCAGTAAGATATATGCGACACTGAATAAACAAAGTAACACTGTAAGGCGTTGAAGCAGTCTAGATATTAGCGCATGCATATGAGAAGTGAAGAGCTACGTTGCTATAGTGATGAATAATGCTGCATCCAATCAGAAGATCGAGAATGTAGAGTTGAAAATAAGGGTTAGAAGTTCAACGAGAGAGGTTGAAATGGACAGACGTTGGTAAAAGTCGGCTGCAGTTGACTTTGTTGGATAAATATCGCATCTGTACTATATAATGGTGTTCCTATTTCTCAAGTTTAACCAACTAAATTCTTGGGTGTTTATGTAGGCCTAGACCAACACTTAACATGGGACGTCCGGATGCCAGAAAGGATCAGAGATGGGAGGCTAAGGAGCTGTATTTTATATAGGCCGAATGTTTAGGCCTATAACTTAGTCCGAAACGAACTATGTATTTCAAATTTCCTCAAACTTACAACTCTTGAGCAAAACCTCAGTCTTCTGGCATTCGGCTGAGTGTTGGTTGTAAATTTTGATCTTAGATGATACATGCATCTACGTCTGGAGTGGACAGTATAATCGCCAAGCCCTCGGTGGCGTTCAACAATCGAACCTGAGTGATCTAAATCTCTGCATCGCCTCTTGCCAGAACAACCCAAACTGTTCGGCTGTCGACTTCGATGTAAACCAAAGATACTGCTGGCACTTTCAGAATACGAACGAAAGCAGTCAAACCCAGCTCGGTCCTGGCATCCGTCACTTCGACAAGGACTGCCGAGATCCCCGTGGTAAGTTCTCTCCAAACTTCAGGCCAGGTCACCCGAATTGGCACGAGATTGGAGTCTTGTTTATATTGCTCTTCAGATAACACTGTTGCTCATTTCTCTGTTGGTTGACTTCTTAATTAGTAGTTCTTACCTACTGTATGTCAACGCGTCTGTAGCTGATGTGGCCTATAGTACGTAGCAGTAGGCGTAGGTAAAGTAGTTTATCAGAAATTTAACCTGAGTTATATTGTCAAAGCGAGTCAAGATTAAATTAACGCATCAAAGCTGTGTTTATAATTTTTATGAGCTTTCTTTATTTGTCTTTTAATTGTTAAATTATCTTGCTGCTCAACATTTTCTCGAAGCGTCTTTCGTCCATGTATCCGAAGTCGAACCTCCACTGGACATCGACCTGTGGACAACCCCTCTGATAAGATGCAGCGCTCGTCAATAAGCTAGTGCCCTGCACTTAGCTTCAGAGTAAACGAGTTTAAGATTAGCCTACGCTTGCTTGTTTAGGCTACTGTTTACCGACCACTGTGTGGTAACAAAGTCCATTAGCGTTGCCCTCCTCCTTTAGCCTACAATTATTACCATGTATTAAAAAGACGCAAGAGAATTCTGAGCAGCAAATATTAAAGAGTAAAGAAAAATACAAACAGTTTTTTATGCGGTAGTTCACCATTTAAATATACTTGGTATGCTCATATATAAACCTGTAACTGTCGATTTCTTTTGTTTTCCAGCCAGGACAACAACGAGTGCACTTTCAGGTATAGCAATTTCATTGAGACTTCTTCACGTTTTTAAAGCCGGTTTATGGATCTGTGGCACTTCGCTCCTTTACTTCTTTACATAGAAATTGTTGGCCTGGAATACTGTCTGCCAGAGACCTGATCTTTCGCAGGTTTTGTTACGCGACTTATCATTGAACAGTGACCATGAGCACGTCTCTTCTTTGTAACACTTAGTTACAATAACAAGATGATTCCCAGATGTAACACTTGGGAGATAAAGAAATAGTAAGTTTACGAGTATAATTGCGAGTCTACCCGGGTCAAGACCATAGTATACCCTACGAAAGTCTATCAAAGGCCAGTCTATCAAAAGCCAGTCTACCATAGACCAGTCTACCCTATAGGCCAGTCTACCCTATGGGTCAGTCTACCTTTGACCAGTCTACCCTATGGAGTATAGACCATACAGTCTACCCAACGCCAGTCTATCAAAAGCTAGTCTACCCTATAGACCAGTCTACCCTATAGGCCACTCTAGTCTAGTCCAGAGTGGATCCTTTGAGGTTTGCGAGTGTATTAGAATTACAGTTCTGTGAAAATGAGTGTCATGCGGTGTGGTTCGCCTCGCGGTGAAAAAGACGATCGAGCCAAAGAGCAATTATAATAAGTAAGAGACTATTATGATAGTGTGTAAATTCTTTGTTTGATTGCAGTTCCAGCGACTTCCTCATCATTGTCTACTACTCCATATTCACCAGGTATTTGAAGTCGTTGCTTAATCATCTGCTACTTTAGCTTTTCACTTTCGACAGCTGCTTGATAACGTAGCCAGAGAAACAGAGCATATGCCTCGAGTCTTGCTGATGACTTGACATTTTTTTGTCATTTGCATATCATAGGCTTTAGCAAGTGAAAAACTGTAATATATATCATCATCATCATCAGGATCCATGGGCCGAAGGCCCGTAGGTGTCCAACGCTTGCATCAGATCCATGGGCCGAGGCCCGTTGGAGTCCAATGCTTGCATTGGATTTCATACGTATTTTTTCTTTACGAACGGAGTATCTGCACCCATCCGTTCGACCTTCACGCTTCTCCCTTAAAGAGAGCTCCAGGCTTAGGACTGGCTCTGATAACCACTATCTTGTGGTATCAGAGGCGGTGATGCCGCCCACGTTTGCCAGCTTTTTCAGGGTTCCGGCTGAGCCTGTCCACCTCGCGTAGCGCCCTAGGTGGTACTTCAGCCAAGACCTTCACCACTGATGGCATAGCCTCAGCAGGCACTCCCCTACTGACTGTTGCCACCCCCTCACCACGTTGAGGTGTGAGTCGGACTTTGATATATATATATTGTATATATATACAATATATATATAGAATATATATATTGTATATATATATATATATACAATGTTATATATATATATATAACAAGTGAAAATATTTTATGTATTCTTCGCTCTTGGTGATCAGTGATAAAAGTATATCAGACTCACAGCTACCCCTTTTACGATGGTTGATAGTATAGGCCTACTTCCAGTTGGCATTGATCCTATACACGGTGATTGAATAAAAAGTAAGCCAAACTTTATAAACAAATATTAAAACTTGAACTATATTTTATTAATAATATTTTCAAAATAAAAATATGCACATACTTACTTTTTCATTTTAATGACTTCCGGTTTATATTTCCTACTCAGAAAAGCAGACTATAATACGATTGAAAACATAAACAAGAAACTAGCAATTTCCGAAAAAAGCCTATTAGTAAAGAAGATTTACACATGATAAAAGGTTTGAGGGAATCCAAGAATTACAGCAGCCGTAAATTTCTACAAGAGTTTCCAGAAAAACACTGGACCAGAGGCGGATTAGATAAATTGCTTCGAAAAATTAGCGTAACAGCCTAACAGGGTCAGTCGACCACGTCATTCAATTTGGTAGTGGCAGACGGAGGTCAGCGCGCACTGAAGAAAACGTTGTCAAATGGCGCCAGCGTCTCCAGGCTTGCGTGCAAGCAGAAGGAGGACATTTTGAACATCTTCTTTAATTAAATAATCAAACCATACTACTGAGAGTTTCTTCACAAAAAATATTAAATACATTTTTCATGTTAGAAGTACTTATATGAAATACAAAGCTTGGCTTACTTTTCATTGAATCACGGTGTAGATACGGTGACATTAAGTCTTCATGCCAGAATTTCTATGGGCATTAGATTGGACCCAAATGAGTTGTTTTCGGGTCCCATGTTGGAATATGGGACATATATGGGCTCAATGTGGGCATGCGGGCAGAAAACATAACTGAATGTTTATCCATTCTTAAACCGTTATGACCTTCTAGTACCTCGATCTCGGACTGCCCCTAGTCAGGTTCTTCTATCCACATTTTCGCTTAGATTGCTTCATTAGAAAGTAGGGGAGAAGGGAAACTTGGACATAAAAATAGTGGGGCGGGGAGATGGTTGAATGGTAACACGCTGGCACGATGATCTGGAGGATGCGATTTCCATATCCGCTATCCCCATAAGGTTGACTCAGTCTTCCACTACCTATGGGTGACTGTGAAATGACCAGTAGGATAGATGGGCTTTCAATCTGCCATTGTATTACAGTTAAATTCGAACTTGCTATCATCTGTTATTACCATACATCATGATACATGTCATTTTACTGCATACTTGACAGCTTGAATTAATAAAGGATTATTATTATTATTATTATTATTAATTATTATTATTATTATTTTTATTTTTCCCGAGGTAGTTCTATTCCCTCAGGCTATGAAAACTATGTCCGAAGACGTGGGGTCTGGAACGGCCGCTCACTCAACAAGTTCTTGCTGCTCAAAGGTGCCTCTGAAGGCAACGGCGTTAAATCGCTGGATGCATTATTATTATTATTATTATTATTATTATTATTATTATTATTATTATTATTATTATTATTATTATTATTATTATATTATTATTATTATTATTATTATTATTATTATTATTATTATTATTATTATTATTAGCTGTTGTTGTAGTTGTAGTAGTAGCAGTAGCAGTAGCAGTAGCAGTAGTATTGTTATTATTATAACGGTAGTTGATTAATGCCCTAAAATGGACTTTTCTCAACAGAATATAAAACTGAGCCATGTATATTATGTATATGTATATATAGAGCATGTAGATGCGACGCTGAATAAAACTCAGCCATAATGACAACACTGCTTCGGTTTTTTTCCCATAGCTGTTTGTTCTGACAACACCTGGATTAAGCTGACAAATGTATATGCCAGCAGTTCGTTTTATCAGTCGGGAATAACAAGTCCGGCTGCCTGTCAATCTGCCTGTCTTCAGTTATCCAGCTGCGGAGGAATAATGTGGTATATGGGGAGTGCGGAAGGCTGCTACTTGGTATATAACTGGTCTTTCATTTCATACAATGAAAGTCCTTATTACGTCTACTACAGCTTGATTCGAAATCAGAGCAACTGCGATCCCAGTTAGTATTTCAACCATAGTATTCTGCTTATTTTTTTATGTAATTGACCTACACGGTCAGTCACTGAAATGAGAACATCGCGTTCAATCTGAATTATTTATTTGAGTAATATTTCTTTCCAAAATGCAAGTAATTTGGTGCTAGATGTTTAATGAGGTATTTACCAGTAAGATAGATGCGACGCTGCATAAACAAAGTTACAGTTGAGCTATAATAATACGAATTTTATCTGTAAGGCTATGAAACAGACTACATACTGACGTAAGTTTATATTAGAAGTGAAGAGCTACGTTGCTATAGTGATGAACGATGCTGCATCCAATCAGGAGATCGAGAATGTAGAGTTGAAAATAACGGTCAGAAGTTCAACGAGAGAGGTTGAAATGAACAGACGTTGGTAAAAGTCGGCTGCAGTTGACTTTGTTGGATAAATATCGCATGTGTACGTTAATGGTGTTCCCATTACTCAAGTTGAACCAACTAAATACTTGGGTATTTATGTAGACCAACGCTTAACATGGAAAGAGCATATAAAAATATTTCCTCCAAATTGCTAAGAATATTAGAATTTTATCTTGTATTTCTTATCTGCTACCATCTTACACTGGTACTACTCTGTATTAGTCAATCATTTTCTCCCTGCCTTTCTTACTGTAATATGGTATGGGTCTCAACTTACAAATCTAGGCGCTATAGCTTAACTGTCCTAGAAAAGCGCGCTGTCCGTGTCTTATAATATAGCAGGTTCTCCCTATGGATCTCACACAATCACACTAGGCAGATATTTTCTGAACTTGGATTATTAAGGGTTGAACAGTTAAGGATCGCTTGAATCGAGGAATTTATATCTATGATCATGACTTGTTACCAAGGAGGGCTGAGTGTGTTGTAAATTTTGATCATATAGATGATACATGCATCTACGTCTGGAGTGGACAATATGATCGCCAAGTCCTCGGTGCCGTTCAAGAACCGAACCTGAGTGATATAAATCTCTGCGTCGTCTCTTGCCAGAACAACCCAAACTGCTCGGCCGTCGACTTCGATGTAAACCAAAGATACTGCTGGCACTTTCTGAATACGAACGAAAGCAGTCGAACCCAGCTCGGTCCTGGCATCCGTCACTTCGACAAGGAATGCAGAGATCCCTATGGTAAGTTCTTCCTAACCTCAGCCCATGCAGGTCGCCCGAACTGGCACGAGATTGGCGTCTTGTATATGGTGTCACGATAATTCGTCAATGGACTTTTTGTCTACGACACTTCGTCTACAGACATTGGCAGATAGACATTTCACCTGCGAAGTTATTTGATATTGTCACTTTAAAATGGAAGCTGGATTGGTAAAAAAAAGCTGTTTCCATAAATGGAAGCGGGATTGATGAAAACATTGCTGTGTTTAAATAGAAGCTGGATTGATCGAAATAGCGAATTGAGAGAATTTTCCTCGTAAATAGAAGCTGCATGTATGGATTAAACTAAGTTTTCGATTCGATAGAAGTTGGATGGATACAAATAATCGTTTCAATAATTAGAAGCTGGATTCCTGAGAATATATAGCACGTTTTAGCGAAATTGTGTAAAAAAGCGGCCTCTGTTGAATAGCCCTAATGACGTTGACGAGATGTCTGTCGGCCAAATGTCTGTAGACGAAAAGTCTGTAGACGATTTGCCGCGAAACAGCCAATATTAAAGAGTAAAAACGAATTAAGAAAACTTTATACAAACAGTTTTTGATGCGTTAGTTTCACCTTTTTAAATTTACTTCAATCGTATACTCCTATAAACTTTTAACTGTCGATTTCTTTTGTTTTCCAGCCACGACTACAACGGCTGCACCTTCAGGTATATAATAGCAATTTCATTTAGACGTTTCACGTTTTATCACCCTGTTTACTTATGCATGTAGCCTACAGCTGCAGACCTATGCGTACCTAGATTCATAGGCTGTAGTGAACAAGATTATTATGTTCGAGAATCGAGATGCAATGAGAAACTGTATTAGGGCGTCCTCTTGCTTGGCATATATGCACTAGCTAAAGACTACTGAAAAAACAAACCATGAGCTCTCGTCTATAGTGGACATCGTTTGGTGTCGTGGTGTACATTGTCCAATTGGTCTATTAAGCGAGATGGGGGTAATTTCAGTGTACGGTGTTATAAGTGCTCTTGTTTTTTGCTTCTGCCTATTAACAGCTGTTATATTGCTTTAGTTTGTCCCTACTGGGCGAAATACTGCGAGCCAACTGGGCAATGTATCTACTCTTACCAGATGTGTGACAGATACCAGGATTGTCCGAACGACTTCGACGAGAGCAATTGCAGTAAGATTGTGTCAAACGTTGTCTACTTTGTGTGCAAGTTTAAACTTCATGCTTGATCCCTGCCTCTGACTCTCGAAACTATGCCGACTCTCTTGTTTACTTTTGTGTGACATGGTGGTCGATTGGTTGAGAGCTCGCCTAGTAACACGGAGTGAATGGGTTCGATCCTCCTCTGAAACGTTTAGTGTGTATAGAACTTGAGTTAGTCCTTCTTGCGCAATTGCTCAGCCTCATCCATTGGTGCTTTGTCATCAGATAGCGGCGCTTAACAAATAAATAATAACAATACTTTCATAACTTTCACACCGTCTTCTACGATCTAATGATGTTAACACGTTTTGCCTTCAAACTGTGAAAGACTGTAAAACTTAACTTTTCGGTGGTTCGTGTTGCGATAATATCTGGTATTCTGATCGACATACACGAAACTTTCGTCGTCACCGTGTGATCGTAATCTGTTCTCATGTCTTTGTTGATTTATTCGCTGATTTTCGTTGTATGCTTGTTTCAGCTTGTGATTCTAATCACTATCAGTGTAAGAACGGACGCTGTATCTACAAGTCGTGGTTGTGCGATGGAGTCGAAGATTGTCCCTTGAAGGACGACGAAAGTTCACCACAGTGCAGTAAGACTCACGAAATCTTTCAACAGGCATCTGTTTTGCCTATATAATATTTCACTAGATTTACAGATCTACTTGTAGTTTATTAGCTCACCTTGCCGGCGATATTTATAGGACTGTCTAAAGGGGGTATTCTTCTAGCCAAGGCTTTGCTGTTTGTGTCCAGCCAGTTGCAAACGTTATCATTAGAAGTCCACAATCTATATATCCCGTCCTCCAGTCATGTTCACCTTAAGTTCTCCAATCAATTCATATCCCACACTGCGCCTCGACTCTAGAACGAACTTCCCTCTAAAGTCCGCATATTCAATAGCTACATCTATAGTTCACGCTAAATTAGACTACTGCAATTCTCTTTTCCTCAACATAGATATCACTCAAATAAACCGCCTCCAAGCAATTCAGAATGCCCTAGCCCGTGCTGTCACCAAAACCCCCAAATACCATCACATCACTCCTGTCCTCGAATCACTCCACTGGCTCAAAATTCCTGAACGAATAGAATACAAAATCATCTCACTCACGTACAACACACTTCAAACCTCCCAGCCCTCCTATCTCCGTCAGTTGTTCACGATCCAGCCACTTCGTCCAACCCGCTCCTCCTCCTCCCTAACACTGCTCCGCCCTTCCGTCACCTCATCATTAAAATTTTCCAATCGCTCCATAGCCATAGCTGTTCCACCTCTTTGGAACAAACTTCCGCCAGCACTACGACAAATATCTGACCCATCCTACGAAGTCACCAAAACTCCACCTCTCGCATCTCCACAGGTCTTTCACTCGAAACTGAAAACACTGCTTTTTGACAAATCCTATCCTGAATCCAACACTTCTCCCTGCCTACCTCGCCGTCTGAACACCAAACACCATCCACCTTAGCCGTCTGCCTGTCTGCCTGCCTGACTCTCTGGATTTTGACCCCTGCCTATCGATTTTGATTTTATTGAGCGCCTGTGAATAAGCTGGTTCCCGCGACTTCGCTTTTGTGGGCGCTGTAGAAGTTTCGAGTTTACGATTACGATTACGATTACGATTCTCTGCAGTTCCTCCACCATATATTCCGCACTGCAACAAAGCCGCACGATGGGTCAGAGGAGTTCATAAAATCCGAATTTTAAGCTTGTGTACAACATTACGTCACTTTATTCCTATAAGTTGAATGCAGAAACTTTCCGATATAATAGTCAACCAAATGATTCGTGACGCCTGACTTGTGCTTCGTCGCAGGTACGTGCAACTCTTCGCAGTTTCTCTGTGGTAAAACTCACACGTGCATCTCAACAAGTCAACGGTGTGATGGCGTTTCCAACTGCTCAGGTTCCGAGGATGAAGTCAACTGCCGTGAGTCTGGAATCCGAATATTTCACTAAGTAGTCTAACTTTTTACAAAATACGATACAATGCAACTGCCTTTGATATCGCCCTTCTTCCAAAGGTGGCCCAAAGCTCAGAAGTGCACACGCCTCAGCGGCGCAGAAGCAACTTATATTGCAGAGTAATTGTGCGCGAAGGACTTGCTCACGGTCCCTACACGGTAACCGCCTCGGACGAGGATCGAACACGTACTCTCCGCGTTACAGGTCAACCGCTCTAACCAGTCGGCCACCGTGCCACACAACTTACCCTATAAAGTGGTGCCCTACAGAACTACACTTAACTTTAGAGTAGCGCTTTGGGAATTTGGGGTTTACGGTTACGATCACGATTACAAGGCTTCTACACAGATGTAGAAATATTATGGAGACTGGAAAAGATCATGAACTGTTGTAGTGATGCTGGTTGGGAATGGAACACGAACCGGAGGGGATAACTTTACCACTTATCTGGTCAGCGCCACATACAGAGGGATGTCTGACTACCTCATCTGCTCTGATAACTGGAATGAAACGTGGAGTGACTCCGTCTGTCAAAACATCGGATACAGGTCAGTCGCATCATATATAGTAGGGTGGAGTGAAAAAATATTTTTTTGAGCAAACGTTTTCCAATAGTGATCTAAAGTTGCCTTTATGTTAGAGTAAGTAGTGTGCAAAATATTTTTGATTTTGCTTTGTGTCTTCTGCCCTCTACCGGCGGTTAAATATTTGCATGGGAAATTCTGTGGAAACACATCAATGTAGTGCACTTTTTTCTTGAACTGTGGGCAAATCTTCAGATCGATTCGCCATATCAGATCAGGCAGTTGTGGAAATCTCATCTGGTGTGATAGTCTACAGGATTGTGGAATGGTAATGCCCAATGAGTGCAGCGACGTCATCTCAAGGAACACAATTAGGAGAGAACGAAAGAAGAGCCGAAGCTCTGCTAATGCAGGTTGTGCCAGTATGACTGTGTTGATGCCCTTCGCATTTCTTTTAACGGTCGAAAGGACAGAACCTAGTTCATGAGATGTGAACAGAAAATTGCATCGCAGAGTTCATTAATTCATTTCTGAAATTTATATAGCGCCTCTTAGTGATGCCTATTCAGAGGCACGCCCCGCCCAGCCATGGCTAACGATGAAGGACTTAAGCAATTAGTAGAAAGCAGATGGATTATTCAGGGGCAGTAAGCGTAGCACAATCGGGAGCCCATTCCAAGTGGGGGGGGGGGCAACAACCGAGAAGGCACGACGCTGTCTGACCGAAGAGTGGGACCGAGGGATCAGGAGCACCCCACCTAGCCGAGGAGCGCAGAGCTCGACGGGGAGATTATGTCAGATACCGGGCGACAGAGATCGGACAGGTAGGACGGAAGAATACCATTGAGACACTGCCAGACAAGCGCTGCTGTCCTATAGGAAATGTGTTGCGAGGCAGTATTAAAGCCAGTTGAACTTGCATGTAGGCAGAGACTGGGGCATATTTTGGAATAAGAGCAATAATCCGAGCAGCAGAACGAAGGATCCGGCCAAGGCACCCTATTTAGCAAAATTAGTAGTGACCAGCAAGAACCAAGCAAAATTATAAGCTCTACTGGTGACAAAGGCGTGGACAAAGACCACAGAATCATCATGGGAGAACCGTAAGAAAACACGCTAATGACGGAGCCGGTAGCGGCCAAGATTTAAAATAGAACACATTTCATTGGTTTTAGAGATAATTAAGGGGTCGCTCCTTGTCACTTGGCACACTCTTTGGTCAGAGAACGTCGAGCTTTCAAGACAGTTGGCCACTCCGCGTACTGCACCTGAATAA
Source organism: Aporrectodea caliginosa (assembly GCA_020284085.1). Taxonomy (NCBI): domain Eukaryota; kingdom Metazoa; phylum Annelida; class Clitellata; order Crassiclitellata; family Lumbricidae; genus Aporrectodea; species Aporrectodea caliginosa. The sequence goes on from JACEVL010000189.1 coordinate 218,885, forward strand.
TCCACCTGCTTTCTACTAATTGCTTAAGTCCTTCATCCTTAGCCGTGGCTGCGCGGGGCGTGCCTCTGATTAGGCATCTCTGAGAGGCGCTATATAAATTTCAGAAATGAATGAATGAACTCTGCGATGCAATTTTCCGTTCACATCTCATGAACTAGGTTCTGTCCTTTCGACCGTTAAAAGAAATGCGAAGGGCATCAACACAGTCATACTGGCACAACCTGCATTAGCAGAGCTTCGGCTCTTCTTTCGTTCTCTCCTAATTGTGTTCCTTGAGATGACGTCGCTGCACTCATTGGGCATTACCATTCCACAATCCTGTAGACTATCACACCAGATGAGATTTCCACAACTGCCTGATCTGATATGGCGAATCGATCTGAAGATTTGCCCACAGTTCAAGAAAAAATTGCACTACATTGATGTGTTTCCACAGAATTTCCCATGCAAATATTTAACCGCCGGTAGAGGGCAGAAGACACAAAGCAAAATCAAAAATATTTTGCACACTACTCACTCTAACATAAAGGCAACTTTTGATCACTATTGGAAAACGTTTGCTCAAAAAAATATTTTTCACTCCACCCTAATATATAGCCTCATTTATATTGCGCCGTCTTTGGAGTATCTTCAAAGCGATCAGTGTGCATGGCATACGTACGTGGTTGCAGTCTGTGACAAGACTTTAAATATTGGTATCCGATAGGTTTATCTCTCCCTCGTAGGTCTAAACTGCGAGTGGACTTTGAAGTCGTGTAACGGATTATGTTTATATTGACTCCAAATTTCTCTTATTGTGACGCTATGTAAATGGTAAGGCGCATGGGTTGCAATCTATACATTGAGGATGATGATGATGATGATGACGATGATGATGACGATGATGATGATGATGATGATGATGTTGATGATGATGATGATGATGATGATGATGTTGATGATGATGATGATGATGATGATGATGATGATGATGATGATGATGATGATGATGATGATGATGATGATGATGATGAATTCTTTGCCTGAAGGTAGGTCCATTGGCTTCTATGCCACTCGGGCATGAGATGAGTGAGGTGGTTTCCCGTTGCCTTCATCACAGACAATTATTGTGGAGTGGCTTGAAGTAGAATCGAATCTGCGACTAACCTATCGTTATTTAATATACTTCCGGCGCTATCCTTTTCCATTGGCTCATCTCGATTGCCTTTGTTTCAGAAAATCTTCGGCGACATCTTTCAGAAACGTCACCGGAACTGCAATGTTTCTGGCGCTGAATATGTCCGTTTCATCTCCAAATCTTTTGGCGCATTTACAGACAGCGTAAGTAACTTCAGCACCGAATATTTCAAAGATCCTGGTATTGTATTGTATTTGATCATTTATTAAGCGCTTCTCACAGCATAGGCACTTCAGAAGCGCTCCCAGTGCGAGGTACTCCGAGAGAAAAGGAAGGTTTTAAGGTGAGAGAAAGAGGTAGAGATGCCACCAGAGAGGATGGTAGAGCGTATACGAGGATGAAGTTGTTTATGCAGACCCAACACAAACCAGTTAAACCTTAGATATATTTCAATCAATATTAGATGATGCAATATGATCTGATCTGACCTGACACCAATCTAATCTAATCTTCTCTAATCTGTGATATTCTTGTGTAGTCTCGTCTAGGTGGAATGTTGGTGCTTTTGCACTTGGCAGTCTTACGCCTTCAACGGCAACACAAACGTTGACATCCATGCAGAGTTGGATCAGGAGTGGCACGGTCCGTGCATGGGGACTTTAAATTATGTGGCACCCATTCAGCAGCGGGCAGCGGTGTTGACGGATATCACCCGATCTATTAATTGAAAAATGACCACGGTTGAGGCCATACTGTCGCTATAGAAAAATGCGCATTGACGTTTATATAGGAGTAGGCCTATTTGATTAATTAAATCTGTTACTGGGCTGTAACGGAATGCTGTTTTGAACAATGACAAGGTTCAGAATATCCAGGTACATAATGAAATGACAAATGATGAATGTCGTTTGTTTATCGAGTTACTCTTCCTGAAGTGCGCCATATAAATTTTACTACAAATTGTGTTATAGACCGTCGTGCATGTCGAACAAGGTAGTTGCCGTCTCCTGCTCGGATTCAGGTCTGTAGACGTTACATGTTACGCAGTCTGATCTATAGAAGATTTTCCTTAACTAAGAGATTTTCCTTACCTAAGAGATTTTCCTTACCTAAGAGATTTTCCTTACCTAAGAGATTTCCTGATCTAAGAGATTTGCAACTGAGAAACTTAATCCCGTAGGAAAAAGGGACATCACGTGACATAAAGTATAAGAAAAGGTAAGTCAAGGATAGGTAACGTAAAGAAAAGGGTAAGATAAGGTAAGTTGAGGTCAGATGAGGTAAGGTAACGTGAGAAATACTGCAGAAGGCGATTGTATTGACGGCAGCGTAAAGAACCAAACGCACAAATAGCTAGCTTACTATGGGTTAAGCAAATTGTGACATTCGGGTACATTGAATAACATTGACTTGCTTTAATATCATTTACATTACGTCAGTTTATATTACATTAAGCCTGCCTTACATTACCTTATGTGGATTTTACATAAGATATTCGGGTATATGCATTTACAATAGTTTGCTTCAATTAATTTGCATTAATATAATTTAAAATATGTTAATTTGCTTTACACGACATTACATTACGTCATTTCGGTTGGTGAATGAAAAACCTGGAGATGAGTAGGCCTAATTATGCCGAAGTGAGCGAGGCAATGCATCTAATTCGTCTGTGATGCAGAGTGTGGGACTCGAGGCGATCTCCCTCCAGACAGCTTCGGTCCCTACATCATCAACGGCCAGCGTGCCAAGCGAGGAGCCTGGCCTTGGCAGGTGCTCTACGAGATCGGATTCTATTACAGCAGCACCGACCTGTCCGACTTCGGCTTGTATAGTTACTGTGGAGGAGTTATCCTCAACGACCGGTGGATTCTCACGGCTGCACACTGCACTCAGGCACCGAGTAACATTGGGTAGGAGGACGTAACGTCGTCATGGTCGCTTATATTAAACTCTAATAGGTTTCTTTCTCTGTTGTAGCAGAATTGACTCTGTAGCCTAACGTTTCTGTTAGGCGAGGTAAGGTAGACGTCAACGGCCCTTGTATTGCAGTCATACGATGTCGGTAAACGCTGAATATAACTCTGATGCAACATGCATTCCGAAGCATGTGAGCCCTAACTACATCAGCAGTCAGTTAGCAGCACCGTTCTTCACGTTAAGGTTATACATGTAAATGCGACAACAGCTGTGGCTGTCGTATTCCGCATTGAGTTAGTTGACAACGCAAACAGATAGATCCCAGAAACCGAAATGTTGTCGTAATCTCTGAATTTAAGGCAATAATAATAATAATGATGATTGTTGTTGATGATGATGATGATGATGATGATGATGATGATGATGATGATGATGATGATGATGATGATGATGATGATATGGCGCCATAATGAAGCCATACCGCTACAAGTGCGCGTAGGTAATTGATGTAATCAAGGAAATGTAGTCATTTGCTCCAAATATATTATCTAAAGAAAACACATAGGTAAGAAGGTTATTATTTTCTGACATTGTATACATCTATAGTCAATCAGTCAATCAATTGAATTTATATATAACTCCTTCAATATCTCTACTCAGGGTCTTTACCGACCCAGGTTAGGAGGAAGAGAGCAGTCTTAAACGACTGTTAAAAACGAAGAGGATGGACCCCTGGGGAGGAGACGGATCTATAGGGAAGCATGCAGCGAACGTTTGTAGTAATCAAACCTGGAACAGTACGGAAAGCTACAAACAAACAAGAAAGCCCCACTCTTCCTCAATCATAGTCTATAGGTGTGAACATAGCTGTATGCACTCATGTCTAGTTGATCGAAGAGTTGTTTAATTTTGCATTTTATGAGAACTTTGCACTGAAATTCTATTCCCTGTGTGTACTTGTTATCGTAGCTACTCTGGTAACGTGAGACCAGATAATGTGCGCATATCGGTAGGATCGGTGTCTCGTTTGGGTGACAACGACACAGTCTACGCAAGGGTCGACCAGGTGTACACCCACCCGGCTTACACCTCTTCCCCCGTTACGGACAACGACGTCGGACTGTTACGGTTGAGCGAACCGTTAAATTTCACGGATACGATCAGACCCATCTGCCTTCCGAAGCCAAATGAAGACCTCTCGAAGTTCAGGGTCTGTGTCGACACCGGATTTGGACAGACGAATCGAGTCGGTAAGTGGACTTCGTATACTGACGCAAAGGCAGACATCGTTTCTGTGTCATAATGACGATACGTGTGTGTGTGTGCATTCGTTTAATAGTTCTCAATGATAAACTGCAATCAGTTACAAACAGCATCAATAAGGATGAAAGAAGGTGCATGAGATAGAAACGATATTATCGTCTGTAGAGAATCCTGGGGATATAGGTAGTATCGTCTTTAACTCTTTAACGAGGAGTTTAAAGTTATGCGGTCTGGTTCGCAAGATTGTTGTCGTCCTCCCCTCCTTTATCCAGGCTTTGGACTGGCACCTTTTGAAAACAGCAGTGGTAAATTTGTTCCGGTTGTACACTGGGTTACACCTATATTGTTTGACATGGTTGTCGATTGTCGTCTTGTAACGCCAATGTGTTGGGACTCGAGGCTAGCCGTCTCTGAAGCGGTTATTCGTGATAGGTCCACCTTTAAAAGTCCTTCATGCATAATTGCTGAGCGTCATCGAGTGACTATTTGTCATTAGATAGTGGCGCTTAATAAATATACGGCCTAGAAATAGGAATAATGTTAGTGACCAACATATTGTGACCAACATATTGATCCCACCGTGAAAACGAGCATCTTGAAATCTGAAAGCATCAGCTTTGGAAGTCGACAAGAGGGGAACACAATTTCGACCCACTGAAAGTCTTGCGTTAATTAATACTTTTACGACGAGCTCGTACTAAAGGTGACTGGCAAACCAATGCGTCTCGTCGTTAAAGTGTGACTCGCAGTCACTCGCTACGCACGTGAACTACTACTGCCTTAGCTTTTTCACTGTTTGTGTTATATACAACTACGCAAAGTTCATACGTAGGGTTAACCGTCACTTCACTTAAATTGTCTGTGTAGTATCTGCTTCTCTTTTTCATAACTGATCTGACATAATCTCTTTTCGTTCCGAAGACACGTAGGGGCCTGGTCTAGTTTTGTTAGCCTCGCTCTGGTTCTGTGAGGGGAAGACAAGGGTTCCATGAGGAAATTGGATAAAACTGTTGTTTGGATGTGCTGTTGTATTATTAATCGGGCTGCAAGGTGAATCAGGAAGTTCTGTGGGAAAATTTCATTAAAATTATTTCTAATTTAATTTTTATCGATTTTAACTGTCTATATTGCACATTCCTATATCAGAATATGCTTTTTAGGTCAGGGTTCCATAAAAATTTAAGATCAAAATGGTTCCGTAGCCAAAAAAGATTGAAAAACACTGGCGTAGCCAGGGCCGATGAGAGGGGGGGTCAGGGGGGGTTGCTGCCCCGGGGCCCGGTTCTATGGCAGGGGGCCCTGGCAGGGGCCCGGAAATGTCTAAAACTTTTTTCAATCTGAAGAAAGCTGCAAGTTTTGGCCCACTGCAGTCTGTATAATGACGGATGCTTCGTGAATCATTATACATGATACACAGGGCCACAGGCGTATACATGTATGTGTGGTGTCTGTTTAGGCAAGGACTTCTTAATAATATCCGGAGTTCCCTGGTTTAGGTCACCCGATTTGTCATCGTATTTGACCCACAGTAGAAACGAACACAGTTATTCACAAAGATCGTTTCTTTCTGATGCACAACAATTTAGGGCAAGGGATGATTCCCTGTATACCTCCGCTCTACCTATCACTCATCTCCATCAGGGCTATGGAATGCGGGAAATAATATCTGCCTTGTATGTCTCTCACAGTCTCTGTGTCTCTGTCTGTCTGTCTCTGTCGGTCTGTCTGTCTCTCTATCTCTATAAATGTATATCTGTCTGTCTGTCTCTCGCAGTCTAGGGGTATCTCTTTCAATGTGTCTCTACAAGCCTGTACAGCAGTGTACACACTACACACGCTGCAGTGTTCATGTTACTCGGTCTATACATATAGAAGCTCTCTTGGTGATATAATCTGACATTGTATGACTTAAAACGCTACACTCATTCTAAACTTTCCTATTACCACATGTATCAGATAGCGGTGTGTTTACCTGTTTCATACCAATAAACGAATATGTTAGCCTATAGAATCATATATGCGTGGCCTAGCACTTCGCATTACGCATATTTATGGTAAAATCAGTTTCAGTTATTTAAGTCACAACTGTAGCAGTTGTGGTCATATTATAGGCCTAGTTGAAGAACTTTAATTTAAAAAACACTATCAGTATTATATTTGGGATTCATCAGCAGTCGGCCTAGAATAGATTATTGATTTTCTGGCAGCCATAAAATCTTTTACTGGATGTAAATTTACGAATTGAAATTTGAGTTATTATCCAAATAAATAATACTTGAACTTAAAACTGGATATAGGCTACAGTTATCATACTACCAAAATACCAATATTTTATATTAGGCTATATTTCTTTAAGATGATGACAAATTAGACGATGAATTACCATAAGAAATCTGGAGCTCAAAAAAGGAAAGAAAGATTAGCTAGATAGACACTCCTTCCAAATGTTTGATTTTCAATTTCATCAAAAGCGAATGATGCAGGAAATCAAGCTGACAATATCGTCGCTAGTAGTAGCAGTACCCGGTAGTAGTGGAGTTGATGATCACGGCACAGAGTCTATGCAGACATTGCAAGTGACATATCCGTACCGCCTGAAATTGGACATTATAATGCGACAACTGTCACAGGTCAAGTTGACGTGAAGCCTGAAAATGGGTATGGAAGCATTTTCATGCCTGTTAATGAAATCGCCGGAGAAGATGACTCAGATAGATCTGGCGAGGCTGATATGGACCTTTTAAACCAGAAATTGATTTCTACATCTACTTTTACTATTATTAATATTATTCCTTAAATATAGTTTGATAGGCTTTTTTTCATCCTTACATCAGACTCGGACTTACAGATAAAATTGAAAAAACAAGGGGCCCTGATGGACTCTGAGAAGTGTCTGCCCCGGGGCCCGCCGTGGCTCTCGACGCCCATGGGCGTAGCTATTGCATGCCTTTGATGTTATAACAAGTTTTTCTTAGATAGACCCTCCCACGTCAATTTTAGTTTAGTTTTAAAATGTTTTCTTCGATTCGTTTTTTGACAGATTTGATTTGGCAAACACCAACAGAAACTTAAACGACCTGATGTTTTTGCCACGATATCTCAAACTTAAGTTTTCATCCATTTCTTGTGTTTTTTGCTTTGCAATTGTTTTCCTGTTCAACAGACTATCCAGACTATCTACTTCAGGCGAGAATGAACATAATTCCGTACAAAGATTGTTATTACTACATCGACTACTTCTTAAGAGGTCAAACACAGATCTGCATTGGGACTCTGCCCACTGAATACGACAACAACATATGCCTCGTAAGTGTAACACTATTCTTTTAAATGTAATCGGTATCGTATCGGACGCTTAGCTCGGTAATCAGATTGGCTTATTGTCCAAAGTTTTAGTTTCTGCATGTTTGTTTAAGAAAACACCAGACAATCCAGAAGGCTGCAATAAGTACAACTTTAGAATATTTCACTATTATAATTAATATCGTATCATTAGACATGTATTTATTCATTGCCATGGCCTCATTTGTTGCTGTAGTAAATCGATCACTGTTTTATATAGACACTTTGACGTTTTAATGACTTTGGACGCAGCACAGCTTTAAAATATTTAACTATTAGGCAGTGATGTAGTACTCGAGTCCGGCCTAGGACTCGAGTCCGACTCGAGTCCGATTTTTTGTGGACTCGGACTCGGACTCGGACTCGGCTTGTCACGACTCGGACTTGGACTCGGACTCGAAGGCCCTGGACTCGAATTTGACTCGGTGACTCGGTTTCCGAGTCACAATTTTGTCTCACGATAAAAATCGACTTGTATACTTCCTTACTTACGCGTCTAAAATAGGTATTCTAAACTAAAGAGCGCATTAGATATCAAAGAGCTCGCCGTAGGTGGGGTTTAAAGAGCATCGGGTGATCATACCCCACCCTGCCGGAGACGATATTCTTCGGCTCCTGCACTCATCGGAGTTAATGAGTGTACCAGACGCGCCCAAGAGGCCCGTTGGCAGAATTTCTGGAGTTTGCAGCCGCTGGAAAAATTCTTCACCGCGATACCCCCCTCCCCAAGTAATGGCTAGGCAGAATAAAGCGCCTGAAGATCAAGGCCATCGAAGGGAGATTTGACCCGTTTATAGCGCTTCTGACCTAAAGGAATACCCCATTCGCGCAGCTGGGACAGCCGAATGGCAATCGAACATTAAGCGATTTTGCAGCCTACCCCTCTGCGCACGAACCTTATAGGTCTAGCACGTATAGGTCTAGCACGTATCTAGAAACAGATGTGTTGGCAGCAAAGCAGTATTAAAATAGGCCTACCTTAGTCTAATCTCATTGTTTAGAAATCAGTTTTTCAAAGCGTAATTCTTCAATTATTCTTGTAATTAAAATTATGGCTGAGGTCCCAAAGCCAACAGTTGCAGCGGACAAGCTATATTAGGCCTACATTACATTATCGCTCTTCAAAAGTAATCTTAAGACTTTATTAGTTTAAGATTTAGTATGATTAGACTTTCCTGTTACGCACTTTTGTGCAAGATTCTTTTTGTTTAGGCGCGTTGTAAATGGCAGTTTAATAATAATAATAATAAATAATAATAATAATAATAATAATAATAATAACAAAATAATAATAATAATAATAAATAATAATTCTTCCAGCATAAATGTGCTGTTATTTTTCTATGCCATTAAATTGCGTGTTTGATCAGTGAATTTTGGTGTTGAAGGACTCGGACTCGGACTTGGACTCGATCCTTTGTGACTCGGACTCGGACTCGAGCAACTCTGGACTCGGACTCGACTCGGACTCGGCTTAGGTGGACTCGGACTCGACTCGGACTCGCCTAAGGTGGACTCGACTACATCACTGCTATTAGGCCTATAATCAATATCGTATCATTGTATTTGCAATTGTTCATTGCCTGGATCTTACCAATATACAATGACAATGTTAAATTCGCAAATAATAATCCAATATGCTCTGTAGCTTTGTTAACTGTTGGTTTTTGTCTTGGCGCAGGGAGACAGCGGAGGTCCATTTGCCTGCGAAGACTATACAGGTGTGTGGAAGGTGATTGGCATCAACAGCTACGTCATCGGCAACCGTAATTCGCCCACCTGTTCTCGTAGCATCGTCGCTCGAGTGACGGCCTTCGCTGATTGGATACAGCAGACGATGGCAGCCAACTCCGTCTGACGGAAGTAGGCCTAACCACGGAGGCGTATTCTTCCGCGTGGGCTAAGCCTTAATATTAGTAAAGTAAGGTAAGGTTGACACCAACGTCCTTGGAAGCCATGAGATGTCGATAAAAACAATGTAGCCTACTTCAAAGTGTAGCGTCTTCGGCTTGCATTCACGCCGACTATTCAGTGTAGGAATACTTTAGAAAGATTATTAAGCAGATATTCCTTAGTCGTGTGATTCATCTGGACTCCTTAAGAGCCACCTGCACGAGTAGCTCAAAAGAGTGCCCGAATAGAAATGTTAGTTTACTAAATAAAGCGCCAAGAAAACTAACTATAAAACATTATACAATAGGTTTCTATTGGGCCTACATATATATACGGTTACAAAACATTCATGTAGTTTGCGATTATCGATCATTATATTTAAAGACTATAAATGACTTATGCCTCACAATATGCCCGAATAATTAATTGATGTCGGATTCCTAAAATCATCTAATGATCACGTTTTTGATCAGCTTCTGCAGAGACGTGTAATTAGAACTAAATGGGTTACACCTCGGCTCAACGTTTACGATTTATCTAAGTTTTTCGGTCTTAATTCTGAAAACGTTCAGATAATAAATGCATATTCACAAAATGATGACTGATTTCATTTAAATAATTATTATTAATTACGCAGTCAAGGCAAGCATGGGCGTAGACAGAAAAAATTTCGGAGGGTTTTCAGATTTCGGGGGGTGTTCCATTGGAAATGGTCGCAAAAGTTCAGCTTTTTTTTGTATTTTGCATGCAAAAGCATATAAAGGTTTTTTCGGAAACTTATTTGTGGGGGGTGTTGAACCCGTTAAACCACCCCCTAAATACGCCCATGACTTTAAAAACGGTCGATGGCTTGCCGCACACAAACTTCCGGCTTCTACAGACTTGTTACCAATTATGCATGCCGTTTGGAACAAGACTTAACCCCAGCGGCGGCCTTAGCATATTTCGGTCATTGGATCAACAGGAAATTAGGCCAGGTGATTGCGGTCAACAAGTTGAGTTGCTTACAATTACCAAGATCTAATTCAATCTAAGCTTATGGTTTCTATAATAGCGCCTTTACCGTAGTACATAAGGCATTAATCGATGGGCTGTGGATTCAGAAGCTTTGGAATTTGGACCTGTCATCGAGAACGCCTGAGAACACGACACTACTGTTGGTGTGAGGAACACAAAGAGTCTGTTTACCCATTGATCGATCGCAATAATTGATGTCACGGTGGATAACCGAGGAGCGGGGTTAGGGCGGTTGGTTTAAATGCAATGGTTTTTAAACTAAGACAGATTTTAAACTGAATTCTTTGGGAGATGGGCAACCAGTGTTATAAATACAGTTCTGTTGTACAATGTTCGGACTTTCGCTATGTCTCTTGCCAGATCATTTTGAATCTTGTCGCAAATCTCTCGTACCGATTCCAATGAGAAGTCAGTTGCAGTAATCCGAGAAACAAGAAACGGCGCACTGGCAAGTTAGACTAAGAGAGAGTAAGGCATGCAAGACCTGATTCTATTTATATCCAGAATGTGATGGTGGGCTGATATGCATACGGCTTAGTCATGGTCAGAGAAGGGCATAGTGGAGTCAACAGTAAGTAAGTAGTTTATTCACTACCAAATAAATCAAAATCAAAATACACACTTATACAAACTCAGTGGCCGGCTACCCTCGGCAGAGTCGGGATCTCGGTTAGTTGAGGTTTAACAACACTGTCATTACAAAGATTATCAGCGTCGCCCTCCTCCTTTGTCCAGGCTTGGGACTGGCACTACGACAGTAAGGGTAATGGTGGAGTTCTCTACATGTTTAGACCAGCCACTGTATATAGAGATGAAGTCTGTCGGTTACGTTAGTTGCTTGCTCGTTATTGCTGCGTCTGTTCATCTCTGCCTCTGTCCGTATTCGTCCTTGTCCGTCTGTATATCTCTGTCCAGGTGGCATCTGGTCAGTTGGTCAGTGGTTGCTTGTTTACTGTTTAGCGACAACTGTGTGGTAACAAAGTCCATTAGCGTCGCCCTCCTCTTTCATCCAGGCTTGGGACTGGCACTGTCAGAGTACAAACAGTGGCGGAGTTAGTTGGTCAGTGGGCTCGTATTTGTTTCTTTGCTCTATAGAGCAACAGTAAGTTTATAAGTAATATTATAAGTCTTAGTCTGTTTACGATGTCCTTCCGTATGTATGTATGTATGTATGTATGTTTGCTTGTCCGGCTAAAGGCTCCGAAACGGAACGGTTTAGCGATTTGAAAAAATTTACAAAACATTATTACGCAACGTCTAGGTCAACGCGACTATTTTCAGTTCGCAATTTTATTTAAACGCCGATATATGTCCATTTTAAATTTCCAACTTTTCGACGAGGCTATATCTCAATACCGGTCTCTTAGTAAGGCCATTTGTTCACGTCACGCATGCTAATTAAATATACAATCTTACGTCACACGTAGCATATAGATATCGATGAGCATATAGGTCAACGCTCTGATTCGCAACCAATCACGTTGACCGTTGATTTAACATCAGAAGTGGGGACCACGGGAGAATTTCTAGGTCATCGGACTTAAAGATTCGCCAATGCAACACTTTCGCGATACGAAATTTTTAACGAACGTTTTCATTTGAATTTCTATAGATCTCAACCCAACTATATTTCAACTCAAAATTTACTTTAAATTCCGATATTTGGACATTTTAAGTTTCGATGTGGTCATAGTTTCAATGCCATCAAATGCATGGGAGTATATATTACATAGAGTTGCAATTAAACAAATTTCAAGCCAGCGCGTAAATTCGCCAGAGGGACACACGAAAAATTTTCACATCGTTAAATTCAAATTCACAGGCGTTGACGAAGATGTCGTTAAATTCAAATACAGAGGTATTTGGGAGCTAGTCCAGAATAAGACCGGCAGACAAGAACAAGGACCATACGAGCAGTTTTAGGGAGCCAGTAAGTAAGTAAGTAAGTAAGAATATTCTTTATTTGACTACCAGCAAACGCACAGTAGCTTACAGAAAAATAAATAATACAAACATTTATGCAAAGTCATATAACATTCTCATAATAAAACTTCTTTTAGCAAAGGCATCAATTCTAGGTAGGGTGAGATCATGTGGTCTGGGTCGCGTATTGTATGGAGTGACCTTACGGGGAGGGAGGAGGTCGTGAAGGACGTGACAAGGGTTTGAGAGAATTGAACGGAAAAGAGTAGAATCAGCTCTAAAACAGTGTTTGTCGAAACTAGGAAAATCGGCAGGGAGTAAGCCTGAACGGGTCAATTTTCTCAGAATACCGTTAATTCGTTTACGCTCCCCTACAGTGGCAAATCCCCACCAAACAGGGGAGGCATAAAGTAGCCGTGCGATGGTACGTAGTAGCTCTAACAACGTCAAAGAGACGTTGACCGTGGAGACCGTGGGCGACCAAAACACGTAGTGTGAACATGGATTGTCGGGCTTTGCAGCATATTTTGTCAATGTGTGCCCCAAAGCCAATCCGATCAGAGATAGTGACACCCAAAATAACCATCTCCTGGACCCGCTCGATGCCAGGGATGGGGGAAGGGAGGGCAATAGCTTTGGACCTCGGTCGTCTAACGACCATTTCTCTGGTCTTAGCATGGTTTAATTTAAGATTGCTAATGGATGCCCATTGAGAGATATGATCAAGTTCAGAAACAGTGCTGTCAATGCAGGAAGCAGGAATCAGCAAGTAGCTATCATCGGCATATTTAGGAAGGCGGTTTCCACTGCATTTAGGTTTAAGGGTACAAATAGCTATGCCAAAATCAGTAGGTCCAAGGCCAGAGCCTTGCACTATGCTGGCATTAATGGTATACAGAGGGGAGAGATTTCACCCCCAAATTTAGTACAATGCTGACGCTCGTGCAAGAGAGCAAGTATCCAGTTGTACAAAAAATCCGGAATGGGTTGAGCTGCTAGTTGATCAGCTAGGTGTTTGTGTCTAACCGTGTCGAAAGCCTTACTAAAATCAAGAGACAGGAGCCTAACATAGGGCTCAGATTCGAGCATCGATTGAAGTTCATGGGTTATGGATATCAGTGCAGCAGATGTGGATCCGGAAGGGCGGAAAGCGAATTGGTCCGTAAACATCCTGTTAGAGCATGGTTGAGTGATAAAAGGGTAAAAGTACCTACGTACAACCATTTTCTCCAAGATGCGTGAGAGGATGGAAGTTATAGAGATGGGTCTAAAATCAGCTTCTTTAAGAGGACGGGAAATCTTGGGTATGGGGGTGATCATACTGAGGCGCCACTGTAAAGGGACATAAGAATTGGTAAGAGAGCACACAAACAGATCCGTAACAGGCTGAACTAAAAGATGCGCCATGGTTGATATCAGCCAGGAGGGTATGCCATCAGGACCGGTGGAGTTGCCTTTGACTGATGCAAGCGCTCTATAAACATCAAACAGATCAAAATTAACAGCATTGGCTTGCACAACGGTTTGTTTAAGGGGAGGTGGAACATAATCAGGATCAGTGGATATGTTCATTTAGTGGAGGTTGAGCGACGATGCCGTGATAGACCCAATGTTGGCACTGACCATGCCCGGGTGGTCACCATCCCTGAGACGGCGGACCTCCTTCCAAAGGCGGCGAGAACCTCGCTCCAAACCCACAAAAGATTCCGAGTTTTTGCGGGAGATAGCTTTGTTTATTCTGGCAGCGATGGTTGTCGCCTTTTCAAATCGATGTTTTCTCAGAAGTTTACATCTCTTTCGAAGAAGATATTTAATATAAGGAGTCATATATGGCGGGTCTTTATCACGTATAGTGACCTGACTGAGGGGGAAAAGCGGTCCAAGGCTGTCTCAATGGTCGTGTAGAAGTCAGCGAACATAGCAATAGGAGTACGGTCAGTTTCAGAAGTGGTCCATGGGTAATTCTCGAGGTAAGTATGTAATGCAGCCATGCGTCCAGGTGTGCGTAACCGAAAACTTGTCACATATCTGTCAGCTCGATCCATTGAACAGTCTGCGGATCCGACCGGGCGCTTGGCGGAATCAGCAACAGAATGGCTTAAAACCGCTGCGTGTTTCGTGCTGACTGTGGAGGTAATGGCCACACAGGAGTAGAAAAGTTTCTCAGATGCGTAGATACGATCGAGAGGGTGTCAGTACAGCTGAGCCTACGTTTGCTTTGGTTTGCTTTTTCAGTGCAATCGCGTTAAGGTTGTAATGAATAGATCGCATTCTTTTTCACTTCAATTCGATCCAGATTTCTTACAGGGCTACCCTACAATGATATAAATTAAGATAAGTGAATATGCAGATATTTCTTCATAAACACGCTATTGTAACCGCTTGAGAATGCCAGGAATAGTAGCTCATAACTGTAGTTGACTTCCACGCAGAGCATAAAGTAACCAGCAGGAACTTCCTCAATAAAACTAGCAACGCCACATCGTGCAAATCAACACTAACTATTATAATCGCTTGAGAATGCTAGTAGCATGAGTGGCTCTTAACTGTAGCCTATTTGGCTTTCATGCATAGCCTAAAGCTATTCTGGAACTGCAGGAACTTCCTCAATATAACTAGCAAATGCCATACCGTAGAAAACACAAACAGTCACGGTCTAGTTGGCGAATAAAAGCCGCCTCCCTATAGTGTACAAAGCATAATCATTCATGCGCTCTACCCCATTGTTCGTGACCCCAGTTGGCCAAAGTATGCAAAATAGATAAGAAATACCACTGCAGGCGGACGAAGGTCGCTGGGTAAGATCTAAGCAATACTCTGCAATAGTGTAACCAGGATAAAAAGAGAATCAGAAGTAGTTGCGGTTTTAACGAGTGCCTGCGTTCATGGATGGACTTTGTTTCTCTGGAGCTACAAAGTAATGGTGTCCGTCGACAGCACAGCGAATCTCAGTGGTAAGCGACTCTATAGACAACTATCCTTGGCCTATGCAATATATAAGGAATTACTTAAACAGACAGGTGGTTGAGTGGTCAATAACACCGCGTAAGACCTATAGGCCTATACGTTTTGTAACAACACGTGTGTGTGTGTGTGTGTGTGTCTACCTTGGTCTTCTGCTCACAACTTATAAATAATAAAGCAATACTTCCTGCATGCATATAGACCTCTGCAACGTAAACAGTTGCCGACACAGTTATGCACTTGAGGCCGATATTGTAGGCCCTAATAACCCCGTCTTGGAACAGGCTGTCATGCAACCTGAGGCGTTGGATTCTTGTTCTTTCAATACCTCCACCTGATCGTTGCTTTTTGTCGTCAATTTGGGGCATTTCTGCAAACAAACTTTTTGTAAGAGACACCATTATATATATATATATATATATATATATATATATATATATACTTACCATATATTACCAGTATAATTACATTCATGTGCACATTGTATATATTGTCCATAGTGTAGTGGTAACATCACTGGCGTGAAGAGCAGAAGGTAGCGGGATTGCTTCCCGTATCCTCGCAAAGGTCCACTCAGCCTATCATAATGGCGCGTTGGTAAAATGATTCGTGATGGGCGCCTTATGCGTATACAGTTATTCGACTCCTGTAATAAATCATTCGTTCATACTGATTTTAATCATACTGCGTAATTGTCAGAATGAAAATATTAAACGAAGAATATCATTATTATTATTAGATTATAATTATATTATTACCAAGAGAGATATATGTCGATCGTGTGTAACGCCACGTATCTTATGACTTCTATAGCGCCGTTAGGATAATGAACAAGACACCAGTAGATGACTCACGAACATCTTTTCACCCAATTGCAGTGCCGCTGTTGGTTGATAGTGCCATGGTTGATAGTGGCTGCTAGGTAGGTGACAGCGCCGCCACCAAAGCCTCAGATGACTTCTGCGACGTTTTGCCTATATGCACTGGCCATAGTTGATCTTCTGCATATATGTATAACCAATGGTATCTGTGTAGGATGTAAACTATCTCATATTGGGTCGGTATATCGGTGGTCTGCTTGCAATGCCTACAATGGTCTGGTTATGAGATGATTTTATTCAATTTCACCTAAAAGTCGTGCAACGCATGTACATGTACAGCAACACTTCTGCCTGCTTTTTAATTGCCGCACGAAACTTATCGATTGGCTTCTGAAGCATCTTGGGAAAGAGTGGATGAGTGAACCAGTGAATGCAGCCTAGTTTTTCCTTCACCAGAAAAACCGCGAGACAAAATTTAATATAGAAATGGCAGAAAAACATTTGGAAACAGCATGAAAACGTTTCGCGCTGGTGTCAATGAAGAGAGATTGATACCAGTAGGCCAAACAAGAATAACAAGGAAAGATCTTCAAAAGTCACAGCAAGCAAAAATTATAAATATGGTGTGAAAGAACACAGAGAAAACTGCAAAAAACGACAACAACGACGTGAAGAATATTCCGACAGTAAGAGAAATACAGCCGTAAAAACAAAGTTTTTACTATATCCATCTAGTATGGAGAAGCAGTTACCTCTACAAATATATAGTCCGCGTTCATTTTACGTCATAGCGTGCGTTTAATCAGGCAGCGCGCCCGTTTTGTTGCGGCCAATGGCAACGCTGCGTATCGGAAAATTTGAGTCCCCGATTTCAAGTTTAGTCCCCGATTCTATAAGCCAGCCTTTTTGGGAAGCTGAAATTTTTATAGAATGAAGTGTCTGCAGGTCAGTCTATCTGCCAAATTTCAGGACGATTGAATGATTGTAAGTGATCGAACATTCGTACAAGATTTGACTTTCAGTGGCGGCGCCATATATTCAAGATTTCCGTAAGTTAAACTAGATGGATAAAATACAGCCAATAAAAACAAAGTTTTTTACTATATCCATCTAGTATCCTATAATGCGTCTTATGAAGCAGTTACCTCTACAAATATATAGTCCACAACCTTTTTACGTCATAGCGTGCGTTTAATCAGGCAGCGCGCCCGTTTTTGTTGCGGCCAATGACAACGCTGCGTATCGGAAAAGGGGATTCCCCGATTCGAAAATTTGAGTCCCCGATTCTATAAGCTTGCCTTTTTGGGGGAGCTGAAATTTTTATAGAATGAAGTGTCTGCGAGGGCGAGTCTATCTGCCAAGTTTCATGACGATTGAATGATTGTAAGTGATCGAATTAGTCGTCGCAAGATTTGTGTTTTTAGCCTGTGGCTCAAACAAACAAACAAACAAACAAGATTTCCGCAAGTTAAACTAGATGGATAATAAAATACAGCCCGTAAAAACAAAGTTTTTACTATATCCATCTAGTATCTATAACGTGTACTCTGAAAATAGTCCGCGTGCATTTTACGACATAGCGTGCGTTTAATGAGGCAGCGCGCCCGTTTTTGTTGCGGCCAATGGCAACACTGCGTATCGGAAAAGGTGATTCCCCGATTCGAAAAGTTGAGTCCCCTGATTCTATAAGCTAGCCTTTTTGGGGAGCTGAAATTTTTATAGAATGAAGTGTCTGCGAGGGCGAGTCTATCTGCCAAGTTTCATGACGATTGAATTTTTGTAAGTGATCGAATTAGTCGTCGCAAGATTTGACTTTTTAGCCTGTGGCTCAAACAAACAAACAAACAAACAAGATTTCCAGCAAGTTAAACTAGATGGATAAAAACAGAAACTATCAGCGAAGAAAGGGAAAGAAAAACTATAGTTCTAAGTGACACTCATAAAAGAGAATGAAAATCACAGAAGATAATCTACGTCGACATCAACGGCAGTCAATGTCACGCCACTGACTTGATTATAATTATAATATTATATTATACATCTGTATGATATACGTATATACATATATATACACGTAGGCTACATTTCACCTTATGTATGAGAACAATGCAACAGCCTATTTTTGTCTAATATATTGTCTTCTCATAGAGCCAAAGACTTAACAGTAAATGTAAATCTTCGAAATTTCTCGATCAGCTCCCCTCAAAAGCCGCGTCTGTGAGACCAGCTTAATCACCTGTATATCAAATCAAGTCCGCAATAGCCAGGCTGCTTTGTCCGTTCCGGTGCCAGGTCAAAATGCGGGGAGGTCAAGTCGAAGAAATATACATGGTGTTATACGGTAGCAATCGGTAGTGATGGTGGTCGTGTGGTATCACAGAGTTTATATTAGAATCATGATAGGAGTTATATTGAAGAGTTCGGTTTTCAGTCGTGAGTGGAAAGTAGAAGAGACGAGTGCAAGCGGAGGAGAGACTTAAGTTAAATTAACAGGCGAGATAGGAAGATGAGCATACTGGCTAAATGCCATTTGAATGGAGACTTTAAGAAAAACTACAATCTTGTTATGGCGATGAGTTCTTCAGTTTATACGAATGAGTCTAATATTATAATAACTGTTGTAACATTATAAGCAAGTCATAGTTGTGACGAAATATTTTTATTACCAACTGTGCAGGTAATCTACAGCAGGTCGTTCTGCTTTGTTGAATGCACAATTTTGGGCGTCAACTGATAGCTATGCGCAATGGTTTCAACGCGTCCTCAGGTATAATACAACACGGCTCTCTTAACTGCTTCCCGTCAAACACTACGAAGATATATATATATATATATATATATATATATATATATATATAATTTTATATAGGACTTTTAATATAAGAAATATATATATATATATATATATATATAATTTTTATATATAACTTTTAATATAAGAAATATATATATATATGTAATTTTTATATAGGCCTTAGTATGTACGTATCTAGATATTTAACATAGCGCTTATTAAGTACTTCACAAAAGCTCTGCACACATGGTTATCCGTCAGATCTGAACAAGTGCGTGTGAGACAGTTTGAGAATGTTTGCTGCACAAAGCCGAATGCAACAGCACTAGCCTAAATGCAATGGAAAGATGGTCCAATACAAGAGACACAAGGCACGATGAGCTCGAGTTGAAATGTATAAGCGCGGCTCCTACATATTTCCACAGCTAGAAGAGCGCCACGATCGCCGACAAGGCTCACTTGAAACTAGACACAGAACTTCTCGATGTATGGCCGGGGCAGCGCCAGCAATTGAAGCACGTGCCAGCAAGATGATCTTAAAAGAAATTCGCTCAGTAACATGAACCAGTGTGGCGTCTATCGCGTGTAATTATTACGATAGGGGCCTATGTGCGAATATTTCAGCCGGAATATTTCGGCTTAATGGCTTCGATTCGGGCTGCACAATTTATATAACATATGTACATAATTATATAGGCTGTATTTGATAGGTTTATATCCTGACTATTTTCAACAAATGTCAGATTCTGCAACACTCGACTCTCGTTACTCGAAGTAACTAAAAGCATAATAATATAAGCCCAAAAGGCCATGCATTAAGGTATTATTAGGCTTAGCCGTTAGTATCGAAGAATTGGAGGACTAAATGAAGACTGAGTCTGACTGACTATTATAGGAGGGCTAAGAAGTATGAATGTACAAATGTATACAAACATGCATGAAGATTAAACTCTCTTGTCTCAATTTTATGTATGTATGTATGTATGTATGTATGTATGTATGTATGTATGTGTATGTATGTATGTATGTATGTATGTATGTATGTATGTATGTATGTATGTATGTATGTATGTATGTATGTATGTATGTATGTATGTATGTATGTATGTATGTATGTATGTATGTATGTATGTATGTATGTATGTATGTATGTATGCAGGTATGTATGTATGTATGTATGTATGTATGTATGTATGTATGTATGTATGTATGTATGTATGTATGCAGGTATGTATGCATGTGAAATGATGCAATTATTGACGGTGGACGATGAACATATATATTGGGCTAGGGTGTCAGTTGAATTAAGGGCTTAGGCCTATATGGAAAGGGTTCTACAATTGAGACAGGAGAGTTTAATCTTCTTTTTGTAATTGTAATTGTAATCACATATATTTATATAGCGCTTATTTAAGAAAGACCCATATTGTGCTTCTCGCGTGTGTACGTAACGCTATAAGTCCAACCTGCTGCACTGATTGTGTCTGCACAGAATTTCAGTATTCCAGCATTTCCGTTTCGACCTTCGTCAGCCATTGGTGGCTATGGTCGAAATGTTCGGTACTTTCCAGATCGACGAGATGACTCACCGAAAGAAAACACCGCACAGGATAGGTTAGCATTTGACCATCTACTGATGCATAATATTTTATTAATATGGTAATAAGTCAAACAATGTCTCTGGGGTCCGGACCAATCGATTTCGACTGTGCTTTTACAATGGATTACGAATCTTAACTATACGTGACCACCGATTTATGCCTTGTGCATCATGTATGATGAAAGCGTTGCTGCCATAGAAGTCATTAGATTAGATAAGACTAGCACTTCACAACGAAATCGATGCTTGGTCACATACATGAAGTTACCTAGACCGATCAGGCCTATGAAGCAACGAATGTCTGGCGCAATATTGCAGTGTCACACAGACCTAACGATGAACGCTTAGGCGATAAATAATCGTGGTGATCAAGATGTTGATACTTTGTTTGCAATTGGTGACGATTATTGCAGAGGTGGTGACGGTGGTGATGATAAAGTAAATGAGATTGACGAAGATAACGACTATGACGAAGATGGTGATGATGATAGTAACTGATGAAGATTCTGATGATAGCAGTAACTGACGAAGATGTTAATGATAATAGTAACTGATGAAGATTCTGAGGATAACAGTAACTGGCGAAGATGTTAATGATAATAGTAACTGATGAAGATTCTGATGATGATAGTAACTTTCGATGATGGCGTGATAAAAGTTTTTAAATTGAAGCGCAAATTGTACATCAATGGAGTGTTTTGTGTCTCAGTGGATCAGTTGGAAACGATGGATTCTGGACAAAGCCTGTCATTGCCATGGTTACCATTGGACTCCTACTGGCTGTCACTGGTGTCGTCTTAGCAGTTGTCCTAATTCCAGCGTACACACTTAAAGGTGATCTATATTATGGTCTATTCAAGGCTAAAACGCGCAACTTCAATTAAAGTACTGAAAGACAGTCAGCCTATAGTGTAAATGTGTACTCGTAAAACGTAAACGTGTACGTGTTTCTATAGCCTTGACTCTGATAAATGTTTAAAGAATTGATCGAGTGACAGCCTTCTCCACCGCTGCCCGTTTGATTGGGTGTCATGCCACTGAAGGTCCCCATGCCACGGCCCGCGCGCATTTACCAAAATCCCAACCCGTATAGCAGTTCATAAATATTTATGACATATTTTAGGCATGATTTCATCGCTCATCCAACTTCTACTTCTACTATAACATATTTCCATCTTTCATCCAACTTCTACCTCTACTAAAAATATTTGTATCGCTCATCCAACTTCTAGTTTTACCGCAATAATTTAGCATCAAAATCATTTTTTCATCGCTCATCCAGCTTCTATTAATTTCTGCTATAAATATGATCATCAAACTTCTAATGTTACTGCAATAATTCATAATTAATACCATGTTTTCATCGCTCATCCAACTTCTAGTTTTACTAGTAGGCTACATTATATTTAGCCTACGACCTGCTGTACGAGTTGGGATTTGGGTATATGGAAAGGAAAATTACAGACCTTTGACTTTTGACGTTGTGTAGGCAGATACAAACTCTTCTGCCGTGAGTAATAATAATAATAAAAATAATAATAATAATAATAATAATAATAATAATAATAATAATAATAATAATAATAATAATAATAATAATAATAATAATAATAATAATAATAATAATAATAATAATAAATAATAATAATAATAATAAAATAATAATAATAATAATAATAATAATTGATTTTTACATGTCATTGTGCAGCTGCCGCAGATCAGTCTACTACTGCTACTACCGCTACAACGACAACAACAGCAACTACTACTACTAATAAGACAACTGCTACTACTGCTGCTGCTCCTGCCCCTGCTACTACTACGGCCATTAGTCCCATTACTACTACTATTACTACACGGTTTCCAAACTCGACCATGGTTCAGCTGATTGGAAACTTCACCATTCTGAACATGAATATTCCAAATGTTGCTGCGTCTGACGTTTGTCAGAAGGTAAGGTAATAGTAATAACTAGATGTTTGCCCGTCCTAAGACGGAAAATTCCTTCAATGTGGATTTCATATACTCACGAAAAAAATATAGAGTTTAGATGGCGATCTAATGTCGGTCAATTCAATCAGAATCTGGCGATTAGTGAGAAGATGAGCGCCTCTGAGTAGTTATCTTGAAGGGACGCTATATAAATTCCATCGATAGATAGATAGAAGATCGTCAAAAGCGCAATCAAAAGGAGTGATCCAATCCGAAGTCACATAGGAATTGCTTTCCTAACACGTGATTAAAATTTTCAGCTTCAGTCATAAAACTATTTACAAAAGGGTAATGAATCAGTCAAGAAAAGGTGTAGGCTTCTCTCGGCTTCGAGATTATTGCCCGTGCTAAGACTGTTGAAAAAGAATTAGAAAATTTAAACATGATCTGTGCTAAGACGGTTGAAAAGAAATTAGAAAATAATTTATTGTCGCCCCTAGCGAAGGTGACTGGTACTCAGTGGCTGCTACTATACTGCTACTGCGTTATTCTTATTGATCAATTGCTGCACTTTATTCAAACTCTTCTTCACAGTTTGCTCACTTCTTCAACTAAGTTAACTCGCACTGACTGTGAGATCAGTGCTAGAATAATTGTTATTTCGTGTAGACCCTAGGCTACATGAGAAGTTTAGTATATGAAGAAGAAGATAAGAAGAGCAGTCCCTGAAGCTAGCCCTGAGGCAGCCATGGGTATGAAGTTTAAGCGACTTAATTTTCTTAGACATATGAGGGCGGGTGGCCAATCCTCTCCCTCGCCGTCTTATCTTCCCACCGACAGTGTGCTACCAGTGTACTCGTTATAGCCGAGTTGGCTTGGTGGGGCAGAAATCTCGAATCAAAATTCTGCCCTGGTGGGGATTTGAATTTTGAACCCCCAACTACTCGATTGACAAACCAGCGCGCTAACCTAACCACTACACTATCGAGCGCCTGAGAAGCCTGGGAATAGATCTGATGATAATTTAATAAGCTTGAAAATAGACTCAACAATAATTTCATATACCAAAACCACTTACAATCGTTTTAGATTACATACGTCATAACAAAAGGCGGGCAGAATGCAAGCAACTGCCAAGTAACTGATTTAAGGTAAGATATGCATTTTAATACCTTGATAGCAATCACTATTCCAGCCTTTGATTTTTATTTCCATTGCCCGATCTGAGTAACTGAATGTTTGTATAGCGCAGTTTCAAACTTCCATATGATGCCTATCATTTATTATTAAGTGTAATTCGTACAAATTAAGCTCGAATAGCTTTGTGTGCCCTGGTAATTTTGCGAATGGTCATGCATAGGGTACACCTAAGGAGAGAGACAAGACGCTATTCGATTGGTTTTACTAAGTACAATTTATTAGGACTTGTTTGTTGGTTCCGATAGGCCTATATATACACAGGCTAAGGCTTCAATATAGACTACCCAGTAGGCCTAGGCTACTTCGACACATTCTAAGTTGGCTAAGATTCTCTTTGGAAATCACTCATTAAATGCCTCATCGTACAATTGCTTGAGTCGTTGTTTCTTTTATGTTTTTAATTCATATTCATTATTTATTTTACACTGATTCTAGTGCTCGTTCATTATTGGCGCACTAATTAGGGCGACGGGTTTCTCGACGGCTTTGCGAATTATTTCATTTGCAGACCTGGAAGCGTTAAAGTTCGATTTATAATTGATGTCGAGAAGAATGCTACGGATGATGGGAGCAGAGCCTTGAATCGAGCGAGTACATCGTTGGCCCTGGCTTTGACGAATGACACTGTCTACTTCGTCGATCCAAACAGCATCACGTTTGACGATCGAAATAACAGTCAGACAATACTTTGCTCTTTAATGAAAACACCTTAACCTTTCAGTTAACCTATATTACTTGAGTCCGAACCAGTGGTCCAGGTGTTAACTGTGGTCCAGGTGCTTCCTTTCGCTGTTTAAGACCACTCTTTTCGCTCGGGGTCTCTCGCACTGGGAGCGCCTCTGGCTGGAGTTCACTGTAGTAGTCGCTTTATACATCTATAGATGCAATACCATTACATTACAATGTACCTATTATACTGTGCAGCTGTTTTTTAATCGCCTTTGGGTTGCATAAAAGTGAGCAAAATTATTAGTAGCAATATCATGATATTTTAAGTGAAATTTCTATGATTGCACACCGTTCAACATCCCCTTTCAGTCGAAGTGAGTCGCTATACTAATCACTCATGTTCATCACAAGATTTCCTGCCACTCAGCGTAGGTCTATACTTATCTGAACTGGTTTTAGGGAATGCCTTGGAGAGGAAC
Organism: Aporrectodea caliginosa; assembly: GCA_020284085.1. Lineage (NCBI taxonomy): Eukaryota > Metazoa > Annelida > Clitellata > Crassiclitellata > Lumbricidae > Aporrectodea > Aporrectodea caliginosa. The sequence goes on from JACEVL010000189.1 coordinate 243,819, forward strand.
TGCAATCAAAGCCAGCAATGTCCGGGTCAGAACGTCGTCTGTGTTTCAGTGGTCGATGGCTACGTGTGCGTCTGCCCCGCAGGATACCACAGGAACGCCACCAACAACGGACCTTGCACTTCACAAGGTTCATATGAAGATCTACTATGCTTAGGGATTCTTCCTACATAAGGAACCATTGTTCCGGTTGCGTTCCTAAAACGATATATATATAAATATAAATATAATAAGGCAATTCTATAGCGTCGTATATAAGAATATCCTATAGTATGCATCCACACTGACCTCCTGAAGAATTGAAAGTGTAGGTCTCTATTGTCCCTGGAATTGAGCTAACGTTCTTTGAAACCGTTGTCTTAAGTACAGGTTCATAGTTACCTATTATGAATGTAGCAAAAGACGTGCATAATTATATTTCGTATACCACATACAGAAACCGTTAAAGATAATTTCAAAGGCTAATTATGCCTCGGGACCCTTTTACGAATTTGAACTAGGAAAACAGATAGCGGAGCGTCGAAAACAGCCTCAGTAGGGATCGGAATCAAAGCCCGTTTGCAAGCGTCAGATTTCGTAATCGTAATCGTAAACTCCCACATTTTTATCCAGCGTCACTCAAAAGCTTCGGGCAGGCACCAGCTTATTCACGAGCGCTGCGTCGAGTTTTATATAATTGACGCTGGATAATAGGTCTAAATAAACTGGAATGACTTATACTCGACAGGAGCAGATCTGTCAGCGAACCAGTTGCGATCTGCCTGCAGCATCTGGGAATTTGTCAAGTATCGAATAAAGATGGTAATGAATACAGCAAGAACGATAAATATCAAAGGCTCTCAGCTAATAAAATGATTAATTCGACTTTAAAATGAATTCGTTGCTATTTTGGGACCAAATTTAAACACATACCAGAATTGGGGTCCAATGCAATTTTGTAGCAATGAAATTTGAATTTCAAGACACCATTAAAGTATGGATGGCATTGTACCAATTGGGATAACTATAACCATAACTACACTTTTTTAATTGAACCAATTAAACAAAACGGTTTTGACAGATGCAATAGATACAAACGAATAAATTGGAAACAAAAGAGTCCGAAAAGGGCCTAAGCCCCGCTAGCAATGGTCACCCTAGAATAATCTAGAAGTAAACCGTCAATTCCATATTGCGGGACCAGCGTTTTTAAGGAGAATTTACGTGAGTTAGTACGGATTGGGATCCAATGTAATTTTGTAGTTGGCAGCAGATCTTACTTCGTATCAAACAACCCGACAGGATGACATAAGGCAGAACCTTAGTCAAAGATCTTGCTAGTTTTGCTGGTATTTGAACTGTTTTGTCAATCCTTAATTGAGTTAAAACAGTTTAAATGTCTTGTTTTCCAATGCAGGCACAACAGAATCGACCAGCAGCCAGACGACATTCGTACAAACCACAAAATCTTCTTCTCAAACTTCGAGGCCTTTATATCACGATTCAAGTACTGATCTTCAAACAACCCGACATGATCCTTTAACATCGCGAGCTGGTCTTCAAACATCGAGACATGATTCCATAACATCCGAACTTGGTCCTCAAGGTATTCCAACAAGGAGACCTGATTCCATAACATCTGGACCTGGTCCTCAAACATCAAGAACTGATTCTATAACAACCGGACCTGGTCTTCAAACATCGGTACCTGATTCTATAACATCCAGACCTGGTCTTCAAACATCGATACCTGATTCTATAACATCCAGACCTGGTCTTCAAACATCGATACCTGATTCTATGACATCCGGACCTGGTCTTCAAACATCGATACCTGATTCTATAACATCCAGACCTGGTCCTCAAGGTTTTCAAACAAGGAGACCTGATTCAATAACATCTGGACCTGGTCTTCAAACATCGATACCTGATTCTACAACATCCAGACCTGGTCTTCAAACATCGATACCTGATTCTATAACATCCAGACCTGGTCCTCAAGGTTTTCAAACAAGGAGACCTGATTCAATAACATCTGGACCTGGTCCTCAAACATCAAGAACTGATTCTATAACACCGGACCTGGTCTTCAAACATCGATACCTGGTCTTCAAACATCGATACCTGATTCTATAACATCCAGACCTGGTCCTCAAGGTTTTCAAACGAGGAGACCTGATTCCATAACATCTGGACCTGGTCCTCAAACATCGATACCTGATTCTACAACATCCAGACCTGGTCTTCAAACATCGATACCTGATTCTATAACATCCAGACCTGGTCCTCAAGGTTTTCAAACGAGGAGACCTGATTCCATAACATCTGGACCTGGTCCTCAAACATCGATACCTGATTCTATAACATCCAGACCTGGTCTTCAAACATCGATACCTGATTTTACAACATCCAGACCTGGTCTTCAAACATCGATACCTGATTCTATCACTTCCGAACCTGGTCTTCAAATTGCGAGATCTGATTCCATGACAACCGGACCCGGTCTTCAAACATCAATAGCTGATCCTATAACATCCGGACCTGGTCCTCAAACAACGATAGCTGATTCTATAACATCCGGACCTGGTCTTCAAACAACCAGGCCTGTAACTGAGAGTTCAAGACCTAATCGTCAGACGTCTGTGGCTGACTTAAATGGTACTTTTACATCCTCAGGTAATATGAGCAACTAAAGACGTTTATCCCCGAATACGCGTAAGAATGTTCTATTATATTTAATCATCTTTATATATTATTTAGAAATTCGGAAGCTATACTGTTCTCTTGATAGGTATCATAATAATCTTGGCCTGTCGTTGAAAGCCAAGTACATAACGTAGCCTATCCTACATGTAATTATTTTATAATGCCCAAATTTAACTTATTCTGGTCAATCTGTTGTGAAGCACCGGGCTCTTTTAAGTTATTTGGAAATTCGGCAAATTATGTGTTTCAATTGTTGTTAAATTAAATATTTCGTAGCGGTTAGATATTATCTGATTGTTTAATACATTTTACGAATATTATGTTCTAGTTCCTGTGATAACCTCCAGTCAGTCAGCGATGATCACAACAACAGGTATTGGCTAATTCTATAGAAAGCTAGAGCTATTTTGAACGAAACTTAAATAGAGAAATCGAAACAAACAGGCGAATCACTAAGAAAAAATTACTTGTCATCAATCCCTCTTCTATTTAAGCAAGAATTATTCTCGCAGGCTTCTTGACTGTGTAGCCTATACTAATTAGTGCGTTGGCGCACTAACGGCTTAGCACGCCAATCATCGTCGATATGGCGGCGTGATTAAATAAACGTATAAACCAGCTAACGGTTTAGCAAAGTGTCCATAGAATCATAGTTGTTAAAAACGATAAAATCAAAATAAAAAACGGAAAAAAACGTCGTTTTATTGAAAAAAATAAAAAACGGAAAAAAACGAGAAAAAAACGGACAAGAAAATAATTTGACTTTGCTACATCTTTTAGTGCATTTTAAAATGCACAAACCTTGTTTACACAATTTAATTTTAATCAGCAAATAACATAACTTTATTAGTAAACACCAAATAACAGTAATCTACAACAATTATTTTCTTTTTCATAAGTTTGGCTAAAAAGAAATTGAGAAATTAAAAATATTGAATTCTTTTCTGATTTAAATTGCGTACATAAGTCCACATAAGTCCATGCTGACATAAGCAATTAAAAACTAAACTTTGTAAGTATAGTGTACTTAATTAAAAATTGTAGGTCTACGTACAATTCTGACTTATATGTACTTAATATGGAGTAATATCCGTCAGTTTATCAGTCAATCAGAGATTACTGAGTACAAAGACAACATTTCGCATTTTGGATAACTTAGAAATTCAAATAACTTTTATAAATTTTATTTCCTGTACTGTGCTGTTTATTTCTCAACTGATAGCACTAAAATAGTGACGTAAATTATATGAATCCTTGAAAGGACGAAGACAACGTAAGGGATATCAGACAAAAATAAAATTAAACAAAATTAGTTACAGACAGTAAATAACTAAATAAAGTTACATAAAAAATAAAAAACGGAAAAAACGAGACAAGAAATAAAAAACGAAAAAAACGAGGTTTTTTGGAAAAAAATAAAAAACGAAAAAAACGTTTTTTACAACTATGCATAGAATGGCTGTGCGATCTAATTATGTAAATAAGAAAGCAAGAAGTACACGTGAAGAATAATTCATATTGTATCATGATTTCTGAATAATCTGAAGCATCGGCGTATTCTCGACACCTAACACTTATCCAAATCCTTCTTATTATTGTCAAATAGCTAGCAAACTCTTCTGCCTGACCGTTACCAAATTACACTTGCACATATATATGCAGTTTACCCGAGACAGAATATAGCCACCAAGAACGCTTAGTCAGTTCACCATTTCTTAATTTACTCTTCCATGGTATACTAGTTCAGGGACTGTGTGAGCTATTTGGCGAACCATATTATGTAATGTAATGACGACAATATACAGCTGTAAGATTATAATTATTGCAGTAGCCAAATGATTGCTACCCTGCCAGCATGCCCACATGGAGCTCATATGGGACCCATATTTGTATGTGGGACCCATACAGAGCTCATATAGGTTCCATCGAATGCCCATAGAGACGCTGGTAGGGTAGTAGGCCTAACCATCACCTCGTTGCTCGTTAATCGTGGGTTGATCTGCTTATGTATGTTTTCAGCTTGTGCCGTGTTTTGTACGCCAACGCAGAAGTGTATTCCGTCGAATCAGATCTGCGATAAATACCAGGATTGTCCGGATGACAGCGACGAAATCAACTGCGGTAATTTACTGTATCAATTATTAACTTAACGAAATTTTCAAATTAGTGGGCACTGTAAGCATTTCTTAATTAAGTATAATTTTTAATAGAGTTTGTCGTTAGAGTAATGTAAGAGGATCTAGCATAGTTTGTTTCTTATAGGCCCATGCAAGCGCATTTAACTCATGAATAGGCGTATACGTGCTAAGACTGTTGTGTTTTATCTGTTTAAAAGTGTGCGACAACAAACATTATCGTTGTAAGAACGGACGCTGCATATACAAGACATGGCTTTGCGATGGCGTTAAGGACTGTCCGATGGGAGACGACGAAAGTCCGCCTCAGTGTAGTAAGTGTCTCGATGGTTCAACTTCTTAGTTTCACATAAGCATTGAATAGAATTCAAATGATATTGTGATTACATAACCTTATTTTTTGCCAAGGCTGAGTAGATTTTTGAATTGGCGCTGCATAATTTATGTATTAAGTCACACTGATTATCTAATCTAATCAAATCAAATCCTATGACTTCTATTGCGCCGTTATAATGTCCAAGACCGTCGCTTAGATTAAAATCGCAATAAAAAATCATAACCCATTGGAGAAGATAGGTCGAAATCCAACAGACGAAGAAGGAATAAAGTCATAATTCCATGACAGGTATCAACAACTCGTAAAGGATACTTCTACTCGCAGGCTACTTCTGCACGAAGTACTGTCAACCATGGCTGACCATGTGAACTCTCTGTCTCCATCCATCCATCCATCCATCCATCCATCCATCCATCCATCCATCCATCCATCCACCCATCCATCCATCCATCCATCCAGGTCCTATTTATATCAGCTGCATGAAATGCGGATCATTCTGCGCAACCTGTCGTTTAGCGACGTACATACTCTCGGTCGTACATCCGTTAATTGTGACGCGCTTCGACTACTGCAATTCCATCCTTGCAGGCCAGCCTAACTTCAGAATCCGTCATCTTTAGTCTATCGTCAACAGTGCTTCCCGACTACTGACCAATCTGCCTGAAGTTTTATGTATCAGATTGCACGAGGGACACGCTTCTCTGGCTCCCCGTTCAGGAGAGACTACAGTTCAAGACCCTTCTCATAAGTGAGCCTCGTTGATCGGCATCACACCGACTTACATCAGAAAGCTCAATGCTCCTGTCTCCATTTAATGGGATATGCGATCGTTGCGCTCTCCTTTGCGCAATACAAACATTGATAACATACCTTTCATTCTATCGGCAGAGATAGACATACCCAAAGAAGCTCAGAACCCTGCATGGGTCACGCCATGAAGGGTGGAGGTCAACGGTTCTTAGAAGAGTCTGTAACAATCCATCGCGTAATAGTCGTAAACGATAATTATATCGTCTGCAGTAATGAATAATCGTTAATTTGTTATTATAATGCGAAAGTTTTGCATAGGATCGTGCACCTCCACCGAGTTCAAATGCGGAAATCCTCGGTCGTGTGTACCACGAAGTGCGCATTGCGATGGCTTCACGGATTGCAGCGATTCATCGGATGAAAGCACTTGCTGTAAGTAGACGACTCCTTTACAATTGAATGCTTGGCTGGTACGGTCTGGTGTTTCCGACGCCGGATCTACATGCAGGTGTGTCGTGTATTCTGCTTCTTTGTTCATGATTTCCACGAAATTATTGGCACCACAAAGTCAACCCTATACATAAATACATGCATGCATACATATACATATATACATACACATATATATAATATACATGCACATGTGGGGCGCGGTGGTGTAGGGGTATGTTCGGAGCCTTGCAGCCGGAGGGTTGTGGGTTCGAATCCACCTCAAGCGCCGCGTAGGGACCCTGGGCAAGTCTTTCACTCGCAATTGCTCATGCGCTTCGGCGTGAAACTCCGATTCAGTGACCGTGTTGTAGTCGGGAGCGCCTCCGAGTAGAAATCTTGAAGGGGCGCTATAACAAGTGCTCATATATACATACATTTTGAAGTACATCACAAAAGCGTCGTACATATGACTATCTTAATGAAGTACGAGGTTGCTTTCTGCCTCCGACACTAATCATCTTCGATATGAAAAAGTGTCGTTAAGCCGAAGTACAACAAGGCGCTATAACAAGTGCTTATACATACATACATACATATACAGGCTACATACAATTAGGGCCTATACATCATAAACGTATCAAAAGAAGCTCAAAACCCTGGATCACGATTTACGTTTGGTTGCAAGTTTAACCCGTGAACTTGAATAGAGCTGCTAAAATTCACAAGTTTTATATCATAATGCAATTTTGTTTTTAGTGAAGACAAATGAAACATCTATAGACGGTAATTTGACGACGACGTCACTGGTGAGCGTCATCTACCGAGGAGAGTCTGGTTTCCACATCTGTTCGGACAACTGGAATGAGACTTGGAGTGACTCTGTCTGCAAGCAAATGGGACACGCGTAAGACAAGCGAAACCATAAAATGTAGTTGTAGGATGTAGTGCATTACGAATTTCATGCTCTGCGCAGACTGTTTCCACCTGTCGCCAATAGAAGCTTATACCAATTTCTGCTCCCGATTAAAGATGATAGAAAAGTCGTATCCAAGCCCTCTTTACTAGCATTCATTGACTTGATCATCCTTAATTAATTTAGAACACACCTGTCTGCCACGCAATGACAAAAACAATGCCCCCCCCAATTCCCCAAAATAACAGTTATTTTAATTATTTTCTAGCGAGTCCTTCGAAATTGTACACGGTTGTCGACCGGTTTTCTTCAATAAACGAATATACATTAGGCCTATAGGCTATAAATAACCCGGTTAAAAGGCGTTCAGTTTACTTTTAAATTAACTGCTGTTTGTTACTGATACGTACGTTGGTCTGGGCCATAATACAATACAACTGCATTTTGATATCGCCCATCTTCCATAGGTGGCCCAAAACTCAGAAGTGCACACGCCTCGGCGGCGCAGATGCAATTATATTGCAGAGCAGTTGTGCGCGAAGGACTTGCTCACGATCCCTATACACAGTAACCATACCGGACGAGGATCGAACACGTACTCTCCGCGTTACAGGTCAACCGCTCTAACCAGACGGCCACCGTGCCACACTGGACTAAAGGCTGAAATGTGCTAGCAGCTAACTTATTCTTAGTCCAATTAAGTCACTAATTAAATAATCCACCACACGCTAGATATTAACAGTCTTACGGACTGATCTTCTAGATAGTGAACCGATGGGCATAATCATAGGCGTAACTACACTGAGGCACGAGGAGGCAGTTGCCTCCTCTTGTTTTTTTATATACTGGAACTTCTATTGACCAATGACCCCAATGACCAGGATTTTGCCAATGGTCTGTGAAGTTGCCTCCTCTTGAATTTAAGTCTCGCTACGTGCCTGCCGATAATGACTTGGTTTCGGTGCGCCATAGAAGTTATACATTGCAATAATGCCAAAACACATATTCTGTTTCGGGTAGATTTATTGAAAGCATATTTTGTTTCATGCATAGGCCAATTGTCTCAGTTGAAGAAAGGTCCTTTATTGTTATTAGTAACTTCCATTGCGCCGTGGCTGTGTCTAATGCTGTTTTCTATTTATGTAGAATGTCATCGTCAACTTCTTATCGAAACGTGGGGCTAAACGAATCTTTCCTTGTCTTAAATTTGTCCGTTTCGGCTTCAAACCTGTTGGCTTACTTACAAATCTCGTAAGTATTTATCACTTTTCAGTTTACTTTTAGCTACTGTTTGTTACTGCTTATAATTGTTAATTGCATCCGACAGTGTCGGACAAAAGACAAAATAATTCTTAAACTCGCGGTTGGTAGAGTTCAGTATGAAAGTCGACTTATTATATACATGTATTGGCTGTATTGCAAACAAATCGTCAAAAGAAAAGTAAACCAGCAATGGATGAATCCTAAACTCATCGATGCTGAGCCAATGCAATGTTTGCTTCGCAGCAACGGCAGTAACTGTTGGTCTACCACATTCTGCTGCTTATATTGTTCAATGTTTCATTGTAATTGTAATTAGCAACTTCTATTGTGCCAGTGTCTAATGCACAAGACATCAACCAATAGCACGCAGAAACCAAGTCGTAATCAGGTCAATATCCAGAAGATCAGTGAGTATACAGACCTGCATATTTGTGACTTAGAAGAAGGCCTCATATTTTTAAAATATCTTGATACTACATTGTTTTAAATTTGTATGATAAGTAAAATGTGTTGTAGAAACTGTACTTCGAACTTGGCAGTTGCTGTTACCTGCGTACAGCATCAGGTACGTATCATATATATATATATATATATATATATATATATATATATATATATATATATATATATACATATATATATATATAATATATAATATATATATCGGTCCTATATCTAATTGATATAACCTACTATAGAAGCTCTCACTAAGTTGCTGACAATTGGCTACACACTATATTATTGCACCTGAAGCCCCTTTTACCAGAACAGATAATCTGATGCATCCTGAAGATCTAGGGAAGAATTGGTTAAGGTCCATACAGAGCGTTCAGGGCAGTTACAAATAAAAGTTCGTCTATCATCAGCGGTGTTGGTGTTAATGAGGGCAAGTTAATTATGTGGCCGGCTTATAGCCGATGAGAAGACGACTAAGGGGTCGTCCATTAATTATGTCAACAAATTTTAGGCAGTTTTGACCCCTCCCCTTTGTCAACAAGTTACTGTCAAACATTGACGGACCCCTAAAAAATTATGTCAACAATCCCAGAACACCCCCTACACAAAAAGAAACACAATGGCTCAATACATGTAGAATGATTTTTTCAAATTTTTTACACTAAAAATGCAATCTCGAATTTCAAAATATATGAGTTTAGTTTATTACCAGCTTTTTAGTAGTATTAAACATTAAGCACTTTATACATTTTTACCATTACTTAATGTTTTCGCTACTATTTTGAAGGGTCTGTGTTGATTTAATGGAAAAATTTGTTGACATCAAATTGTACCGAATCCCCCTTCCCCCTTGTCAACAACAGTTACTGTCAAACTTTTCCAAACCCCTCCCCTATTTTGTTGACATAATTAATGGACGACCCCTAATTTACTCAATCATCTCAACTATATATTACCACCCACTTACATACCCTTCGCAGAGTGATAGAAAGAGATGTGTAGAAGGGAACTCGGCGAAGACAAACAAAACTTGTGAAATGTTAGTGTGCAGTAAAATTAATAGTATTGTAACGTGTTGTGATACGATGTTGTAGGCTATCTGTCATGAAATGCCATGTTTTTATCGCTTAATTTCAGCCTATGTCATGCGCGTTTGTTGTATGACGAAATCCGTATTTCCCTCTAGGAAAACAGGATCGGACCTACATGTACATGTACCATAGGCTTAAGCTAGCTATATTAGCTTTCACCCGAATGAGTGACTGAGTGACCAAATACCTAATTTAATTGATTGATTGACTGACTGACTGACTGACTGACTAACTGACTGACTGACTGACTGACTGATTGATTGATTGATTGATTGATTGATTGATTGATTGATTGATTGATTGATTGATTGATTGGTGCTTGACTGGAGTGATTGACTGGATTGATTGACTGAATTGGATTGACTGATTGCCACGATCGTATTGATTGACTGGATTGATTGACAAGATTGATTGACGGATTGTTTGACTGGATTGATTGATTGATTGCTACAACATGACTGTTTTGTCAATAGTATGTGGCAGACGCTCGGTGTCGCCCGACATGGTAGGTCCCTATATACTGAACGGAGCACGTGCCAAGCGAGGAGCCTGGCCATGGCAGGTTCTTCACTACGTCGGTCGCTACAACTCCGACGGGTCCTTCAGTGCATTTGCCTCTTGCGGTGGCATGCTTATAAACGACAGGTGGATTCTAACGGCTGGCCACTGCAACATGGTCACGTTCGGAGGCCTCGGGTAGGTTGAAAGTTTGCGGGTTGTTTGGACTGATGAACAGTGCCGGATTAACTTGTTAGTGGGGGGGGGGTCAGACGGCAGCGTTACTGAGCATTATTGATTATTCATATAATTAACAACTTTAATTTCATTAGACTCGCATCCAGTGGAAAAAGGAATTTGTTTCAAGTGATTTTTGAACAATTGCAGAAGTTTAGATCTCACAACAGAAGTCTAATTGTCCTCATCTTTTCATGGATTCTTTACGCTAAACTTGAATTTGCATTGTTTTATATATGACACACGACAAAGAAGTCATCATCATCATCATCATCAGCAGCAGCAGCAGCAGCGTCAACATCATCAATCATCATCTTAACTAGCTCTTCCTCATTATTGACCTTATACCGGGTAGCATAATGCTTTGCCTCTCTGCTTTCATTGTGTGCATGCATTCACTGATGGGGAAGCTGTGGATTCTGTTGCCAACGAAGTACAAATAGCTTCTAATTACAAATACGAAATAATTATTGCCGTTTATCTTTTGTAATAGTTATACCGGTCAGTTGAGGCCAGGCAACGTGCGAATACTACTGGGGTCTTTGAATCGCAACGGTGATGCAGATACGCTGTACGAGCGTGTAGACACCGTCTTTGTACATCCGTCTTTCAACACCACTCCAACCGTAGACAACGACGTTGGACTGCTACGGTTGAGTAGAGCTATCACTTTCACGGACACGATCAGACCCATCTGCCTTCCTACGTCGACCGAAGATCTGGCTCAGTTCAGGGTCTGTGTCGACACGGGATTCGGCAAAACTCTTCGCAATGGTAAAAAAACGTTTTAGCAAAATGATTTACTGTGAACATTGTTCGTCATAATAGGCTTCCTATCACGCATACGTGCACGGTACTTTCTCTGCCTTGGTACAACCATATTGGCCTCAGTGGCGGCGCCAGGATTTCGGGTTTGGGGGCTGTAGCCCTAAGCCCTTCCTTTTCTCCCCTCCCTCTTTTCCCCTTCCTGTACCTCCATCCAGAGGCGCAACCACGGTCCAGAAGTTGGGGGGACCTACTAGAATGTCTGAGGGGGATTGCGAGCGCCGAAGGCGCGAAGCTGCGATTGCCGAAGGCAAGAAGCCCCTAACGACTAGGGGGTATGGGGAGCGTCGTAAGCTCCCCCCCCATCGGAGTCTGGGGCGGAGCCCCAGAAGCCAACGCAATTTTGAGCATTTCATGCCAAATGCAGTACATTTTGGTCTCTAATTTACCTCAAATTTTTCACCGATGATTTCGATATAAAAGTAGGCCTACCTAAACCATCTAGATATGTAAAAAAATGACTTTATTATATGAATAAACTGAGATTTTAGGTTTTAGAAGAATACCACTCGCAGTCTCAGAAGTAAAAATTGAAATGTCCTCCTAGGCTTCTACCGCGAGCCTTAGTCGAATTTTAAAGCGTGATAAGTAGGCTACAGGTTTAGAGTGAAATTATACAGCAACATCCTGCACTGAATTCTTATAGACTCAGTTGAGTTTAGCGGCTTTAGCCTTACTCTGTATACTATATTGGATAGGTCCAGCGATTTGTTAGGGGACGGACCTACTAGAACGTTCGAGTGGGAGAAATATTGCAAGTGCGGAAGGTGCACGTACAGCCGCGATTGCGGAAAGCAAGAAGCCCCTAACGACTATAGGGATACGGGGGAGCGTCGTGGGGTCGGCGGAGCCCCAGACGACGACGCAATTTTGAGCATTTAATACCAAATGGAGTGCATTTTGGGCTCTTGTTTACCTCAAAATTTTCAAAAGTTGGGGGAACCGTCCCAGCCTGCCCGAACCACAGGGTGGTTGCGCCTATGCCTCCATCCCTTCCCTCTCCTATACCCGACACAAAACCTGCAGACAATGGAATCAATATACTGTACAGAAGTTTGAGTTCTATCACAAGAAAATCTTTAAGATGTTCCCAAATTACTTCTTTCATAGACCCTTACAGCTGTTACTGGGCATTTCTTTGAAACAGGTTCTTGCAAGTTTTACTATTCTCCACTTAGATTGATTGAAAACTATACAATAAACACGTTGAATCCAATGTTTATTTCCTTGTAAAGCACAAATTTAATGTACATAAGCGACATAAAATCCCTAACAAGTTATTACAGCATTTTGCTACAGGAAAACTTTCAAACATGAATTTATTTGAACTGCAACTATGCCTCCTGTACAAACAGCATGATGACAAACTTAAAACATCCATTTTTCTATTCTTATATACGTATACAAAATCTCTTGCCATGTAATTCAGTAACATTCCTAACAGATGGATCACATTCCCAATCACACTTTTTGTGTCTGAAATACTTCATGTTGGAATAAAGCCATCATGCAATACTACACCAAACCCATTAAAACATCAACATCATGAAGTTGAAAACACTTTACTTAAGAATTATTATCCATGGCAACACTTGGAAATTCTAGAAAAATAAAAATATAACAAACAGTTTTTGAAAGAAACTTAAGGAAAACTTCGTAAATCTATAGCAGAAACCCCAAGAAAATAATTAACTGGGCATACTCAATACTCAGTCACGCACTGAAGCAACCATAATAATTATAAGAGGTCGTTGCACGCAACTGAAACCGTAAGGTAAGTAAGAATGTAATCGCTAAAGATTAAAATAGGCCCTGTGAGTCTGTGAGTCCATCATAATCAAGTAATATAATTGCCTCACTGCCTGAGATAGTTGATGATTTCGTTGCCGTTGGTCACTGTTCAGTTGGCTTATTATGAAGTAAGCATTGACAGAGATTTCCCACTTTTTCTTTGGGGGGCTGAGCCGCAGTTAGGGGGGCTAAGCCCCCCTGGCGCCGCCACTGATTGGCCTATGCATTGTATTGAAAACTTCCACCCTGAACGTAGGACTATATATATGAATACAATTGCTTGTGTTCCCAGATTGTGATGACATATGGGTCTAGTTTATACGCAGAACCTGTCAGCGCCTAAAATACTCAAATATATATATATATATACTTCCTCAAATTGTCGGCAAGAAGGGGGTTGGGGAGAGCCGACAAGCCGAAGAAATAAGGTATAAAATTTAGGTAGGCCTATGTACTTGAAGTGGCAAGTAACATTTTAGGTCTTAGAATGAAATCGTGTGTAGTTGATTGAGCTAATCTCTCAAAATCCACACTGCACACTTCATACAAGTCAACTGCGCACTTTGTGTCGGAATATAGGCCTACATTACATGAGGTCCTCGGACAATAGCCTATTTTGCTTGATTGCAGCACACCCTAATTACTTTGTGCTATAGGCCCTAGATGCCGTTCAAATTAGGGCCTACTCTTGAGCTGAACATTATTATAAATTTAAAACATTTGGTTAGAATCAAATTTCTCGTAGGCCCAAGTTTGAGTGAAAACACATCTGAGTAGGAATCTGGCATACTCGATGGTTTAACTTACTGCGACCACTCGTTTTCTGTTTGTTATGACTGTTTAACATAAGCGGTGATTTAGTTGTCAGGAGGGTTAGAGTTCAATCCCTAGGCCCCTATAATAGATCTTCTTCTGTCCCCAATCTAAACAACTGAAAGATGTTGACGGGGAAACTAGAATATCTCACTAAGTACAAATAGCTTTTAATTACAAAGACGGAATAAATGATTATCGTTTATCTGTTGTAATAGTTACACCGGTCAACTGAGGCGCCTGCAGCCAACGTCAGTTGAATCGTCAGTAACTTCTTGTGCAACATATTAGCAACATTGGATTTTGAAGAGCGTTCGTTTAGTTTGGTAATCTGCAAAATACTCGAATCCCCTTACATTTTTGACAGCTGAAACACTGAACTTGATAATCATAAGAGTAAAATTGCTGTTATCCTTTTGCAGAGCTTTCCAACGATCTCCTTCAGGCTCGAATGAACCTTCTCTCTTACGCCGACTGCTACAACTACTTTAAAAATAGCTACGTACGAGATCCGACGCAGATCTGCGCTGGAACGATTCCCACAGAAGCAGACATCAATTTCTGCCTGGTTGGTATTAACAGCCTACATCAACTTCATGAACACATCATACGTACGACCTCTATAGGCCTATAGGGAAGACTACATGTCCAGGATTGTCGGGAGTGTCCCAGAATTGATAAAAAAAAATCCCGCATCCCAGACATGTCCTTTCCGGGAGAATAAAACGTCCCGGAACGAACGATTTGTTCTCTAATTAGGCCTAAATGCGTAGAATTTGTTATTTAAATTTTCCAATAATTAGAAAATAGGCAAAACATGACAGTTACTTTTTCTTTATAGGCCTAATTACAGTGTGATTCTCCTTAGGCCTACAGATTTTATTTTAGTTATAGTTACAGTTATAGTTAATGGTTTTTTATTTTAGTTATAGTTATAGTTATAGTTAGTATTATTTTTTAGTTATAGTTATAGTTAATGAATTTTTATTTTAGTTAATTTTAGTTACTATAGTTACAATAATTAAGGCTATAAGCAAAATTGTGTGTATTAACACGCTGTTTCACAATTTGCTCAGAGTTTTGAAAGCCTTTGAAGCATGGGTGCATTAAGCTTCATGAAAACACGAGTTTCCAAAATAACTGACAAATTGCATAATAAAAATATCGCATTTTCGTTCTCATTTAGGTTGAATCGTCCATATTGCACTTCCTATTTTTATTTTTGCATTAACGAAAATAAAGATGAATTTTCGTT
Source organism: Aporrectodea caliginosa (assembly GCA_020284085.1). Classification (NCBI taxonomy): domain Eukaryota; kingdom Metazoa; phylum Annelida; class Clitellata; order Crassiclitellata; family Lumbricidae; genus Aporrectodea; species Aporrectodea caliginosa. The sequence goes on from JACEVL010000189.1 coordinate 259,297, forward strand.
AGTGTTATTTTCGTTATAGTTATAGTTATAGTTAATGATATTTTTTAGTTATAGTTATAGTTATCGTTAACGAAATCATTTTATTTTCGTTAACGAACATTTTCGTTATCGTTATCGTTAACGAGAATCACACTGCCTAATTAAAAACAAACTACTAATAAAATGCTTAATTTTGGTCTAAAATCTAACAAATAGGCCTATGTATTGAATACTTTCATCTTTTAATTGCGGATGGCAATGAGTTGGTTGTGCTCTTAATTCGTATAGAGCTGATTCCTTAGGCTAATTCCGACTTTAGGATTCATGTGTAGGCTACTGTTGTTAGTCAGCGTAGGCCTACTGTATTGGTTGTTGTGCTTGTAAACATAGGTTTTCACAAACGTTTATCGTATGTGTTTTAGGGCGACAGCGGAGGACCTCTGTCGTGTCAGGGCCAAGATGGTCTTTGGAAAGTGATTGGTATCAACAGCTATGTTCTGGGAACAGACGACGGAACAGCTATTAACACTTGCTACTTGTCGGTTGTAGCTCGAGTCACGCAGTTTGTCGACTGGATTCAACAGACGATTTCAGCCAATTCCGTTTAATTAACTTAATTGGTTTCCTCCCTTAATCACAAAGTCTCGCAGTCACCGGTGGCTAAACCCGTGTTGTATGCAATATTGTTATAACGTCGAATGCTTTACAAACTAATTATGCAATGCCAACCAGAAAACGTTGACAGACTGGTAACCTATAAATAGGACTGAGAGTTTAGGACTCGGGGTTTGAGGCAGAAGTGCCTGCCTACGATTTGTGATCATGTCTAATTTTATATTGAAAATTAACTTTTCGGCAGCAAGTTCTGGCTTGACTTTCTTGGGAACAGCACAAAATGTTGGGCTTTCACACAGGAGGACCAAGTATGCTCCGAAGTGGAGATAAAAGTAACACACGGCACATTGGCTCCGCCGCATAATAGCTAGGCCTATGCCAGGCACCCTGCCAGAATTTTCATGGGCATTAAATGGGATCCATATGGACTTATATATATATATATATATATATACGGATCACATATGCGAACATGGATCCTATAATATGGGCTCCATCTTGGCATGCTGGCACGGCAATGTTAGGCGCCACAGGTTACAAGTGTCCAACGCTAATTCTGTTGGACCCATTGTGCTGATGGACCCCATTGTTCTGGAGGGTTCTCATTGTGCTGATAGGCACCCATTGTGCTGATGGCCCCATTGTGCTGATTGGTCCTTATTGTGCTGATGGCCCCATTGTGCAGCTCGTGGAAACTGATGGCCAGTGTTGGCCCCAGTATTTCAGGTTTGGGGGGGGGCTAAAGCTCCAAGCCCTTCCCTTTTGTCCCCTCCTCCCTGTGATTTGCAATGATTTCCCACTTTTGGGGGCTGAGCCGCAGTTAGAGGGGACTAAGCCCCCCCTTTCCCCTCTGGCGCCGCCACTGGTTGGCCCAACGTACGTGGTTACAAAAACAGTTAAAAATGCACTTGTTGCATAGGAACTCGAAGCATTATCATTTGCGCCAACAGTAGACGGATCTGTGAAGCATCCTAGAAGTAAATTCCAAAAGACAACAGTTACATAATAATGCAAAGCTGAAATCTATGTACTGCAGGAAGCGAAGTATCTGCAGTTATAATTACTTCATCAGCTCTTATTTTTTCTAAGCCAAAGCTACAACATTATCCAGCTCAGTTTGCACAACTGCTAAATTGTGAATCAGGAAAAGTAGCTAAAATGGTTAAAAACGAAGTGAGAGAAGTCATATTAAATCAGAATGTGAAGTCTAAAATACTCCAAAATATGCACAAATACACTAAAAAATCAACAGCTCCGAAATCTTTTGCATATATCCAAATGAAACGTCTCATTTATTATTTCATTGTCATTTACGTTCATCTTCATTGTCACCTGTAACAATAAAAATGGAAACAACAATTAAATTATAATTAATTAGTAGAAAGGTAACCAATAAATGATATTATTCAGGTAATTTTATTAAGATTTGCCGACTTTCTTACACCCATGCTAGCAGATCCAAACACATCGAGTATGCCCCACTATAATTCAGTAAATAATTGCAAGCTTTTATATTGTGCTTAAAATAATCTTAACAATGATAGGCCGAAGCCTTTACTGCATTTGAAATAATTCATATTTAGCAAGTTTATTTCTCACAATATTCAAAGGATTTCTGGTAAAATTTGTAAATACAAATTTAAACAGACTTCAACCATTTGAATGTACACCCCACCTTCATTTGAATGAATGTGGTGTGTAATGCGCTGTTATATCTTCCATTTTTCGTTTTCAGAAAAGGATGACTAATTTTCAAGAGTAGTGAAGAACAATTGAACGACCTTATAATACCTTCTTGTTTTGAATCTTCGCCAGCATCTCTTTGTGAATGGGTCTCATTGTTGTGCTCTGCATCCTCTTTGTGGTCCTTGTCCTCTTTGTGCTGCTCATCTTCTTTGTGCTCATTCTTACCATCAGAATCTAAGTGCTCCTTTGAGCTTCTGAGATCCTGTGAACCTTGTGAACCTCTGTGTTCCTTTGCATCTAGGTGCTGCTGTGAACCTTTTGAACCTCTGTGCTCCTTTGCATCTATGCGCTCCTGTGAACTTCGTGAACCTCTGAGCTCCTTTGCATCTAGGTTCTGCTGTGAACCTTTTGAACCTCTGTGTTCCTTTGCATCTATGCGCTCCTGTGAACTTCGTGAACCTCTGAGCTCCTTTGCATCTAGGTTCTGCTGTGAACCTTTTGAACCCCTGTGTTCCTTTGCACCTATGCGCTCCTGTGAACTTCGTGAACCTCTTAGCTCCTTTGCATCTAGGTTCTGCTGTGAACCTTTTGAACCTCTGTGCTCCTTTGCATCTAGGTGCTGCTGTGAACCTTTTGAATCTCTGTGCTCCTTTGCATCTATGCGCTCCTGTGAACTTCGTGAACCTCTGAGCTCCTTTGCATCTAGGTGCTGCTGTGAACCTTTTGAATCTCTGTGCTCCTTTGCATCTAGGTGCTGCTGTGAACCTCCGTGCTCCTTTGCATCTAGGTGCTCCTGTGAGCCTCTGTGCTCCTCTGAATCTAGGTGCTCTTGTGAGCGTTTGTGCTCTTCTGCATCATGATGTCTTTGTTCAAGCAGATCTTCCTTATCCTCATCTCTTGTCTCCTTGTCTCCGTGTTCATGTTTCTCTTCTGAATGCTCCCCATGGTGTTGTCTCGGTGATTGTTCATGTTCCCCTTCTGAATGCTCCCCATGGAGTTGTCGCGGTGATTGTTCATGTTCCCCCTCTGAATGCTCCCTATGGCCTTCTCTCGGCGATTGTTTTACTCCATGTTCATCCAACTCTTCTTCTTCTATAAAGTCAAAGTAGAGAACATGGCACATCAGCTTATAATATAGTTCTGCATCATAGCATGTAATTCCTTCTGACAGATAGATCTTAAGCATAGATCTTATTCTCAAAATTTTATGATTTTCGTTTCTAATTAATCTCTTGTCTAATCATAAGATCAGTGAATTGCCAATGATTAATATGCACGATAACACAATTAGTCAAGATGACAGATATATTCAGCTCACGCAAACGCACGCACGCACGCACGCACACAGTAGATAGCAGATAGGTTTTATAGCAAGAAATGAAGATCTAATATACAATAAGTACTTTATATATATATATTTATATATAATGAATCTAATCTAATGAGTTCTAAAGTAGGCCTATAATTGTCTTCAAGCCTATCTGAATATAGTATACACTGGAAACAATACTCACATGCAATCTGTAAATAATTGTAACATTCATTATTAATAAATATTATATACATATAATTATATATATATATATATAAATTATATATATATATATATATATAAATTATATATATATATATTATATATATATATATATATATATTATATGGTAGTACCACTGAAGTTACAGATGCATGTACAACGTTGTACATGAGAGCTAAGCACTAAGCAGTGATTCTAGTGTTTTCAGACACACAAATAAACGAAATCACGAATCTTGTAAGCAATAAATTAAGAGAAAATGATGGTTAGAGTAACAGAACAAACACATTCAGTGAAGAAAAACACTTCAGAGCAACAACATTTACTTTATTTCATAAAAATAAACCAAAACCTTTTAAAAGATGAATTGCAAAGCAAATGAACTGATCAAAACCAAATTCATGAATTCCAACACAACAAAAATTAACCTTAAACAATAACTTACTAATCTTAATTACTAATTTGATGTAAAAAACACAGGACATAAGTTTCAGAATGCCTCAGCCTTAGTTTTCTTCATCCACTTCACATAATGACCAATGCATAATATTGTGAATATTAATATAGAAAATTCTTTGCACGACTTTAAAATCTGCCAGAGAAAAAAGCTTAAGCAAAAATCAGGAACCTCGTTTTACTTTGATGCTAAAGGTAGCAACTGTTAAACCATTACCAAGACTGCACGTATCTCTTTGTTCGATAGAGGGATGGGAAACTGGAAATACTCTAGGTTAAAACAGCTGCTCTATGTTATGGAGTTTTTCTTGGTCAGGGTCAAAAGAGATGACTGAACATTGTGACTTTAAGTTTGATAGTTTTATGAGTAAAACGAACTTTTATTTTTACATTAAACCACTGAATTTATTTAACAGCTAGTACAGGAAATGAGGTTCGAAACTGCCACCACTCTAGTAGCAGCACACTGATAGAATTTTGTCGGAGTTAGTAATTAGCAAACTGTCTTGACTATGCAGGTAACTCAACATGAACCACGGCACATTACCAAGGTATTCATCGACGTCAGGGGGTGGCAAATCAGCTGGTTCCTCCTCCTTTGGAAGTCCCTCAATCTCTTCCTTTGCACTGTCAGGCATAGGATAAGGTGTCTCTCGTTCCTCTTCAGATTGAAAAACTTCTGGCACAAATAACTCTGATGGAGCAACCAGTTCCTCTAGTGGAACAACCGGTTCCTCTGGTGGAACAACCGGTTCCTCTGGTGGAGCAACCGGCTCTTCTGGTGGAACAACCGGTTCTTCTGGTGGAACAACTGGTTCCTCTGGTGGAACAACCGGTTCCTGTGGATGAGCAACTTCTTCCTCTACTGGAGCAACCGGTTCCTCTGGTGGAACAACTGGTTCTTCTGGTGGAACAAACTGTTCTTCCTGTACTGGAACAGTCTCTTCTTCCTGTACTGGAACCGGTTCTTCATGTGGTGGTTCCTCTCTGACCTCAGTCTCTTCTGGCTGTCCTTCATCATGCAGCTGCTCACCAGTTGGCTCTTCCACCTGCTGCTCGGCCTCCACTGGCTGTTCTGGCAATGGCTCACCCTCCACAGGTTCTTCAGATATTTGTTGCGGCATGTCTTTCTTTTCTGCTAAAAGCTCCGGTACCGTGCCCTCTGCAGCCATCCTCTCCTTCACCTCTATGCTCTCGTCCATAACCTCCTGCACGTACAGCTTCTGCGACATCGCTGCCTCCCGTTCCAGCTCCGCCAACCTCTCCATCTCCCTCATGTGCTCAGCCCAGCTAACCTCTGGCGGAATCTCGAGCTGGATTTCCCCCTTGAAAGGAGGAGCAGCGGTCGGGTCATCTTCCAGGGGAACTTCAACCTCGACACCCCACCGATCGGGTGGTCTCTCCTCTGCAATCAGTCTCAGCTCAAGGGCATCCTTTAAGCTCACGTCCTCAGACTGATCATCGAGTCCATCCATGCGAGCACGAGCATCAGTATCCACGGCATCCAGGTCCTCTACTTGACTGTCCTCAATGGGCATCTCGGCCGCCAGATCGTGCATCAACACTTCCTTTACTGGAGCGTGGGCAATGTCTTCCTGCTGACTGTCAGCAGCTGCAAAGATGCTTACATGATCGGGCGCCGTCGGAACAGGTTGCACCTTTTCGTACTTGTCTGGAGCCGCCATGGCAGCTATTCAGTGTTAAAAATAGCATTACAAGATAATGCCTACCAAGAACACTACAATCTAACAGAAGCACTAAGCCTACTACATAGTTGTTTCCTGGCTATGCTACTGTCGATATTAACAAAGTAATCGTTAGCTTGAAAACTTCCAGACAAAATCAGGCATTTTAACCTCCATTTGCCCATACCTGTGACCAAGTAATAGTGTTCAAATTAAAAAGCTCTGCAACAATAATAAATGCCTTTCATGGCAATTTTGTCATGCTAGATAACAGTACAGTATAGCCATTGCAGAACAAACAAGTCTGTCGTTTAATATTTTCATTGCCCCTAACGTCATGTATTTTTGGGAAAAACAAATTAATAATAGTAAGCAGGTATGATCCCTGGAACTAGCATAGCCCAAAATATACTTCAAAGAACAATAGATTTGCCATTCCAGAACAATGCTCCATAATACTCCTTCCAATCGACAAAGGATCTTTCCTAACTCAGGTACAAAACAGCATTAATCATCGTTCTTGTAAAGCAAAACAAATACCGTGAAAAAAGTAGAAAGCAGAATCAGGGAAATCATTTCCAAGCCATTACAGCACATTTTGAAACCTAAAGAAAGTGAAAACGAATGCGAGAAAATAATCGCCACACACCTGGTTTGTCTGGTTCATCACCACGTGTAACAACAGGTTTATCAACAGGCGGAGGACCTAATCGAAGCGATAATAATGAAATAAAGCATAAGCACAGGAAAAGCAAATCACATGAAATGGGTGAAAGCACAACACAGACAAGCTGAGAGGAAATTAAAAAATTAAGGAGAAATAGCTAAACACTGACAATATGTGATGCCACATATGGAAAGGGACCACAAAACGGGACTTATGTACTGAGATACAGGCCTGTGAACATGGTCACCCATCAAAATATCGAAATCGGGTTTCATGGTATTCACTACAGGACACCTGCGTCTATCAACCTAGCACAATAGTTTATGAAACATTTAGAACATTGCAAGTTTATTTTTTAATTTTCAAACAATCACATGTAAAAGATTCCACAATGCAACATCATTACTCTGAGGTATCAATCTGAAAATAATACTTTCATAACTGGAGTTATTCATACCACCATGATCAGCAAAAACTTCTGAAAATAATGATGTATAATGTTGTTCAATGTGAGCGTTGTGTTGTTTCTACATTTGCAAAGTGGAAGTGTATGTGTCAAATGTAAACGATTTGGAACTTAACTTTTAACGAATTTACTGAAAACCTCATCCTAAGGGTACAGCATTTGGTAAATTCTACCAAAAACGCCATAATATTCCCACTGTATAACATTATACATAATTATTTTCAGAATTTGTTAACTGATCATGGGGTATGAATAACTCCAAACCCGTCAGGTGGTCCCTTTTCATATGCGGCATCACATAATTATAATGATCAAGTTATGTTCACTCTGCTCAAGCGATCGTCAGCCAAGGTGTCACTAAGAAAATAGTAAAAATTTTAAAGAATACAGCAAAGATATGTGAACATTAAAGGCAATTCCTGAACATTGCATCAGGAAACCCTAGTTCTGAAACATAAAAACGTGACAGAAACAGAAGCCACTGAAGCAGACGACAGAACAACAGAGGGTCAGCCATGTCTTTTAATAACTGACCTGGAAGACGTATAATCTCTTCAGAACTCTTGCGCCTCCTCTGCTTCTTTTTCTTCTTCAGCGATCCTGAAAATCATTTAGAAAAATCAACTGCTATCTAACCTCATCCATTATTATTATTATTATTATAATTATTATTATAATTATTATTATCATCATTATTATTATTTATATTTTTTCCCAAGGTAAGTTTTTTATTACTATTAATTTTATCAACCTGACCTTTGACTGCTATGATGCATAACTACTTCAAACTTGCTATGTTTCTTTTTGTTATGTTCCTTTTGTTATTATATGGTATGCCAATAAACGAATTGAATTGCTATTTATTGACCTAAGGTTAGTTTATTCTAATTTTTTTACCCAAAGTAAAAATAATCCCTCACTCTCCTCAGGAACAAAAAATTATGTGAGGAGTAAAAAAGCTCATCTCCGATAAATCAGGCCACATCCCAGGTTTCACAATCATTCGGAAATGTGCCTCTGATTGCAATGGCATTGTGGTGCTGGACACAGATGGAAAGGCGTTGGAAAAGGAAATTATTATTATTATTACCATGAGTCGATTTGTAAAGCGCAAGACAAAGTACCTAAATGTACCGCAAATGCACTTGCTGCAAATCCATAATTATGCAGCCAAAACAATTAAATCAGAAACATTCATTCTCCCTACCAGGTACTTCAGAAACATTTTACACTATTGGCTGATTAATTTATGTTAGCTAAAAAGTAAGAAACCAAACTAAAAGTAATGAAGAATAAATAAGTTTGGTTACCATCAGCGTCAAATTCAATTTCACCAAAGACAAGAGATATTTCTTCTTTTGCGGCTGCCACGCTGGATGGCGAGTGAACTGCGTTCCTGAGAATATCTTTGCCGAACAATGCTCGAACTCTAAAAAAATTACAAATGTGCATTAGTGATGCTAGTTGGTACCATGTGGCTATTCCCAAAATCACAGTATTAAAAACCAACCAAAAAGAATAGTTTGTATTGTATTTACTAATTTATATAGCGCTGCTCACAGGTGGCCATTCAGTGGCGCTCCTAGTGCGAGAACCCCTAGAGAAGAAGTCTTGAGGAGGGAGAAGGCTGTAGGAAGAGACCCAGAAAGAATGGTAAAGCGTAGAGAGGAGGGAAGGGCATTCCATAGGGAGGGTCCAATGGTGGCAAAATATCTAGTTTGGGCCATAGTAGTCCTAACTCGTGAAACAAAGAGAGTATGCCTGTCTACAAAGTGAAGAGGTCGATGAGAAGAGTTTAATGTAGCACAGAATGCAGCAATTCAAATGGCTCATCTACGTTATCACTGCTCTTAGAATACTCTTACTCAAGCAGCTGTTAATTCAATGCTCAGTTCAATGTGAATTGATTTTTAAAAATGAGATCATTGCTTTATCCTGAGTACTGCTTAGCAGCCGAAACGTGCAGCTTTTAATGACAATAAGAAAACATCATTTTAATTTTTGGTACTGGCTTTTACAAGCATGGAAACAGTTCTGTGGCTTACTAATGGTCCAAGTAGGTTTCCAGCACCTACCACATAATAACAAAGTGTCTACATACAAGTGGTACAGAGCTTTGCACCTGAAAGTCAGTAGATTAATTTCTGAATTGGGTATAGATGTTATGCACTGAAACTCACGAATTCGGTGCTTCGACCCTGGCAACTTCTGGGTCTGTTGGACCAGCCAAGGCTCGCCAATCAGCCACAGCATTTGGTTTCGAAAGGATTAAGAATGTAGTTGCACCTCTGAAAGATATCATGTATAAACTTTACAAGAATGATCACGTATTAAAGCTTATAAGAAAGTACTGCATAACAAAACATCAAACCTCTGCCACATGATTTAAATAATAGTTAATTGGCAAGTTCTGTAGAACCACTGTCTAAAGCAAATTGTAATAACTGAATGCACATCAAATCCTAGCTGTGATGGGGTCAATACCCAGAAATTCAGCCCATTAAGACGAGTCAGCCTGTGGTAGATAAGCCAGCTGAAAGAGGCTAAACTTAAACCGTAAAGTGATAATTTAATAGTCAGGTCAAACAACACTGGTCTTCCTTTTAGTAGCAGTTAATTATAATCCTGATATTTCTACAAAACCCAAAGAACGATGAGTATAAAGTGGACTCTTTTCAGCACTCCCGTTTATATACAATTCTGTTTAAATGCAAAGTGGTGTTACATCCCCAAAGTAATTCACTTAACACACCACACTGGTTAACATGCCATACAAGAACTGCAGTGTAGTGCCAATCAGCCACAGCATTTGGTTTATTAGCGGATATTACTTACTTACTTACTTTACAAGTCTAAAACAAACAGACATCATGAAACAGAGGGACATTCTTACTTACTTACTTGTTTTACAAGTCTAAAACAGACATCATGAAACTCTGCCACTGATCGTACTCTGTCAGTGCCAGTCCCAAGCCTGGATGAAGGAGGAGGGCGACGCTAATGGTCTTTGTTACCACACAGTGGTCGTTAAACAGTAAACAAGCAAAGCATGAAACAGATGGACATTCTTACTTACTTACTTATTTTACAAGTCAAAAACAAACAGACATCATGTAAAGCATGGACAATTGGACATACCTCAAGCTGCTACTAAGATTCTGGTAGAACTCTTTGAGCATGCAGTTGCGATACATCGACTGAATCTTCTCCTGTGGTAACTCCATTTCCTTTCGCGCCACAATTCGAAAACCGGCCTGACTGACCTTGTGAATGATCGCATCTGTTTTACAGAAACGTTAAATAACATCCACTCCCTAATCAAACTAAACTTTTAAAGACAAAACCCTTTAAATTTCCATACCAATTGAATTTTATCAAATTTGTTGTAAAATGTAATAAACAAGGAAGATTAGCCAAATGAATTAGGAAAACATAAATCAGTGGTTTATTGTATTTAACTCATTTAAGTTCTGCAATCTGCATATGTATTAGAAATATTCAAAACAATAGAAAACAGTAATTTAATAATGTCCTCTTACAAAGTGCATAAGTGCAAACTGAAGCTAGGCAACTGAAACATCATCAACCCTAAACAGGCTGGAAAAGGTAAGTTTCAGTTTATAGCAGGGCTGCGGATTTTAACGATTAATTAATAGATTCATCGTTAAAAACTCTAATAGGTAGATACATACATAGGCCCTAGATCACCTTGTCACCTTGTGCTGTCGATTCGCTGAATCCTAGCGACCATCATAGTCAGCCTTCTCCATGTGTTCCGATCTCTCGTCGCCTCTCTCAGCTCCGGAATGTTCATCATCATCGTCTCGTGTATCTCCTCCATCCATCTCTTTCTTGGTCGTCCTCTTCCTCGTCTTCCCTCCCCACACGCCAGCATCATCTCCTTTTCCATGCCGTCCGCCCGCATCACATGGCCAAAATACATCACCTTTTGTCTCGCCGCTCTTTGTCTCAATGTCATCTCTCCTCGTAAGTGTCCTATCTCTTCCAGTATATGTTCATTTGTTTTCTTCTCGGTCCAGGGCACCCTCAGCATTTTCCTCCAAATCCACATTTCGCATGCTTCGATTTTCTTCTCTAGTGCTTTGGTTTTTGTCCAAGTCTCGCACCCGTACAGCACCACTGGTATTATCATTGCTTTAACAATTAGGCCCTAGATAGATAGATAGAAATGCAGTGTTGCATTATGGCTGTAAGTTAGGAGATTTCTGATGACTGTCACTGACCTCTGTTGTAGAAGGCATGCGGTTTAATAGCAAGTATAGTTTGTTCCATTGGAAAGAAGTAATCAAACTCCTTCAGCGCTTGCTCCTCTGTATCAGATCCATGAAACTGGTTGACGTTCACACCACGCACACAAAATTTACCTCGGAAGCTAGAACAGTTAGCGATAACCAATCAGGCTTCAACTAAAACAGGCATCCCACATGCCGACGCATTAAGCCGATGTGGTTTTATTACGCGAATGTTATTCTATTGACTTTATTACTGATTTATTATTATTTATTTATTATTTATTTATTTATTGTTATTCTATGGACTTTATGGCTGATCTTAATTCTTACTGTAACCTTACTCTCTCTCTCTCTCTCTCAGATCCATAGATGTTTGTTTTATTATATATAATGATTTCTTGTAATTTTGTGATTTATGTGATATTTAACACTATTAGAATGTTCTTATCCGATGTACCCACAGTGCGTTTGCAGGCGGTTCAATAAAGCACGTACTTACTTACTTATATGGATGAACTTTAACATCATTAGGCTTGTGTACGCAGCAGTTTTGTGAAGTATTTTAAAGGTACTACATTAAATATCAATCAATCAATCTTTTATTGAAGCCATTTCAAGGCACAAGGAATTATAACATGACGTAACAATATTGTAACTGAGTAATGATCCAGAAGGGATCAATTACGCAACTAACTACCTATCTGAGAAAACCTCGAGCAGCCTCAGTTTCTTATGAATAAAAGTTTGGATAACTGTTGCAACTGTCGTAAAAAATACTTAACATTGATGAAATCATAAGTTTTGTATTAGAGGAGGTGCAACGAAACACAGCCTTAGTCTTAATGGCTGGTTTGGGTCTGCAGTATATAAGACACTTTCAAAACACTAGATAAAATGCTAAAAGAGTAAACCGCTATGAAGCCAAGGAAGTCACATCAAACGAACCTGTCTGGTTCCAATACAGCTGCCTGTTCCACGTCCTTTGACCCCAAGAGAGAACGCCACTTCTCCACGACATTCTCAGATGCAGATAGAGCCATGACAAGCAATGGTCCACTGTACAATATCAACACACATTCACTGTTCACATATCTACATCTGCTTATATCAGGAAGAGCTTCCTTCATACAATTTGTTATATAATACTCTAGTGCTCACTGCATTGTTTAACCAGCTGCACTCACAAAACTTTAAGCAGAGTGACTTGTGGAAATGACATAATTAAAACTGAAATGTCAATTAATCACATCAAATCTTTTCAACTGTTAACACAAATTTCATCAGCTTTCCCTAGCCTGCATTAAACATAATCATTGAAATGCTGTTTAAGATTACGGTATTTACAGATATACTGTGTAGTTCATGAAAATTTACACAGGATTAACGTTTTAAATACATGCCAAGAAGAAATAAGTACAAAACTATTTTCTTCAGCTTTGCTCCAGATGTGTTGCTCTTCAGTCAACCTTAGAAACAGAAGAGCAGCTGTCCCTTAAGCTATCCCCAAGAAACATCCATGGGAATAAAGCATCAGTGACATCATATTGACTATGATTAGGTAGTACTGTGAGAGGTGCCTTAGAAATCCGCAAACACAATACAAAATACAACTGCTTAGCTTTGGCATAAGATGGCAGGTAGCCGACCTTCTCCCTCACCATCTCATCTTCTCACCAACAGCGTATGGTCCTAGAAGTAGCTAGCGACTGATATGCTATAGAAGTTGTCATAATTACAATGGACTCATAAAAGCCGAGTTCACTAGGGTGCAAGACAAGTGTTGCCAAAATCTCTAAAAACACTTCAACCCTAACAGGGATTTGAACCCTGACCGTTCAACTCTACTCTCCAGCAACCACCAGACTATCGCACACACCACAGTTAATCGCACCACCTTTAAAAATATGTTTGCCATTGAACTGTACCCTGTCATGCTATCCAGTAATTCGTCGAAGAACGGCTCTCCTTTCTGGTCTTTGTAGAAGCTTTCAGCATTGCCTCGCGATATCTGCATTTCCTTCTGCAGTTCTATCTTGAAATTCTCTGCAGCAATCTTCTCAAGAATTTCCTCTAAAATGTTTTAAATTTAAAACCATCAAAATTTCCACAGCTACATAAATGCACTCATAAAGAGGAAGTGCTTCTTTAATTTCTTGTTTTGTTTTAATGAACTTTGTTTTATTTATATTTTATTCTATGACTAGGGTTGTTTGGTTAATGTCTTAAAACTAGCTATACTCTTGCATGCAGTTCTTATAATACTTTTTTTTATTTCATGACCAAGTTGTTTGGTTAAAGGTTTAATATCTTACAGCTAGCTGCGGACTTGTGGGCAGTTCCTCTGTGGGGCCCTGAAAGCTGCTGCAAAAATGCTAGATTACATTCGAAATAAATTAAAAACAAGACAGTTCAAGTGCTCATCACATGACCACTTTTAGGTTAAGAAGCAACCTACCTCTAAATGACTCAAGAGCGGCAGGACGAATTATAGCAATCGTTGTTGGTATCCTCTGCGGCTTGATGTGCGTTATGGAGACCTTTGGAATGACAAAGTCTGGGAAGAAGAGGTTCAACTCCCTAGAAATTCCAACAACACTGGTAAAGGGAATGCACCCCTGCACAAAAGAATCTGAAGCATGAGCCACATATACTAGTATAGCTGCCATTTGTGGGGTTTACAGTCAGTGGCGTCTAACCCCTCACCTGGAATAGGAGAAGAAATCCCCACTCAGGTCAACTTATATAAAACAGACTCAGCAATCACTCAGAACTGAACTCTGCGACTGTTTGTACTCTGAAAGTGCCAGTCTCCAGCCTGGATGAAGGAGGAGGGCGACGCTAATGATCTTTGTTATCACAAAGTGTCGTTAAACTGAAACTACTACACTCAGAACTGTATTGCAGGCTGTTATATTATCGGAAGTCAACAACCCCCCCCACTTTATGTCCAAAAGTATGTTTAACCCCCACTTCTGGCAGCCGTGGGAGATCATTCTCCTAACCCCCATTGGTAGACACCACTGTTTACAGTGAATGCTCTTCAGTTTCAGACTTCTAGAATAAAACGTACGAAAAAGTCTATGTTCTGAGATTTCGCATGACAAGTAAGATATCCAGTGTAGTTCTGCAGTGATAAGATGCTTGTTCATTAGGCTTCTGTGTGTTTCCCTGCTTTTAGCTGAAAGCTCAGTCTATTCTTATATATCAATCCTCATTTCACTAAACACTGCTAGCACAAAACTTAATCTATAATTAGCTAATCGGTTAATAAAATTAACCGATTAGTTTATAAAATTAGCAATCACAAATAAATCATAAATTATTATTATTAAATAATTATTAGAACTTGTATATTATAAATTATTAGTTATTAATATGAAGGAGCTACATAAGTCATAAGATTATGGTTTGCTTAGACTGACTACCTTAAAAGCAGCATTGTGTTGTACAAATACACTTTGTACAGTAGCAGCTTCTTCATACGTCACTGAAAAGTTTCCTGAAAATCAATTACTCGCAACTGATATGTTACTGTTGGCTCGTGAGTGACATGTATGTATGTATGTATGTATGTCTGAGCACTTGTTACAGCGCCCCTTCAAGATTTCTACTCAGAGGCGCTCCCGACTACAGCGCAGACACTGAATCGGAGTTTCACGCCGAAGCGCATGAGCAATAGCGAGAGTGAAGGACTTGCCCAGGGTCCCTACACAGTGGCTTCAGGTGGATTCGAACCAGCAGCCCTCCGGTTGCAAGGCACCGAACATACCCCTACACCACCGCGCCCCACAATATCACCACTCCTCAAATGGTCTTGAGAAAACCAAATTCAGAGAAGGTACATACTTTTTGGCTGCCTCGAGTGATCTGCTGCCATGAAAACCATCAGCATGAGGTTGGCTTGAACTGCAGTAGACTGCTCGTAAGCTGAAAAGACAGACAGCAGAGAAAACTTCTGTCACGAGCACAAACAACTCTGAAACAAGTTCCAGCATCCAACTCAAGTTACATGTTTCAGTACTATCTGGTCGTAAAGTTGGTTCTGCCATTAGTATCATCATCATCATCAATGACCTCCCTGGATTCTGACCTGGCGGCTATTGCTGACTTAATTTGAAATGGCACCAGCATGTCTCCCTGACACGGCTTTTGTGTGGCACTGAGAAATTTCGAACATTTACATTACATTTTTACATTACAGTACTTATTATAATATTTGTCATTACTGGCTGGAATACAATTAAATATCCAAAATAACACTGGATAGAGTGGCATCTAATAAACTAATATGAAGACTTTAATGTTTCCTTATAATAATACATGAGGTATAAATGGTCAGTGGTTGAATAACTACTTGGCACTTTTAGCCAACCAAAATATCACTGCTTGAAATTTCGATCACAGTAAAGGTAGCAACAGTTGTCATATCTCTCCACCCCTACTGAAAAACTTCACAAGCAATTATTTATGTTGCAGAGTTTGAGAAATCTTTCACTGAAGTGCTAAGACCCATCAGGATGCGGCACCAAGCAAGGCGAGGTGGTAGTGCATGAATGATCACCAATCAAGCATTAACTAGATTGATATTGCTCAACATCACTTTGCTCACCAGACATATCATCACGCTGAGCCATAAAGTAGAACAGTTATGGGTTCACATGCAATACATGCCTCTGCTCCAAGGAATGGAATCAACTGTCACTCTCTCATCGCAGCTCAAATTCACTTCCTTCCTTCAAAAAGTGGCTCAAAACTCATTATTTCTCCTTGGCTTTCAAGCACATCGATACCGAATTGCATCTTCTCCTCGCGGCTGACTATCCGCGCCTCAGATTCACATTTCGGTGAGATAGTACGCGCGTTACAAATTTAATTAACAACAAATAATTATAACACCCTAAAAACTAACCTCATGACAATTTCTAATGCTCAAAAAATCTCTGAGTGGACATACCTCTTTGGTGCATTCTCTTTTGCTTCTGAGACCAGTGCAGGTCCTAAGAACTCGTGCCACTCCTCAATGATGCCGTCTCCATACTGACCCTTAGACAGAACGAGGATAATGCTGGGGCCATTGCACATGTCCTTAATGACCTCCTGATAGTCCTCCTACAAACAAAACCACCAGACAGTATACAGAACAACAATTAACAATGCAGGAGTTGTATCCAGTTTTTCCATTGGGAAGAGTGGAATGCAAGTGATATGCAATACCGAGGCTAAAGTTTCCACTGTTAATTGGTTAGATATGTTATGTCATTAGATATAATATTAGATATGCCATCAGCGCTGGAGAGTTCTACTATCACCACAGTGGCGTAACGAAGGGGGGCAGAGGGGGCAACCGCCCCGGGCGCAGCACCAGAGGGGCGCAAAATTAGCTTTCAGTGGTACACAGTACTATGACAAGAACGATTAAAGTCAACAAGCAAATTAAAAGGGGGCACAGTAATCAACCCTTGCCCCGGGCGCTGAAACCCTTCGTTACGCCACTGTATCACCGTGATATACCTGGAACAGAAATTATAATCGTGCTTGCAATTGCAGATTGTGTGGCACCTCTTCAAGAGAATACTGCATAAAAAATTATATTAGGTTTAACAAAGGAGCACCAGTGATAGATGTCTTGTTGTCATTAGATAGAGCTGCTTAATAAAAGCTTACTAATAATAATATTATTATTAATAAATAATGACATCTTTATCACTGTCATGAAACCAAATGAAGCAAGTGAGTCAATGAAACCTAACAGACAAACAAAAGTCCAGGAATCAATCAAAACAGTTAACTGAAGTATTATTATTCTTATTATTATTATTATTATTATTATTATTATTATTATTATTATTATTATTATTAATATTACTATTATTATTATTACTATTAATTAATTCAGTAATTAATTAATTAAATGTGCAATGCAGGCACAGTCACACGAAAATGTGAATCTGACGTGCGGTAGTCAGCCGCCAGGAGAAGACAGTGCATATTTTAACTGTTTAACTACTGGGACAAATGTCAGTAGTTTTAGGATTTGTCCCAGTAGTTTTAGGGGATGTCCCAGCAGTTTTGTGATTTGTCGTAGGTAATACTCTAATTTCATGTTAGTTTCCAATAACATTGGAATTATAGTAGGAGACTTTGTCCCACCAGTTGGGGGGCGCAAAATCAGGGGCTACTGACTGACAATATTTGTGGGAAAGAAAGAAATTAGGGATGAATAGTTACTAAACTATCATATAACTATCATATATACGAGGAAAAGCAAAATAAATTTCCAGACTCTTGAAAAAAATATTCTGGACTCTTGTCGCGGGCGCACAAACCCCTACTTATCCCGGCCGCATGAACCCTACTTAGGCCACTGGTCCCAGTAGTCGAAATCCGTTAAAATATGCACTGGGAGAAGATGCTTCTGTTAACTCTCACTCTCTACTCATAAAGCATGAAATGCTTGAAAGCCAAGGACTTGGCAAGGAGAAACAGTGAGTAGGCCAGTCACCCGAGTTGTGGGAGAGGGGAATAGGCTGCAGGGAGAGGGAGTGAGGAGAGGGGAATAGGCTGCAGGGAGAGGGAGTGGGGAGAGGGGAATAGGCTGCAGGGAGAGGGAGTGAGGAGAGGGGAATAGGCTGCAGGGAGAGGGAGTGGGGAGAGGGGAATAGGCTGCAGGGAGGGAGTGAGGAGAGGGGAATAGGCTGCAGGGAGAGGGAGTGGGGAGAGGGGAATAGGCTGCAGGGAGAGGGAGTGGGGAGAGGGGAATAGGCTGCAGGGAGAGGGAATGGGGAGAGGGGAATAGGCTGCAGGGAGAGGGAGTGAGGGAGGGGAATAGGCTGCAGGGAGAGGGAATGGGGAGAGGGGAATAGGCTGCAGGGAGAGGGAGTGAGGAGAGGGGAATAGGCTGCAGGGAGAGGGAGTGGGAGAGGGGAATAGGCTGCAGGGAGAGGGAGTGAGGAGAGGGGAATAGGCTGCAGGGAGAGGGAGTGGGGAGAGGGAATAGGCTGCAGGAGAGGGAGGAGGAGAGGGAATAGGCTGCAGGAGAGGAGGAGAGGGGAATAGGCTGCAGGGAGAGGGAGTGGGGAGAGGGGAATAGGCTGCAGGGAGAGGGAGTGGGGAGAGGGAATAGGCTGCAGGGAGAGGGAGTGGGGAGAGGGGAATAGGCTGCAGGGAGAGGGAATGGGGAGAGGGGAATAGGCTGCAGGGAGAGGGAGTGAGGAGAGGGGAATAGGCTGCAGGGAGATTTTATTGCAGGGAGAGGGGAATAGGCTGCAGGGAGAGGGAGTGGGGAGAGGGGAATAGGCTGCAGGGAGAGGGAATGGGGAGAGGGGAATAGGCTGCAGGGAGAGGGAGTGGTGAGAGGGGAATAGGCTGCAGGGAGAGGGAGTGGAGAGAGGGGAATAGGCTGCAGATTAAGTGCAATCTAGAAAAGGAGGCTACACTTGTTGTTATAGTTGTCCTATTGGCAGATGTCATTTACCTCTTCCTTCATGCTTGAATACAACTTCTGTGCTTCCTCCGGTGCCAATATTCGCTCCATCTGCTCCAAGACGTCGAAACCAGATTCTCGTATCTGCTCAGAAAATGCAAGCAAACAGAGCAGGCTTATTTCACAGCATTGTCTAACTATTCAGTCAGATAAACAAAGACATGATGATAACTACTTGGTAATCAAACTTAATTCTACTTTTAAGCAGAGCTGTTCATCACTGTCATTGGAGTTTGTCTTTTACTCACTTATCTGAATTGCATTAAGGGGCAGGGAAACAGTCTAAGGAGGAGTCAAAAGATGACGGTTAAAAAGTAGAGAAAGACACAAGAATTAAAGACAAATTTCACATAATTATGTGATTGACAGAAAGTGATAAAAAAACGTACGTTTTAAACACTTTAAAACTAAAATCTGTGAAAAAATTAATTTTTAATGGTGTTTTAGATGATTTTGTAGTAGCCATTGTTTTAATAATTCAATGACTTTTCCACAAATTTTCCGTTTTCCCGCCATTAATAACCATGCTTGGCATAAGGCTAGCATAGCAAACGTGATATGATTAAAAAGCCCAGACTTCCCTCTAGCTAATAGTGCAGCCTGTATAAGCTAGTTTATCTGTTTCAAATTTCATTCAGATCTGAACATGGTTACTAATGAATTATGAATTTCAAGTTATACAAAACTTTAAATGCATTTTTTTCGGAATTATAATTCGAACAACTTAACCAACCATATTTTTACTCATAACTTTGGACAGACATGATAAAGCAATAAAATTTGTGTCGTTTAAACGTAGAGACTATACCCTTTAAAACGGTATATGATACTCAAATTGTAAAAAATCGACTTAAACCTGGTTTTGGTCAGATGGGTCACATTTAGATAGCTAGCATCTTTTAATAAGCTCACAAACACGAATGCATGCAAGCACGCACACACACACACACCAGCCTGCTTCAGCTTAGTGATTCATGTTAGTCATGGAGGGGTCTAGGACTTTACCCCCCGGCCCATACCCCAGCCTGCCATTACCCCACATTACCCCACCGCCATTACCCCCCCGTCCCGTATAATAATATATCATAATTATAATTATAATTAATAATATATAATATTATAAATAATAATTATAATTATTAATTATAACTATAATATAATGAATTATAATAATATTTATTAATTAATATAGTAATATAATTATTAAAATAATATATAATATGTAATAATAATTAATATCACTAATAAATATATTAATTATTTATTATAATTATATGTATAATATATAATATTAATATATTATATTAATTGTTATAATTATATTATTATACGGGACGGGGGGTAACAGTATGGCATGCTTCAGTTTAGATTCATGTTACCGTCATGGAGATAGTTTGAGAGCACTAATGAATAAAGGACAAACAGTGGAGATGTATGATATTGAAAAGAACCTTATCAATGATTTCATCAGCCTTTCCATCAGCATAAATGTCTGGTTTGATGATGCCAACTGTGAACATCTTCTCAAGAAACACTGAAAAACAAAACAACAAACAACAGTGTGTACATTTGTTCTGCAATGAAAACAATCTCTGAATAGCTTATAAATATATCTGCTGAAACACTAAGCATAACAACAACTGGCATATGGAAACGAACAACCTCGTTGTCTTCGTCCAGAGTTGTTCAAAGTTAACGAGCGCAATGGGTCTGAGAATCCATTAAACAGCAGATTTCTCTAACTGGAAGGCACTGACCTTTATAACGCTGTATCAGAACGTGCTAACATCTAGCAGCACAAATGAGCCCTTCACATCAACAGAAGAAGTTAAATGGTAATGATACAGTGTGGAATCATTTTCATGCCCCTAGCTCACGTGCCATTCTGCATATTCATTCATTCATAAATTTATATAGAGCCACTTCAAGGGACTACTCAGAGGCGCTCCCGACTCCGACCATAAAGTACAGTTTTGAATTTAATGTTAAGTGGTGCTGTGTCCTCCAAACTTAGCACATCATATTGATTAACGTGCTGTATAAAACTGCAGTGTAACACTAGCACTAATATATATTAATGACTTCTTCAGCATTGTCCCTTTTCACATGCTGCCTGTATTATAAGACTCGTCCCCCAATGACTTCACATCAACAAGTCCACACTGTGTACATGTCTAAATACATTTAACGTACAAAATAACACATTGCATGTCATTTGTTTCTTCTAGTTGCTGAATTTCTTAGGATAACACTTTTTTCTCTTAAAACAAAGGTGTCACATTTACATTATCATCAGTGGAAATAATATCCTAATGCTTTCTCAGTCAGTTTGCTGCCTCCAAAAACTAAACAGGAACTTATAAAAACATTATATATTACCCCTATATAACATTTAAGCAGTCATTCTGCCTGAAACTTTTAAATGATTGCCTGATTGTTCAGTTATAGGATTGGTTTATTAAAGAAACACAGAAAGCTGAGAAAAACACTCAGTAAGTGATTTCTCTGTGAAAAGCATCTGTGTTTAGATCATCTAGTCTAAACTAACAACTGTGATGCTTAATTGAAAATTGGCCGCATGTGTGTATGTATGTATGTATGTATGTATTAATGTATGTATATATGTATGTATGTATATATGTATGTATATATATGTATGTATATATATATGCATGTATGGAAAATATAAAGTGTATCATGCAGTATATATATCCACATATATGTATAATCATATCTATATATATATGTATGTATATATATATGTATATATATAATCATACAATGTATATACTGTATAATTGAGTATATATATATATATATATGTATATATATTATGTATCAAATATTACATTATCACAAGCTGTACAGTGTAAACCACATACATGCATGATAGCCCAGTCACTAGTAATGAAATAAAGTGTGGAATCATATCTCTGCCCAATCAACAACTCTGTTAATTAATGTTGGCATATTTGACCAAATATTACATTATTACAGCTAACAGAAACCACACACATGCAATAGCCCAGTCACTGTAATGAAATAAAGTTGGAAAAATAGCTAAAGCCAAAGAAAAAGCAAGCAATGAAGAAACACCATGGGACTATTCTAACTAGCACAATACAATACAACTGCATTAGTTACTGGCCTCCTTCCAAAATTGAGAAGTGCAATGCAAGCACATCAATGGCACTGAGCAACTGTGAGTGAAGAAGCACTTGCTTAAAGTCCCAACACTATGATCGCCGTGGAGGTGGCTCAAAGCCTCATACTACCCGCACTACAAGCGGAGCACTCTGACCAATCAGCAGAGCAAAGCAGTGTAGTAAAGGACTTTTAAGTTCACCTTTACTATGCCACTGCCTCCAAATGGAGTAGAAATCTGTTATAATATGTTGTTTGCCATTGTAAGTTTCATAAGTATGATAGTAGCAGCCAGGTTATTCCCACAAGGTATGTTGCTGATTGAGGTGTGCACCAATGTTTCATTACCTCACCCAACGTTCTTGTGCTTTGATGACAAGAGATATAGAGCTATAGGTTAATAAACATGAAGTAAAAGATTAAGAAGAAGTGCTCTGTGAAGCCAATCACAAAAAAAGTACTGAATCATATATATATATCTTCGTTTATTGATCATTCTGTAGATGTCAGCACCGCATCCAGGTACAAGTTAAATTATAAATTAGACTAGTAAGTTCGTTGCTATCGTTGTTCTCATATGATAGGTTTGTTTGCTATTTTCTATATAAAACTCTTGGTATATAGTTTTTATCGTCTTTGGCTGGAAGCTTAAAATCGTGCGGCCTGGGGCGAAGATTGTAATGTTTTTGCACTACCATGCACTGTTACTGACAGGCATACTGACTCATTTGCACTGTTATGTTAGTAATGCCACAAGACGTTCATGCAAGCCCAGTTATTTGTCTTGAATAGTTAGGCATGAGATCAGATTAGCCTTGAATTTTAGGCATGTCCTAAGATTAGTCTTAAATTTTAGGCCAGCTGATGAATACCACTATTAGAATCCAAAAGTACTTCTGCATTAACTTTGAGACCATGCAAAAGCCAAGTTTTGTACATAGAAAAAACCTGCAGATATGAATTCAGATTCATTAATAAAATTACTGATTTACTTAAGCCGATACATACAACTTACACCCAGACAACAACAGATAAACTTCTGGAATACCAAACATATGACCCATAGTTATTTAACACTTAAACAACGAGTGTGTACAAAAAGTGACTAGGAAACCAATGCAGCTCGATGTTAAAGTGTTACAGAATGTCCAAACTGAAGTCACTCCAATCCGCATAAGTAAGGATAAAAAAATACTCAAGTTGCTGTAATGCACGGGCTCTACCACAAAACTGTAAGTGATACCACAAATTAATAAAGTGAAACAGATAATGATATAAAGAGCATTCGAAGCAGAAGCTGAAGTTTGAAGCTCACACAGACAACTCAACACAGTCAGTGATGTCTGTCTGTGTTATTGGTGTTACTGTTAGTGGTCACACGTAAGCATAGTATCTGTGAAATCTGTCGAAAGAAGGCTGAAGCAAAGCAATAAAAGGGAAACTACAATTTTAGACTTGAAGTTCTATCCTTCAAAATTAAAAAGCACTAAGTTCCAATTGACAAAAACTACCGTTAATCACAAGCAAGCGAAGCCAGCTACAGACAACACCTAGCAGACATGCTGAAATGTCTAGACCAGGACTGGCTTAACTGATCACTATTTCAATAACTGCAAACTCAAAATAATCCTATTAAAATTCCATAATTACCTGTACTAAACCCAATACTATAACTAGGAACTGAAGCTGAAGCTATCGGTAGTTAAACTTTTAAACATTTCCATAATTCTCTGACAACTCATAGAAATGATGGTTTACAATTCACTCTGAAACTATCTCATTTATGACGGACAATCAATCAACCATTTGTGAATTATGATCTGTCATTTCAGTTGTGGTACCATAGAAACTGAAACCGCTGAGCATTCAAATGATGTTTTCCTTGCAAAGCTAATTGTAAAGTTCAAAGCCTTTCACCCTGTGTTTGTGTCAAGAATATAATGGGCCACTGGTGGTAACTGGTGGTCCACAATGGGCCTAAGGTGTGCTCAACAAACGTGTCATTACAAGGCAGTAAAAGTACTCCTGAACAAATTATGATCAGACAATTCAAGGACGAGACCCACCCAGTCAGGGATGAAAAAATTCAAATAATTTACATTAGTGGAAAACTAGAAGTAGAAACTAGGTCTGATACATCCGCTTATCACATCATGAGATATTAAAAACAGACTTGATTTCCGGCCAAACCGTTCAAGTTAGATGAAGCTGGACGGCTTCCACTACTAACAGGTTAACTGCCACCCTTAATATGTATCATCACAAAGGTATTATTAGTTGCTACTTGCAGATGGTATATCTCTGTCTATAAGCCAGTCCTGTAGTCACAAAACTTTCATGATCAACCACGGTAAAAGGCTTCCAAAAGCGTGCTCTCTGGACCTACACACAAAGCTACATGGTGGGATACCTTGTTTTATATCAGCCTCTTGAGGTAAGCTGTCAAACATTATGTTCTCGCCTCCAAATTTCATACCGTTTTCATCTGCATTTTTCCAAACGGAAATAAAAGCATCAAGCAAAACTTGTCAACAACTTATTCAACCTGATTAGTTCTCTTTCATCATCGAAAGCGAACGTTAAATAAATGAGGCAACTAATTATGGGTCAACCGGGGAATCCAAGGAAACTAAAGCTTGAATTGCAGAAGTCTGAACACACACAAGTAGGCTACCAATCACAGAAAATTTACCATCAACTGTAAAAACAAGAAACAGAAATAGTTTAGAAGGTCACTGCAGACTAATTTAAGGCAAAAGATTTAGACTGAAATTATTAACAGCATCATAGTTTTCCGATAAAAACTCGGTAGTGCTGTCAAAACAAAAGAGAAACAAACAAGGCACAAAATAGAATATGAAACATCTCTGGATGATGCTAAACTGAAACAATAACAGATGAAAAACCTGCACATAAAGAGAAGTTTTAAACTTTTATCATCTAACCAATGATATGAAACCATAATTTAGCACAATCTGATGGTTACAGGATTTAAATGGCATTTAAGATTTATAGGAGATTTGGCATTTATATATGACTTTCCAAACAAAAAATTCTGTCAAGTAACAGAGTGCCAAGAAACCAGTAGCAAAAGACTAAATTATGTAGAAGAAATAACTAAAGATCTGGTAAACTTTTATTAAAAGAAACAATGAAAAATCACCACAGGAAGAACGGCTTTTGCTTTACTGATATGTCGTCTATTGTTTAAGTAAGAGATGGTTGTAGATGGTTGTATCTATTAGAATTTTCTTGACTGATAAACCTTTATTAGAAGAAAAATGACAAATCACTATAGGAAGAACAGCATTTGCTTTACTGGTATGTCAGCTATTGTTTTCCAATTCATGTAACTCAAATCCAATATGTCTATCCTGCATGGAATTCTTGGTGTCAGAGACTAAGAAACCAGTACACATAAAAAAGCAACAAAGAAATGCAGAAAGAAATCAACCATTCACACTCTAATAACCAAATGCAGAGCCACACCCTCCCAAAGTTCTGACAAAAGCAAAGAAGATACAACCATCCTGAGATTTAAAAGCACACCCAGAGACTCTGAATTTAAATGTCTATGTTTCACCCAACTACACACTAGAGACTTCTAAACTGTAGAACTACTGCGATACAGACTTTCAGAGTTATTAACTACCTAAGAAGAAAAAGACTTCGCAATGGATACTGTAATAACAGCATCATCATCTCAGTCTGGGGTTTTCCCTGCCCCTCCCCAAAAGTATCCACATACATTGAATGTATTCCATGCTCACCAGAGAGTGAACTAACAACTGAAATGTCTGCAAAATGTCGTCACGCCATTGAGCATGTCCGGTACTTCAAGACACAACCGAGCTAATCAAAACATAAGAGAACATACCTCTGCTTTCATCTTCTTCCTCATCCGATGATTCGTCTTCATCGCTCTCGTCTCCACCTGCATCCACAGCAGCCTTTGCTCCATGTTTGTCTTCCCTGTGAGGCAAATTAGGATCTCGTATCTGTAAAACGACAACCGGTTTATTTTGAACGGATCCTAACTTTATAGCATGTTTATATGTAGGCAAATAGGTCTTTATTTATGCAAGTGCAATTAAAATTAAGTGTAATTAATGCTGAAATTGTCTACAGACAAGATAAACTCATGACTCCCAATATGACTCCCAAGGTGCTAATGTCGGTGCATAGTCAAGGGAGCAAGCACAATTCTTTAGTTAATAGATGAGGGCAAAATATTGTGGCTCAGAGACTCGTAAGGTCTGGTATGCCCTGCGTAATAGTAACTGCAAATGCATAGAACCATTTACAGCCTCTCAGTCTGATATCGAAAGGTGCTTTTTAGTGTTCTTAATGCCACAGCAACTAACCTGTAATAAAACATTTGTAATAATTCTTAATTACAGCAAGAACCAATGGTTCCTCAATCAAACAGCACATTAACATTCAGGATGACTATGGGCAAAACCGAGGCAGAGACCTCTTTGAGTGACTCTGAGGAGTTTCTCTTGAAAAGGCACTTCAAAAATTCACAATTACAATTACAAGAGAGATACGGAACAATCGACAGCACAATGCAATGTCAAAAGGTCAGGTTGAGTTGGAATCTATAGGTCTGCACAGACTTTGCTGAG
Source organism: Aporrectodea caliginosa (assembly GCA_020284085.1). Classification (NCBI taxonomy): domain Eukaryota; kingdom Metazoa; phylum Annelida; class Clitellata; order Crassiclitellata; family Lumbricidae; genus Aporrectodea; species Aporrectodea caliginosa. The sequence goes on from JACEVL010000189.1 coordinate 285,893, forward strand.
CACTTGTGGGGCGCAGTGGTGTAGGGGTATGTTCTGTGCCTTGCAGCCTGAGGGTCGCTGGTTCGAATCCACCTCAAGCCGCTGTGTAGGGACCCTGAGGCAAGTCCTTCACTCGCAATTGCTCATGCGCTTCGGCGTGAAACTCCGATTCAGTGTCCGCGCTGTACTCGGGAGCGCCTCCGAGTAGAAATCTTGCAGGGGCGCTATAACAAGTGCTCATACATACATACATACATACATACACTTGAATTCCAGAAGAAATTCCTAAACGTTGTCGGGCCAGCAATGAAAAAAAGTACACAACCTCCAAGAACTCCTCTGACAGCCTAGGGTTGCTAATCTGACAATCTAATGAATCTGTGTAAAATTTAGGAGTCAGCATTGAATGGTGATGCTGCCAATATACCACGGTAGCAGCATGCAATGTTCTGTAAAAAAAACATTGAATAATCAACCCTAAAATAACAAAACATACTTTACTTAAAAAATAAAAACGAAAATACCTCTTTTCGCTCAGCTAGACCCTCGAGCACTTTGTGTTCGTAAGCGAGTTGAAAAATCATTTTTTTCTGTAGCTGGGGGGAGTTTGAACCTCGAATGACATCAACAAGTAATCCACCCTGCATCAGAAACAAAGTATTTCTTGCAAGAATACAGTGAAATAAATAAACATTCATAAGAATATGCATCAATATAAAATAATTCACAGGTTTGCAATCATAAAAATTAACTAGAAAACAAAGTTTATATTCTTAGAGATGCTAAGTTTAGGACTTACAGCATAAAATAGGAAGCAAGGCTCACACTTTCCTCGATACCTCTCAAGAGCTTCAATGGAGTCAGCCTTTGCCTGAAAGGAACAACAAGTCCAATGACGAACACATCAGTTACAAAATTACTAGTTGTAAGGTCTCAATTATACAGATTTACATTTCTTAAACTTAATGCCAAGGATCAATAAAAGAGCATTACATAAAAGTATAGAAACCAAATTTACATTTTCAGTAAAAGTCATCACAATAGCATCATAAGAAACTTGTGACAGTTCTATCTATATGCTGTATGTCATATTTCTCCGTTCTTCCCATCTTAAAAAACCACTCTTTATTCACATCTTTGTACACTCAAAAATTGGTCTGATATTTAAGCTATACTATTTAGTATTAAAAATTCTTCATTACGCTTACTGATAGTCAGTTCAAAATAAAATATTTAGCCACTATCAATTCATTACAGCCTATATATCAGTAAAGTAACTTAAGAAAAATCCCTTGAAAAAAGTGCAACTATAGCATAGTGTAGTGTAATGTAAAAATGTGGGTAGCATTCCAATCACTACAGCTTTTTATTGTGTGGATAGAAATTGTGATAAAAGGGTAAAAAATGATTAAATTGCCAGTACAATAGCATTTCAGAGTTGATGCAGATTCATTTTTCTTCAAATTCATTCATAAAGAAATAGGATCAAGCCCACCACTTAGAAAGTGCTATAAAAATGCTTATCTGTATAAATATAAATATATATAGGGGGTATAATATATATATATATATACTTTATTTTCGCACAAAAAGCAGAACAGAGAAACTAAGCAAACTTAGCAAAGACTAGAACAGAAATACAAAAATACAAAAACTCCAAAATAATACAAAATAATTAACAATAAAGTTGCATACCACTGCAAATCGAAGTAATTCATCTCCAATCTCGTTTTTGAAGCGTTTAAAATTTGACACCATTGCTTTGCAAGGGCCACACCATTCCTGATACACGTCGATCACTGAAATACAATCCATTTCACTTTCATACTCTTATCATACCATAACTAGTGCCCAGAGTTAGGTGTTCAAAAGCAACTGACTTACTAGTTGAGTAAGCTCCTGATTCAGCAACTTAGTTGACTAACTGTAATGTCACTTTCTTCCTGATTCAGTACCTGAGTACTGCTTGGAAGTTTTCTTGCAGAAAACTATCTAGATCAGGGCCGCATTAAGGCTAGTGCAGGCCCGGGTGCTGTGATTACCTTCAAAGTCCCCAATTAGTTAATAGCAAGCACATTGATAAAAACATTTCTTCACAATTTCTTCACAATTTCTTCACTTCCAAAAATGCGGGCCCTCAAAACTGTGGGCCCGGGTGCTGCAGCACGCTTAGCACCCCCCTTAATGCGGCCCTGTTCCTTTAAAGTACATCACAAAGTGTTGCTATGCCAATGTCTTATTAAATATTACGAATACATTACATGTTACTCTCAGGTGATAGATTAACCAGAGATAAGACGTATACCAAGTTTAACAACCTATTTATTGACCCAAGTAAATTTTTAATAGGAATGACCACGACATTATGGATCAGATTGAAAGATGGTTGCCAACTGTTGCATTCAGAAAATGATTGCAGAGGTAACTGCGCTCGTGAATAAGCTGGTGTCCTGCGCTTGGCTTTCGAGTGGCGCTTTAGAAATTTGGAGATTACGATTACGATTACGATTACGATTAACAGTAAGTCTTACCAGTCAAACCTTCCTTTGAGATTAGCTCTTCCCATTCTTCTTGACTCTCGACCTCAGTTTGCAAGGCCACTTCTTTACCACGACCTCGGCCTGCCATCTTTTACAGATCTACAGAGTTTAATCAGTCACTGAAAATGCGCAAACTCAACCTCCGTATGGCATGACTTTGAACTGACAAATAACGATGATCATAGTCTCGTCCCCCGTGTGCTCTTTAAGTCAATATCAAAGAGCTAGTTCGCAACTCAATCCAATACATCAATTCATTGTCGTACTGACATCTGACGATAACACTAATATTGCTTTTTTTCTCTTTTTTCTTCTATGTAAAAAGTTGCAGTCTGTCAACTTACTATTTTCAATAAACGAAATTATATTCGTAGGACAAGCATGCTCAAACCAATTGATAATTTCAGCACTATGCTCATCATGGTTTCAGTCACCCCATAAGCCCATCAGTTAATATAGTGAGTGTTTTACTTAATGAATGAATGTCATCATACAGCAAATCTACTCACCTCTTAAGAAAGATTGAAGGAGTATTGTATTGTATCTACAGATTTATATAGCACCTCTCACAGAACAACTATTCAGAGGCGTTCAACGTACCAAAGGTGAAAATCTAATTTGGCAGCCAACAACTGAGATAAGTCTATGCCACAATCCCTCAATCAATCCACAAATTCATCTATCGATCCGACTCATCCATCCATTACTCTTTATTAATGTTACTACGATGTTACTATATTTACTATGCTTCCTTTCCTCACCTGTGTTTTATGGACAATAAAGGTTAACCTACTTACCAAAAAGTAATGGTGAAAGTATTGGTATTACAGTAGTAAAAGATTGCATTGGTATTGCCAGTACGTTCATGGAAAGCATTGTAATTAGCATTAGAAATACATTTCAATACATTTCCCCAGTATTGTTAACACCACAGGTGGCCCGACGTTTTCTACCTCAAGCCTCAAGGAGTGAAGTCTTTCCATGTCATCCTTAACTCGCCGTAGACCTATCCTGTTCGCAACACAGTAAGTTCCTCATTTCCGCACTGCGGCAACACAAAATGGAACGGATTTCGTCGTTTCGATACAGCCTGCGACTCGAGGTTCTTCTCCTTTCTATACTTCTATTTCGCTAGCGTTTGAAAACCATTCCCTTCGTGGTCTTGTATTGTCAGGTCGGGAGAACCTCTTGCGAGTGTTCTTTTAAAAGCGCTATATAAATATGTACTTACAAATTACTAACTTCTGAGTTCTGAGAAACCAATTAATTACTCACAAGAACAGTAAACAATATTCATCAAGACCTTAGGCCTACTGAGAAAACATTAAACAAATACACTAAGCTTATTTCTTAAATTAATGTCGCTGCGGATATAATATTATTACCAGCTGAAAAATAACCTGTAGACCGAAACCACGACATCAGCCGACGATGCTGCTTGGCGGACATTACTTAGCAACGGTTGCTAACACGTGACACGCGACGGATTCAGAACTATGCGCTGTGGTGGAAAACAGTAAAATCCAGGGTACTGTTGAGAAATTCAAAATTGCTAATAATATTGCTAACTATAAGGTGACATTTCAACAGAGTGCCACTGGTTTTATAAACTTGTGTTATTGACACCAAGAGAACTGCATGGGTGACGTTTTAAGATGCGCTCCGTGGCAATTGTACCGGGTTGATCAATCAGTCGACATCCTATGGGGCGCCGTTGGCTTAATCCGAACTGAGAGTCTGTGCATGGGTGACGTTTTTGGATATTGGTCATTTGCAAGTGAATTAGAGTGATTGGCAAATCAACACCCATGAGGTAACGGTTTTGGATACTAAGTATTTCGGGTGCATTTATAGTAATTGTCCACGGGTGACGTTTTGTAATGGCACCCGATGTAGCCTATAATAAAAAGAACCAATAGTAAAAACAAAGTTTTTACTATATCCATCTAGTATCCTATAATCCGTCATATTAAGCAGTTACCTCTACAAATATATAGTCCGCGTTCATTTTACAACATAGCGTCCGTTTAATCAAAACCGCACCCGTTTCTGTTGCAGCCAATGGCAACGCTGGCCAATCACAACGCTGCGTGTGGGAAAAGGGGATTCCCCGATTCGAAAAGTTGAGTCCCCGATTCTATAAGCTAGCCTTTTGGGGAGCTGAAATTTTGATAGAATGAAGTGTGTGCGAGGGCGAGTCTGTCTGCCAAGTTTCACGACGATTGAATGATTGTAAGTGATCGAACTAGTCGTCGCAAGATTTGACTTTTTAGCTGTGGCTCAATCAAGCAAACATTCAAGCAAGCAAACATTCAAGCAAGCAAGATTCCCGCAAGTTAAACTAGATGGATAATAAAAAGAACCAATAGTAAAAACAAAGTTTTTACTATATCCATCTAGTATCCTATAATCCGTCATATTAAGCAGTTACCTCTACAAATATATAGTCCGCGTTCATTTTACAACATAGCGTCCGTTTAATCAAGCACCGCACCCGTTTCTGTTGCAGCCAATGGCAACGCTGGCCAATCACAACGCTGCGTGTCGGAAAAGGGGATTCCCCGATTCGAAAAGTTGAGTCCCCGATTCTATAAGCTAGCCTTTTTTGGGGAGCTGAAATTTTGATAGAATGAAGTGTGTGCGAGGGCGAGTCTGTCTGCCAAGTTTCACGACGATTGAATGATTGTAAGTGATCGAACTAGACGTCGCAAGATTTGACTTTTTAGCTGTGGCTCAAGCAAGCAAACATTCAAGCAAGCAAACATTCAAGCAAGCAAGATTTCCGCAAGTTAAACTAGATGGATAAAAAGATGAGTCATCGGGCAGATTGACACCCATTTGGAGTATAGGAGACTCCATGGCCATGTAAACACAGTTTGGAGAGGACAGTCTAGAGATTCTGTCTTGAGCTTAACATCGACCTTGAAGTCTCGACTGGTGCTGAGGACCTGCCATCGATCAACGGACCAGTCGTCTTGCGTAGTCCGCTAGAGGGCCTGCTCGGCCATTGAAAGGGAAGCAGTTCTCTCGCTTTCAAGTAGGCCTAGGGGCCGTCCATAAATGACGTCACGCAATTTTGGCCGATTTTGAACCCCCCTCCCCTCGTCACACTTCGTCACAAAAGTAACACCCCTTGAAAAATTACGTCACAAAGCTCTGACCCCCCAAACCAAATTTCCATGGCGAAGCAAAATGCTCTTTCGTGGAACAAATAGGGAGAGCATGCATTTTAAAATCTAACGGTGACCAAATATTGAAATAATTAGAAAATTATTAATAATGGTGCCTGTATACATTAAAATAATAAAAAATAATGAAAATTTAATACTCACAATTAGCGTTGTTATTGTTAAAATTAAATTGTTGTTAATTGTTAAATTTAATTACATAGACCTGGCCAGGCCTAGTGTACGTGACGTCACACCTCTCAAACCCCCACCCCCATGTCACACATCGTCACAAATTTCGGACCCCCTCCCCTAGGTGCGTGACGTCATTTATGGACGCCCCTAGTCTACATTTACATGTATGTGAACGTTGTCGATCGTCGGTGAAGAACGAATAAAGCGGTCTTGTTACCGCGTGCAGTTGTTGACTCTGTTAAGCCTCTCGATATACTACCACGAGAGCCGGACCAGAGGCGATCCTTTCTTGAGATCCGGGGTTAATGTTGGGCATCCTGGTGAAGCTCAGAACAACTCGTCAAAGGAGAGGAATTGAGATCGAAGACCCGATTTCGCGACAGTTACTGTAGGCTACACAACCCTGTTTAATGGGAATTTTGCAAGAATCGTTAGAACTCATGAGGTCAGATTCCTGATTTATTTTCCGCTCATGAGTACGCTACACTATATTTATATTCGTCGCAATGGAACAAAGGAATCGTGAGTGGTTGGCCTATTGAATTCGCGGTCACTGCAGCGGGACTTCATAATGGGATCGATTGAAGGCAACGTCAGTTGGTGCAATGACACTTAATTGCTAACTGCCGCTCAAAATCGTTAGAGCGCCGACCATCGTAAAATAGACGAAGCCACTTGCAAAGGGCTTTAATTTATGGTGGTGATCGATTAGACCTAAGTTACGTTTGAATGTTGAAAACTGTATCCTAATAACTCGATTGATTGCTTTTAATATTATGTTGCTCTACAAAGGGACTTCGACACAACAGCAGGCTGCATTGTTTTCTGTAATGGTGTGCATTTTTTTCTGTAATGGTGTGCATTTTTTTCTGTAATGGTGTGCATTTTTTTCTGTAATGGTGTGCATTTTTTTCTGTACCGGTATAGGACCTATCATTTAGTGTTAGAGTGTAGCCTTGTCATAATGCATGTATAGAGAGAGATAGACAAAGACACACAGAGATAGAGAGACAGACAGAGGCAGACACAGAGACAGGCAGAGAAAGAGTGTTGCAATTAAATTGATGGAGACATAAATAACATTAGTCATCCATTATACGCTATCTGCTGCAAGTGTAGTCACTTGTAATTTTTGTGCTCTCGGTAGACCCCATACAATATATGCAAGCATAACTAAATGATGCAAGAAATCATATAAAAATTTGACATTGTGCCGTGGGCCGCCCTAAATGACACCTATTAGTCAAGAAGGCCGACATGTTGTAACATCAGCCGCGCAGCAATCTCGCATCTGCTGCAGTTACACGTAGGCTATCATATGTTCAGAACTTCAAATCCCCGTTCTTCAAGGTCAGCACATTTCCTTACTGCTCCTTCAGTGTGAAAGTAGACTAAAATTACTGTAAATCTCCGAAATTTCTCTGCGCCATACATAAGCTGTGTCAGAAAGACTACGGCTTAATCCCCGACGATCGGTATGTCAAATTAAGTCCACAAGAGGGTCAAGTCAGAAAAATTAGTTGTGTCAGGCCGGAGGAATGAAAGAATGAATGAAGAGCATGTTGAGGAGTTAAGGTGCCTGAACTTGAATAAGAGGCTATCATATTGCTAAGATGGAAAGCACTTATACTCTGCGCGGGTTCCCTGTTCTGCTGAAGTCACTTTAGTTCGTTGGAGCGAATCTATTAGCAGTAGGCCTAGTAGTTTCAGTTTAACCACGCTGCGTGATAGCAAAGATCATTAGCGCCCTCCTCCATCATCCAGGCTTGGGACTGGCACTAGGGCACGGACGTGCAGAGGCGAAGTCATGAATCTAATTCTATTCTGCGAAAGTATAATATATATGCCAATACACAAGTTTATCGACAATGGCACAGCCTGCATTTTCATTGGCATTAGATGGGACCCATATGGATGCTATATGGGTCCCATAAACAGGAATGTGGGTCCTATACGTCGGCCCATATGTTCATGCTGGCAGAGGGGTTCTATGACAATACGGTTAGACGCATTGACCTGTATATTCTTCTACCAAAGCGTGTAGGCCTATTCAACGTCTCGTCAATTCCCTTCATCGCCCTATACGTATAGTGATTATTTGTCTACCCATTTGGATGTCTACCCGAATGTAACTATAGACCGATTCTCATGGAAGATGTTACACTAATCGTAAAAAGATTCCGCCTATGCCAAATTCGATCTGCCCTGTGAATTCGTGTTTGTACGTATACTGTGATGCAACAGAAGAATTAGACAGAAAATCATTTGCAGAAGCCAATGTCGGATTTGCCACTAAGCTAAAAAAAGCTATTCAGCTTAGGCCCTCGCAATCCGCAGGACCTCAAAAACGTTTTCTTCTAGCATATAATATTTTTATATTAATATATTAATGAATGTTAAAATTGGCTCTAAACTTACATTAAAGTATTGTTTCCAGATTAGGGGTCTATACTATAGTAAAATCTATGATATGCCTAGAGATTAAGCATATCCAAATATTATGTAATCAGTATATACATTCATTTGAAAATAATTTAAATTTCTCACTTTAAATGCCTTGCTATTAATTAATTAAAAGGCATAAACTTACATGTTTTCAAGTTTTGTGAGACCGTCTGGTGTAATATTTTAACACCGGACCTCCAAGCTTTATAATTATAGGCTAGCTTAGGATCTTGACAAGTCTAAATCCAGCACTGGCAGAAGAAGCCAGTCACCAACCAGTTGAGTTGAAGTCTGTTACTGATTGTGAGTGGGAAGGACAATGAGTCAATAGCTGGTTGAGAAAGGTCAAAGAGCAGGTGTCTCACTAACAGAGGTCATAGTATTCATCATATTAAAGAGATGAGAGGTGTCTCAGGGTCTCAGACGAGGAAGGCAGTATAAACCCTTCCACACCGAGCGAGCACTGGAAAAATCTGTGTGATTCTCGTTAACGATAACGATAACGAAAATGTTCGTTAACGAAAATAAATGATTTCGTTAACGATAACTATAACTATAACTAAAAAATATCATTAACTATAACTATAACTATAACGAAAATAACACTAACGAAAATTCATCTTTATTTTCGTTAATGCATAAATAAATAAGAAGTGCAATATGGACGATTCGAGTCATTCGACATAAATGAGAACGAAAAATGCGATATTTTTATTATGCAATTTGTCAGTTACTTTGGAAACTCGTGTATTCATGAAGCTGAATCATGCTTCAAAGGCTTTCAAAGCTCTGAGCAAATTGTGATACAGCGTGTTAATACGCACAATTTTGCTTATAGCCTTAATTATTGTAACTAAGTAGTAATTAAAATTAACTAAAATAAAAATCCATTAACTATAACTATAACTATAACTAAAAAAATACTAACTATAACTATAACTACACTGTGTCCACGATAAAGTAGACCCCTAGACTTTGTTAAATATCTTGGTCAATTGTACTACTATAGGTACTAAATTTGGTGCACATGAACTTCAGTCTATTCTATCTAAACCCTGCAAATTTTATTACAATTGATGCAACGGTTACGATGATATACCCTTATGAAATTGGGTGGTTCAGGAACCAAGTTACCAACACGTAAAACGCATAGAATTACGTCATTTTTCTGGCTACCGCAGGGATAGGCTGTTGTTTATAAGCGTCATTTTCGGAAACAATTACACTACGAGACCTGTTTTACGTAACAGTAACAGTAACAGTAACAGTAGTTGGTTGTAAAGAAATGGTTTTCAGTGCAGAGGACAAGATTTTAATCAAGGAGTTGAGAGAGACGAAGGGGTATGGCGTAGGAGACTCATTACAGAATTTCCAATGAAAAATTGGTCCCTAGCTGGTGTCAGCAAGCTGTTAAAAAAGATTGCCACAACCGGATCAGTTGCAAGGAAACCACGAGACGCAAACAAAACCATGGACGCAAACAAATATCAATGCTGTCGGAGAACTGGTGCTGAGTCAGGATGATCAGCCGCGCACGCATCTGTCGATGCGTTTTACGTGTTGGTAACTTGGTTCCTGAACCACCCAATTTCATAAGGGTATATCATCGTAACCGTTGCATCAATTGTAATAAAATTTGCAGGGTTTAGATAGAATAGACTGAAGTTCATGTGCACCAAATTTAGTACCTATAGTAGTACAATTGACCAAGATATTTAACAAAGTCTAGGGGTCTACTTTATCTCATAAAAAACATTAACTATAACTGTAACTATAACTAAAATAAAATCTGTAAGGAGAATCACACTGGGAAAAATCCCACCCCAACCTTTCCACCGGTGATGTCCGGTTCTGTAGCCGACCGACAGCACACTTGTCTTAGACCTAAGAACTTCTATGGCGCTTTTGTGAGGTTCTTAAAAGGCGCTATATTAAGTATCATTGATGCATACATTATTATGTATAACGTCGCGTAGGGCAGGAGAGCTGTGACAAATCCATTAGACCGTGATCGACACCACCCTCACGGAAACGATCAACGAAACAAACTGCCTTGATAGAAAAAAAATATACCGATCCCAACCAGGGATAGGAAAGGACTCGCCAGACTCAGTTTTTGTTTTTGACGCCTATCATACATGTAAGTCGTCATGACGGTATCAACAAATAAAGGAATGCACACAAAGTCTAATTAAGGTCTTGTTCTTCTAATTAGGGTCTTGTTATTCTTATTATAACCTAAACAATGTAGTACCTATAGTGTAGCCTATGCATATATTTACCTATAGGTATCCTGCAACTTATATTTGCAGCTCGGCTGTTCTCCTCTCGCGTTTTTCTTCGCACCAATGAGCCTTTCATTGTTCTTCCTTCACTCCAGCAGATTCATTAGCAGTCCTTTCAGTCAACCTCTATTATATATATATATATATATATATATATATATAACATGTATATATTATATACAATATATAATATATATATATATATATATATATCGCAGAGTAGCCTACATATCTATATTTTCATCAAACTATTGTAAATATAATGTTCTGTTCAACGCAGTAACACGTTTTTCATGTGACGCTTTCGATCGATGCCGCCTTTGAAGTTCGACGGCAGATGGAGTATAGGACTGTGTTCGATTGCTGCGTTTCATGGCCAGAAAACTCCGTCCATTGTGAGAAGCGCATACAATTTGAGACACACCACCTATCGAGTATTACATTATGGCCTTCGATGTTACGCATATAGGTAAACGATATGCGATCTGCATCTGTCGATATCATTTGTCATGTTGGCCTCGGGATTCACACGTGGGGTATACGGTAGACGATTGGTTAGAGTGTTCGAGCAGGTAACGCGGAGAGTATGGGTTCGAGCCGCCATTCAAGCGGTCATTGTATACATGGACCTTAAGCAATAATTCCTTCATGCACAATTGCGCAGCGCCATCGATGTTCTCTTGTGTGTGCACTTCTGAACTTTAGAAGGGGGGCAATGTCAAATTCAATTGTATTGTATTGCATTGTCTTATATCCTATACTCAGGTCACTGGAGTTGCTGACTGTTAGGTGTTAATGACTAAGTGTTAACGACTGCTACCATGCAGTGTGCCTCTCCCCTTACGTTCTTCGCCAGTCGAGTTTGATGATGCGTGTGAATGCCTTCTTAAACTGTTGGTTGGCGAGAGCGTAGCAGAGCGGATTGATAGGACTGTTGATGTAGCACAGCCAGTAGGAGATATCGTAGAGAATGGACAGACCACAGTCCGGCCAGAAGCCGAGGACCAGGGACAGCAGATGCCACGGCGTCCAGCAGATAATGAAAACACCGAGTATAATCGTAATCGTTCGCAGGGCCTTTCGCGCCCGATTCTCGCTTTTGCTCTGCTTCGTCTTCGCCCCTCTTCTCGACTGTTTACTCGCCAGCGGTTCCGCTTCGGGTCCTCCGATCGCCGGCAGCTTCAGGCGTCGATTGCGTCTCAGCGATCCGCCCTGTCCTCCGCCGCGGACGGACCCCAGGCCACCGCCGAGGCCGAGAAACCGCGGACGGCATCGTCTGCCTTTACGGTAGCCGTTCGTCGAGCTCTGGCGACTGAAGTCACGCGGCGTCGAGGTGGTCGATTCGCCGCCTGCCGTGTCGTCCGTTAAACAACTGTCGACCGTCCACGATACCTCTGCTGTCGTATCCAACGAAGTGCTTGGCAGCAGGCGCGTCCTACTCACCTGCGTTTCGAAGTCTGGCTTTGGAGTTGAAGCAGTCTCTTCGTTCGGTCGCTGTTTGAAGTCGTGAGGTGGAAACGGAAAAGCCGTAGTATTCTGTTCGTTGATGTGGTAACCGCTTCGATCGAACTGAGAAACTGTCTGGCGTGATCCGAAGGAATCTTCAAACGTCGAGCTTTGTCTCTTCCAGATGGGAGAGGGAGATATGGAAACGACGGTGTTTTCCACAGGTTTTTCAGGTGGGATGGGACTCAAATCCACTAGAGCGCTTGTTGTGGTATTGCATGGTACTGGGTCTCCTAGTTCCTGTTCAACGCTTCCTGTGCTACTGTATTCGCCATCTCTCTCTTCTTCTACTTTGTCTTGATCTTCAAACTTCGTCGTCTTTCTGCCTCTTAGCTCATCTTCCGCCGGAATGTGGTTATGTGTGGCAGCAGAGATTCCTTCTGTTTCGTCGCTCCATTTCTCCACGGTGTTCTTGACGTCTGGGTCAAGGCCAGGTGCCTGATCTCCGCCGGATATCTTCGAGGTGATGTTGCTCTGTCCACTAAATGCGCTTCCTCCGGTGAACTTGACGAATGACGATCCACCTACTCCTCGTCCTCCTCCTCCTCTCCCTCCTCCTCCTCCAATGTGGATGTTGAGGACGGCCTGAGACAGTTTCCGAAGTCGCTCAGCAGGTTGATGATGCAGCCTTGAAAACATGATGTTGCCTAGACTGCTGCGCTTGACCTTCTGGACACGCTTCTTGATCAGGACAGCAGGAACCTCCTTTCGACGCAGCTGAGGCGACTGGCCGCTGCTCGCCTCTGTATCCGATGGAAAGGCAGGACTGCTCGATCTCTCGTTTTCCACGGTCTTTACCGGGCTGGAATAAATGACGCGCTTTGGAGCAGGCGGCGGCAAACCACTTGTAACGGATTCCTTCCGCACATCTTGGTGGTTTGGCTTGCCGCTTTCCGAGGCCAGCAGCGCTTCGTGAGTTGCATCATCGTCTGCATCCTGGTTCCGTTCTGTCATCTCATCTTCCTCCTCCTCCTCCTCATCTTCCTCATGTCCTGTTTGTCTGACTTCGTCGTTCTTGATCGTTGGCTGCTGAGGCTGCGCTTCCTGCGACATCCCAATGCCTATCTTGCTCATCTCTCTTCCGGCGCCAGTCACCAGCGACTCCATCTTCTTGTGCTTGGCTTGGGACTTCTGCTGGAGGCCGAGCGCCACTCGATAGATGCCCGTGTATAGGACGCACATGACGACCAACGTCACCCAGAAGTAGGCGACCTGCAGGAGACAGTTGAAGACTGCGTTGTCCATGTACTGGACGTAGCACTCGCCCTCGGGCACCGTCCGCTCGCCGACGAAGTACTGCCAGCCGAAGATCGTCGTGAAGAAGATGACGATGGGTACGACCCAGGTCGTCGCCACCATGACGACGACCTTACGTTCCGTCCGCCAGTTCCGGTACTTGGCCGGGATCTTGACGGAGCAGAACCGGTCGATCGTGATACAGAAGACCGTGTAGATGGAGCAGAGGCAGACCGTGTAGTCGATGGACAGCCAGAGGTCACAGGTGAAAGCACCGAGCGGCCAGCGCTTGCCCGCTAACAGGTAGACCGTGTAGAAGGGCATCGAGAGGGCCCCTATGAGCAGGTCGCTCACGGCCAGAGAAGCGATGAAGTAGTACGTCGGCTGTCGTATGGTGCGCTCCAGGACGAACGACAGAAGCACGACGAGGTTGCCGACGACCGTGATGAGACTGGTGGAGCCGGCCAGCAGCCCGAGCACCGCCACCTGCCAGACGGGCATGGCGGCGGTCGGATCCTCACCTGCAGCGGTCGCCGTTGTGTTGTCAGCGGAGGCATTTAGAGGGAAGGAGTCGGTGTCTTTGAGGAGGGACAGAAAATCCGTCGTCAGAGTTGCCATTAGGAGGATTGGCTGTCTGGATTTGGTCGCTCCTCCGAATGGATAGGATGTTGTAGCTGCTGCTGCTGCTGCGGGCATTGACCCGACCGCTTCGTTCATCTCGAGAAAGATGAAACACGGTTGTATATCCTCAGACGGTCGAAACAGGTGTTTAGTTGCACCTACCTATCTATCCTCGTACAGGTGACCAAAACTTGTAGATGGTTGAAGCCTCGCGCAGGTGATAAAACAGGTAGTTACTTAGATGGCTGAAACTGGTAAGCGGTCGGTGCACAATTTTAACTCAACTATTCGCACTCTCCTTCTTCTTCTTCGCCTGTGTCATAAAACGGCTTTCGTGTCTTCAGTATCGTTCGATCTGCCACAGATTCACAGAACGTAAATCAGCAGCAGCCACCGCTGTTGCACACGAATGCCATTAGATGTATCGAACTGCAGAGACAGAAGAGCAGTCACAAAAATGCTTTTACTAATCACCGGCGTCGTCTACACGTAGGCCAATACTTACGACCAACAGCCGCAGATGTTGCCGTCCACACGCATTCGTCGTATATGGCTCTATGCGAAAAACCCGTCTACTGCGAAACTGCGTAGCTGTAGTAAAAAAAACCTGCAGATACGAACTGCAGTGCTTTCTGTTCGTGCGAACAATCGGCCAGATTACGAGTTCCCAAAAGCAAACACCTAGAAATGCAGCTTGACCGGGCGTCGTCGGAGAAGTCGCGTGCGTATACAAACTATGCATTCCGTCCGTCGCATGCATATGGTAACAAGCCGAACGATACTTGTCAGGCTGCTGCAGGCTGAAGCGAAATCAGTCTGACGACGCCCGCGTCGTATATAGATCCACTCTTAAGATAAGACGCTCGTTCTGCATGGGACTCAGAATACAGGCTGATCAAATATTATACGCTCCGAGTATGCGAGATCCGGATCGACATCGCGGCTGTATGCGATCGCCACGCTGCGCTTAAAGTCGTATCCAGGAGTGAAGCCATAGATGCGCCCAGCGACAAATCCTAATCGCAGCCGTCGTTTCCCGCACTGGACGACGCTGCATGTAGTACAGGGTTCAATGCACAGCTTCCTTTTAGCCGCAGATGAAGATCCACCGTTTCGCTGCAGCATCGGTCTAAACGCAAGCTGCATGGTAAACCGCATGCGGGCACCTGCCACACCACGCGTCCTTATAAGACTCTTTCCAATCGCCGATCTTCTTATCCCCCGCTGTCGTGTGTGTATGTGTATACGACTCGGTTGTCGTCCCCTTGTCGCTTGGTATATTCTTCTCTTCCTTTATTAGATTTGTCCGTTTCTCTTACGACGGTCGGTCGGTGGGATGCCGAGGTCGGTTGTGGTCCGGGCGAGCGATAATAAATCACAGGCTTATTTTCTGTCTGTAGTCCAGTTCAACGTTGAAGTTTTCGTTAAGTGCCCGTTGCGCCAGATGCGACCGAATGCGAACCACGATCCACCGTTTCTGCTGTTGCTGTTGCTGCTGTTGCTGATGTTGCAGTTGTCGCCGATGCTGACCTGTCAGCTGCTGTAGCAGCCAGGCTGTAAAGTGATGCACTTCGATCCGTGGCATCGTGTATACGTCATGTAGATACGGACCCTGTTGAGTGCGCGCACTGTGCGTTCGGCAGCGATTGCGGACTGTCCAGGAAAACTACAGTGGCTCTCTATAATATGTATAGGTCTCAGAGGCGAATATCTATACATAACTTGGGGGGGAAAGTACCTACGAGGGCCAGATTTTGTGGTGGGACAGAAGGGCTTCAGTCAAAACTTGGGAGGACAGTCCCCCTATGTCCCCCCCCCATGATTTATGCCACTGATAGTCTACATCATAATTCATTCATTCATACATTTCGGGAATTTGATTAGCGCCTCTTTTCAAAAAACCTACTCAGAGGCGCTCCCAGCCCAACCACAGCAGTGGTTAATGCTGGTATTATGGTTAAAGAGAACCACCACCACCCCCCGCCTTTCAGTCTTCCATACGGAATCCGTCTTAATGACTCCACTGCCTCCTCTCTCAGCCAACCGGACTTGGATCTCCAGTTGGTATCTCTCGACAACCTATCTGACACGACGCAGCGCTCACGAATAAGCTGGTCGCTGTAGGCCTACCTAACGTTTAAGTAGCCACTGAGCAATTTTGAGATTAGGATTACGAGTAGGGGCTTAGATGACTCATGCAATAATTAATCAACAACAATTAACAAAGCCTGAAATTTAGTGACTTGGGCAGACGTCGACGTCATAGAAAATCTTCCTCTTCTTAATCCTTTGTTTATCCTTAAGGGTTGTTTCTTGTCTTTCTTTCTTTCTTTCTTTCTTTCTTTCTTTCTTTCTTTCTTTCTTTCTTTCTTTCTTTCTTTCTTTCTTTCTTTCTTTCTTTCTTTCTTTCTTTCTTTCTTTCTTTCTTTCTTTCTTTCTTTCTTCTTCAATCTCGTATTTTCGATGCTTATGTTTCGATTTGTTCTTCTTCATAGCTGGTCCATCTGTTCCTCCCTGTAGTTTCTATTCTTTCGTTGTGGTTTCTGTATTCGTTCTTCTGTGGACTGGACCCCTTGGAAAGCGGACTTGAACGTCGTTTTGACTACCCTTTGGAAAAACCCATCTGACTTGACGCAGCGCTCGTGAATAAGCTGGTGCCCTGCGCTTGGTTTTCGAGTGGCGCTTTAGAAGTTTTGAGTTTACGATTACGCTTCTCTGTAGCCTATAGTCCCTATTTCAAGTTAATTCGTTCATGTTAGTTCCTAAGCGGACTAATTATTTCCAACAGTTAATTCGACGCCACATATATAGGCCCTGTATACCGGAGACATCCAAGTGTAATGGGGTTTGAGGAGGGGCACTTGGGGCTGATCTAGAAGGATTATGAGGAGGCATGCATCTGGAGAGTGTTTAATCTAGTCCCTCCTCTTCTGGGGAAAGTCAAGGTATGTGGGGAAGATGAACGAGCGTCCGAAGGACGATTGCCGAGTTCGCACAGCGCGGACCAGAGGGAGGGGTTTGGGCAGGGAGATGTGCCTCTCCCCACTTTAATTTTTTTTAAGTCATGAAGTTCATTCACATACAGGTATGTGGAAAGTCTCAAGCTGTTGTCAGCTGGCTGTCTCCACGAATGACTGCAACACTCCATTAGAAGTTTATTTGCTTCTAAGTCTCCCATCTTCTCGTAGAATTAAACACAATGTTCTTGCAGCTGATTTGTGACGGGCATTTACATGAATGTGCTCGGCATGACAGAGAAACCAAAAATGCTGTTCCAATCCTTGCTCTGTTCGAACCGTGACTGAACTGACATCAGCTCCTGATCCAGTTTGTAGAAATAAATCTGCTTTAAATTGTTGTTAAGGTGCAAATTTATCCAATTTATATGCACATTCGTAGTAGGCTTTTCTACACCGGTTTCTCGTTTCAGGGAAAGTGGTGTTCACCTCTATATCTTTTGCAATTTCTCGCGTACTTCTACTAGCAAAAGAGGAAGAAGAACAGTCCCTATAAATGTAGCCATGGGTATACGAAGTGCTGGCTACTTCATTTTCATTTCATCTGGCATTTCAGTTAAATGGACTAACACAGTCTAACTGTATATTGATCATTGTGTATTAGGGTATATATGTTAGAATAATTATACTGATAATAGTGATAGCAACAGCCCTTATTATGATCGTCTTCTTCTTCAGTCATTCAATGCTGCAGCTTAAATACATAAAACGGTGCATGGGCTTCAGAAAAAAGTCACACACGCAGGCATAATTATAAGCTATATTTTGAGGTCCATTACAAACTTGAGGTCCCACTCAATCGGGGATCCTAGCGCCTGTGTCCCGTGATATTGTATCCGTCCTAAGACTATCCGGGGGATGAATGAATTTATCTCCCGGATGGACTATACCGGTATAGAGTATCCGGGGGATAAACCATTTCTATTCCCTCATCGTGTGAAATCATCCCCACGGGGGATAAAAATGCACAGGTATAAGGTATTATTTTTTTAAATGCGTATAATTTTTGAATATTTTAATCAAAATCCAAAGCCAGTAATATTAAAGCAAGTGACTCTAAGTGAGCCCTCTAGTTCAAAAGTCCATTTTTTAAATGTTCACTTTGAACCACTTCCCCACTAAATTATTTTTCCTGTTTCGTTTTTCCCCGATTTTCCGTTTTTTATTTGTTATTGTTGAAAAGACGACGTTTTTTCGCTTTCGTAATCGTGTAATGAACGTTTACATAATTTTGTTCCCTTACCAACGACGATAGGTGGTTATACTGATGTCTGTGGCGATGTTGATGAGTCATGACATGACGTTCGTGACCAGCGTTATCACCGTCATGATCACCCACAGCATTATCTGCCAGAATATTCAGTGGTTGGTCCTGACAGTGATAACACAAACACTTCGTTTGTCATCGCCGTCATGACACCGTCATCAGCATCAGTGGCATCAATATAACACAGCGAATGACACCCATCGAGAGGGAACCACACTTCCCGCCTCAGCGCCGGTCATGAATAATAAGTCTAAGAGGACACTTCGTCGCATGAGAATTATAGTGTTCTATCTGCAGTTTTGTTTACATTGGAGTTAGACACACTGTCCGATTCAGGGTAATTTGTTCTATCTGCGTGCAAAATGGCGCTTGTTGAAATGGCGCCTTTGCTGGGAAAAGAACAGAAGTATTTTATTCTATTTGCATATTCTTACCAACTGATAGGCATTATAATATTCTATGTGAACCACAACCAATTATATTCCAGAGATTTTATCACGTGGATATTACAGAACACGCTGTTTCTTGATTATTATACACATGGTTCAGGATTATCTTGTTCTATTACGGTCACGTGGTCTGAACGGCAATCTGTGATTCGCACATGCATATAGAACATTATAATAGTAAGCGTGTTCCGTTACAGAAGGATAATCAAAAAAATATTACATAAAGAGACAAAATGGAGAGACTAATTCGAAAATAATGCACATATAGGGCCTATACAATGATAGCAAGTATCACAGTTAAAAATGATATTACAAAAATAGCTTTTTCTCTAGAATTATTATATAATGTACTTTTATAAATAATTACAGCGACAGTCATAATTCATTTCGCTAATAATTATAATGTTCCATGTAATGACGAATCATCATAACATTTAATTGTATAGAGCTATTTCTGTAATATTTTGTTCTATTTGAATAAATTCCAAAAGTTGCCTTCAAATTATGTTTTCTTATGCAAGAGGCTTCAATCGTCGCGATTGCTTAAAATTGCCGATGTCCACATAAATGTTTTCTAAACATTCTTTCTCTATTTTGTCCCACCAAAGAGTTTTCAGTACTAAATTCTAAGTCACTAAACTTTCTTTTTCGATTTTCTCCGTTTCACCAAAAGTGCGCATAGAACAGTCTACTTCTCATGCGACGACTTATTATTAACGACGGCTCAGCCCGTATGCTGCCGGGCGCTTCGTGGCCCGTTTGGTGGTCCGTTTGGTGGTTCGTTTGGTGGTCCGCTTCGTGGTCCGTTTTCCAGCCGCAGCCATTCCTTATTTATTGGATTGCGACTGGCAGCAGACGCCGCTAATTGGCTTTTTTCATTCCACTGCAAGCCAAGGAAAGATATCTTATACGTCTCTCCTCCAGCCGCCTGTCGCTTTGGTTGTCCGTCTGGTTGTGTCCCTCGATGGCTGTCTTTCTCCGCTGCAGTCATCAGGTAGAATAGCAGCATGTCGTCGTGTAGCGAACCTTGCCGTGGCATGCATTAAGCGATGTTTCAACGTCGGTCCCCACTTTTGTGGTCCTCACAGCCAATACCGATCACTTCCTCCCCGCCGTCAATACCAGCACCACCTACGCAACGTCCGGTTTAAAACGGGATAGTGTTAAGCTCCAGTTGGAAAGGTCAAAAGTCTATGATTATTGGCGCTGACTGTTCCACTACTGAGATGTTCCACTATACTAACTGGCCGACTTCTGAAGAATGTCGTCCTCCAAAGACCTGACAGCATAGGGATGGCCGGATGGAGTCCGGGCGCTGCGTCTTCCACCATCTGCGAGTGTTGGGGGTTATGCATTGCGAGCCTTGCCGCCTGTTGCCACTCCTCTTCTGCAACGGTATATAAGTTGTTCAGGAACTCCGAGCATGCTGTCTACTGATATCTCGGGATGGAAATCCATCGGTTTAGCTCTACGTGTCTGCGAGGGCTCGCCAGAAGTGACTCTTTTAATTAATTATCTGAGCACTATAATAAAATTCACTTATTGAAAAATTGATTCTAAATAACTTTAACGTCATTTATTTTGGCCCAAGTAGCGCTTTTCTTATGTACCTAAAAGACGTTATAGTAAGTGTTGAAATGCATTAATACACACCCGCCCCTCCACAGCCACCATAACCAAATCCAACACTGCAACCACAAGTTCCACCTTCACATCCTTTTGTACCACCCATAGTAATCATCTGGGACGCGTACCATTGGACCATCTGCCTTGAAGGGCGGTCTTCCACTAAAAACGGCAAAAACAGCTCAAGAAACTTTCAGCTATCTTAATTTGCACATCTTAAAATCTGTTAGATAACCACGTTCTATAGAGCCTTTGTAAATTTCTTGAAGGCGCTATGCATGCATGCATTATAATATCTGTATATCTATGACATTGTATCCATCTATCTATGTAATTTATATAGCGCCCCTACAAATTAACTACTCAGAGCCGCTCCCGACCCAGACCCGGCCAGAGAGAAAAGTCTTACGTAGTTTGTAAAAAGAGCCAGACAGGTCCCGCGGGAGATAACGCGGGTCATGGGGAAGGCTATTCCAAACGCAGGAACCAACGATCGAGTTTTCCAACGCTGGTTAATGGCATGCGGAACCATAAAGTCACCTCTGGAGGCCGAGCACAGAGATCGGCGACCACAACAGCCAGATCTCTGCGTGCAAACATACATACATACACACATACATTAATACGCACATGCATACATATTATGGGCCTATATTATATATATACCCGTGCATACGTGTATATACATGCATGAATGCATGCATGCATGTTGAGCGCTTCTGTGAGACTCTTAAGTGGCGCTATGTAAATGTGTTGTTACATTACATTACATACATACATGCACACACATAATTATGTATATTTTGCATACGTAGTATTACGTACATACTACATATATACATACATGCAAACATACATGCATGCATACATGCTTGCATGCATGCATACATACATACATACTGCAATCACTACCATGTGCGCAAACACCGTGCCTCGATCGCTTGTTTTTGTTGTACTGGAAACAATGGATCTGGTATGATGGTGGGGCCTTGGACGCTCTGTGGCACGTGACCGGGCAGAATCCGACTCCATTTGCAGGTGAAGGCTCCGCAAATACGTGGCCGCCAAGTGCCCTATTGTCTGCCAATCGTTATTAATTGAGCCCTTGAAGAGCGCTCTCTTCGGTTGTTCGGGCGAGCACTCAAAGCCGAATTGTAGTCACGTACGACTGATTTCGACTGCGCCCAATGAACCAGAACGTCGCGTCGTCTGTGTTTCCAGTGTTAATCACACTTCAGGATATTTGCACATGCGCTGCTTTTTTACAAGCTCTGCTGCCATGCCTCCGTCTGTCTGTCTGTCTGTCTGTCTGTCTGTCTCATTATCTGTAACTCTGTCTTTATACGTTTCTATCTGGCTATTTGACTGCCTGGCTGTTTGCCTGCCTACCTATCTCTCAGTCTGGCAGTTCATGTCTGTGCCTGTCTGCTTGCGATTTTTAAAAGTATACCTCGTATATTGTTTTCTGCTTTGCCTGTCTGTCTGTCTGTCTGGCTGGCTGTCTGTCTGGCTGGTTGTCTGCCTCTCCGACAAATGTTCTATATCTGGTTCGTATATATCAGAACAACTTGACTTCCTATTTAACTATTAGGTTGTTTGCCTATAATGTCTACTTTTCCTATCGATCTACTGTCATCGCATCATCATCGTAAACTCTCTCTGTGCAGTTCACCAAAAAGCAAACCACAGAACGACAGCCTATCATTCACGCTGCCTCATGAACTCTGGAAAATTGCAAAGGCTCCATTTGTCATTACGCTTGAACCCATCAAACATTTCTTCGTTTTTACCTTTTTAAATTAGCGCTCGTGAATAAGCTGGTGCCCTGCGCTTAGCTTTAGAGTGGCGCTTTAGAATTTGGAGTTAACGATTACGATAATTAGGATTCTTTGACCCGTTGTATTTTCCAGTTGTGAGGTTGCTGGTACGGTTAAGAGGAGGGTCAATCAGATGGGGCGCCCCGTGAGGCCCCTCCTAAAGTAAAGTAAAATACGTCATGACTAACTGAGAAACCAAAATAACTTGTCCTTCTCGAGAAAAGGTCATCGAGAATCCATCTGAGTACCAAAACCGATGACATTTCTGCTCAGGAAAGTAAGGTAACCCTAAGCAATGTAAAATCAGCGAAGTTACTTGTGATATCCTGATCACTTATTAACTGGTCCCATCCTCCACCTTTACAGACGTCTTAATTCCCGCTTTTTCGGTGGGTGGGCGTAATAACTGAGTTGAAAGATTATATTTGATTGATCAGTCTTAAGATTGATGTAATTTGAGTTCTAAATGTCAAGTCTGAACTCTGGATAAGGAAACAAATGCGCAATCAACTGATGAGATGTGGAAATAAGAGAATTCGCGAAGTTCATGCGGCAGATGTTCCAAAGGTGAATAAAAGACAATGAGGCGTCGATCGATTTCACTTAATAATTTATCTGTCTGCTGTCTGCTGACTGTGCTGTCGTCCTGTAAGCTGTGTTTGCATATGCATTTATATATATATATATATTATATATATATATGTTCAAATCATTATGTATATATATATATGCATGCTATAGTTATTTGTATGTATATATATATATATATGTTCAAATCATTCTGTATATAATATATATATGCATGCTATAGTTATTTGTAGGCTTATGTATGTAATACTATATAATAGTATGCGTGCTTGTGTATGTTTGTGTACACATGTATCTATGTGTGTATTCATATACATGCGTTACATTGTGTAAATGCATGCATGCATGCAGGTATGTATGTATGTATGTAATTATGTATGTAGACACTTAATGAATGCACATGTATGTTTTCATTCGTATTTCGTTTATTTCGCTTTCGCTGTCTGTTGCACTTTTAGAATGATTTTGAACAACATAATCACATAATATAAAGAGTGTTAATTGTACTTTGTTATGGAAAATATTTAAAGTAGCACTGCATGCATAAAGTTAACAAATCTGATAAATTGTGAAACTGTTGAAAATGCCGTAATGAATTATGTTATAAAAAACTGCTAGCCGAACCTTTTGTTCTTTTTGGTCTCATGACCTTAATTGCATGCCTGACAATACCTTTTCGTTGATTAACTGTAACATCGAATCAGATTCGAATGTTATAGGTGTTCAATAAAAATGAACTCGAATCAAACCAAATGTAGCGAAGTTCACCACTACTCGTACTCTGGCAGTGCCAGTCACAAGCCTGGATGAAGGAGGAGGGCGACGTTAATGATCTATGTTATCACACAATGTCGTTAAACTGCTACTAGACTACTACCAAATGTAGCCTATACATGCAACACGCCTATGTGACAATGTGTAGTAGTTGTGCATAGGTATAATAGTTATATGATTGTGTTTCGAAGAAAGCATGCTTGTGTCCAATTCTGTGGGCGAGTGTTAGATGAAGATTATTACCATTGCATCAGTTGCACTTGTCTTGCTAAACGAGCGTCGCAGATGTTATTGCTAATTGGGGGTAATTAAAATATCACATAATAGGAAAAACAACTGCATGCAATCTGGTGTTCTTCGTGATGGTCACATGTGAAGACTGCAGACTGCATGACATTGTTGAAGCAAAAACAGTCATGATGCATGCTCGTATACGCTTGGATCGAGACGTAAAGACGCCTGATACAGTGACCCTACATACGTACAGTGTGTTGATTTGCATGCCATGTCGGCAACCGTTCTGCTTCAAACCTGTCAAAATGCACGCTTATCTTCGCAGAAACTTGAAACAGACTTAATGTACTAAATGCGCTTAATGAACTAAATTGAACTTCTCTGCAGTGTGTTAGTCCCATATAGCGTTGCCTAGCATTCCCCTTTGTCTATACATGAGGAAGAAGGGGAGCAGTTCCCTAATCGAGCCACGAGGAAGCCATACTTCATTTTCTTAGCCCCGGCATATGAGAGTGGGTGTCCGGTCCTCTACCTCGCCATCTCATCTTGTCACCGACAGTTTACGGTCCAGTGTACTCAATATAACCGAGTTGGCTATATATGGGTGCAGATGGAGCAGAAATCTTGAACCGAATTTCTTGCTGCTTGGCGGGGATTTGAACCCTATACCTATCTATTGACAGTCCAACACGCTAACCACTACACTATTGATTTGCTGTGTTTATGCTTGTATATTGGTTCGCAAAGGTTTCCTTAAATAAATAAAATGAAATGAAATGAATTCCTTTACCTATGACGTGTAGATATTCTGCGTGTGTGCACCGTGTTCACGATCTGTAGATGCAGCTAACAGTTCTGTTACTTTTGCCTGAGGCAACTAATTCCACCTCTTCGTCCATCTCTCTCAGAACACGACTCACACGAACGCTTATTTTGGCGAATATTTCGTTCGGTTTTCCATTTCCCGTATATGCAACACATACAAGGGACTCCTGAATAGTCTCATTCGTGATCCTTCAATCACGTATCGGATTTCTTTGAGCGGTGTCTGCATAAAAACATGCCACTCAAAGAGCAATGGAAAAGAAACAAGTCGATCGACCAGTGTGTTTTTATTTCATTTCCTCCTGACTTGGGTCTGAAAGCCCAAGGCGGGATATAAAGGAAACGATTAAGTGTGATGATAACGATGACGATGATGGTGATGATGATGATGATGACAACGACGACGACGACGATGATGATGATGATGATGATGGTGGTGGTGGTGATGACGACATATCGCCAACCAAGTGCATGGAGGCGTGCGATCGACAGCGAAGCGTGGTTAGCCCAAGGATTTAAAGAAGGAAAGAAGGAAAGGGAAAGACAGAATAGAGGGAAATAGAGAAAGAAGATAGGATCATAGGAACGCATACATACATACACACTTAGACGTAGGCCTACATATAGAATAGACGGAAAGACAGAGAGATAGATTTAGGCCTATAGAATTATTTTCAGATCCTGGAATAGGCCTACACACACCAGACACACACACACACACACACACACACACACACACACACACACACACACACACACACACACACACACACACACACACACACACACACACACACACACACACACACACACACACACACACACATATATATACACACATATATATATATATATATATATATATATATATATATATATATATATATATATATATATAGTTAACAAGTAGTTCTACTGTAGCAACCTCTACATTGCGGTGCCACAGTTCGTTAATCCTCCATATCTGTTCTTACTTCTAGCAGAAACGAGCACTGAGAATGTCCGCCATTAAAATTGTCCCGCATGACTTAAGTTTCAACTTGCACGGATTGATACGTGGGTAGTAGCGGGAAATGATTGCCAATTTACGTCCTCACATCATCCGCTGTCCTTCTGCCACGCCTGCAATAAAGACCTATCTATACAGAGGCAACGAAAGACGAATTCTCGTCCTGTGACCGGGAAAGGCAAACCCTGCTTCCTATTATGCGAGATGCGATCACAATTATTCCTCTCCTATTCACGTATCCATCAACTCGGTTTCATTCACCGACGTCTGTATTCTGTAATCCAGAACCTAAAACGTCGCAAATTGCCAGAAGACGTCCGCGTGCATTTGTAAGTGGCATTTAGACCGCACTCCGGTCATTTTATTGGTTTAAGTCATTCTTAGGAACTTATACGGATTCATGAATCCCAGCAATGTTATGCAATAGACTCTAAAGCTCGAACCTGTAATTATATCAACACACAGGGTGTAAACATGTCCAACGCAACAATAGAAGGCCATTGTTTGTATCGATTTATTAACTACAAAAGCATCCGGAATCCATCGTTTATCCACCTGACACCAAGCGTATAGCTACAGAAGTCAGAAATCAACTGAATCATTTTCTTCAGCATTTTGGCTTGGTGGGTGAGCCATTGTTAGTACACCAAGTAAGTCTAATCACTCGACTTGGCCTTTGTAGTCGAACGTGTTAATGTGGCATACTTATCTAAACACAACGACAACCGAGACATCCGAAAAATGAGGCGCAAGCTCCTCTTCTGCTCTCGAGTTTCTAACTAATGCTCTAGCGTCCTTAGGTCGTCTTGACTACTGCAACTTCCTCCTTACATTCGTGTCATTGATTAACTGTACAAAGCTTCACTGCATTCAAGACACTCCAAAGCAGGCCTAAAAATATAGCCTACCACGATTCCTATTATCAGTCCACCGTCTGCGGGTTTCTAAAGCTGAGGATGGAGAATCGCCGTCAAAGTTAAGCTAAGAGTTTATGGGCTTTTCATTCTGGCCATTGTTTTCATTGTAGACAGGATCATAAGCTCGACCACAATTCAATAACCAGACGCATTGTTCTCATTCTGTGCCACTGTGCAAGATCCTAAGCCGAACACAATTTAACAACCATTGTGAAGTGAGTAATCGAGACAAACGCTTTCGGTTGGCAGTGAACAAATACGTAAGTGGTTCTTAGAATAGAACAGCACATGACGTATGCAGCGTCGCCAGCTCTCAGATCTCCGCCGATGTTAAGCGCCTTCAACCGTGTCTCAATTTATCACTCGGGAATTGAAAAGACTATGTCTTGACAAATCGTGGCTCAGCGACGCTATTGACAGTCCTGAAGGAACATAATGTGTAAGGTTATTACAAGATAGACTATCTTTAACGATTCCTGGATAGGCTATCGTTAACGATTGCAAAATAAACTATAGGGCCTATCCTTAACGATTCCAAAATAGAATGGAGATAAGCCTGTTACATAGGGATAATTCATCTACGTTCTACAGGCTCCTTAAGACTTAGGCCTACATATATCACCGTGGTTAGGCTGGGGCGCCTTCTGAGTAGGCTTCTTGAAGGGGCGCTATATAGGAATTCATGAAATGAATGAATCAATCAATGTACAATGTATATATACTATGTATTGAGGCATGTATTATCTGTAGCCAACATTTATATAGCGCCTTTACAAAATTCTCAAAGTTGTGCGCTGTCACATGGGATACGTCTATATATATACTTATCCAAGCGAGTCGTAGGCCTACCATAGCGAATGTGAAGAAATTAGCAGTTAGATAGGCCTAATAAATACTTTCCTCAGTGCGCAGTCCCTGTCCTATAAATCAGCATTGGTTTACAACTTTACATGACCATCGACAGAGGACGTTGTGTTGTACTGCAGCCTACAACGAAGGATGTGATTTGTTGTTGCTGGAATTTTTATAAGGCCAGGCAGATGGCCTTTGACCGTCACTAATAGGATTTACATCCAATAAGGAACTTACGACGCGGTTACTGCACTCCGGTCAAACATGTAAGGAGCTCTGAATAATCAAATCTTCTTTCAAAACCTAGATGCTCTCACATCCACGAAGATATATAAATAGGGGCCTAGGCCTCTATATCTGTCTCTCTGTCTATATCTCTGTCTGTCTCTGTCTATCTGTAACGTGTAGAGTCTCTCTCTCTGCTTGAGAGCTCTGTCTCTGCCTGAACTGTCTCTGAACGTCAACACTGTGGCGGAGCCGTCTGTTCTCTGTCCAATGTCTGAACCTGTCAAACCTAACAGAGGATTCCAACTACGAATCTCCTCCAAAATATACATATATAATTCATTCATATATTCGGGAATTTATATGCTGGTCTTCAAGGAATCTACTCAGAGGCGCTCCCGACTCCAACGCGCCCAAAAAAACAGTTTTGAGTTTAGTAAGGAAAGTTTCAGGCAGACATCCCAGGGGTAGACGCAGCTCAGCAGCAGACCACGACAGATCACTGGGCCAACAAAAGGATAACAAAGCTCGGTTCTGAATTGTTGCATGTACGAGCACGGCCATATTTATAAGAACTCCAAGTTCTGACGCAAAAGCATTAGGCGGCGACCCATCCTGGGACAGTCGAAATAATGTCATCCCACGCCTACACGTAACAATATATATATACGATATATATATATATATATATATATACAATATATACCGAAGTTACATGCTACACGGATATTTATAGTCCAAGTATCTATAAATATATATATATATATATATATATATATATATCATATATATATATACATATATATATATATATATATATATATATATATATATATATATATATATAGACTTGAGATTATGAAGAGAGCAAGAGAGAAGAAGATAAAGACTTCTAGTCAAATTAACGTCGTCTCCTTAATTAAACAGCGTAGAGACAGCTTCTAAACTCGGCCGTTCTTTGGTCAAAGTGCGGATAAATCAGATGGGCCTATGTCTACATCGTCCTACCTTAATTACCTGCCTATCGATTTTGTTTTGACTGAGCGCATCTGAATTAAGATTACGATTGCACAAAACTATTCAGTATAGCAGCTATTGTCTCCAGAAGGTCACGCGTCGCGTTTATCTGTAATATAATAATCAGCTCACATTGTACTCTAGACAAAGGCTGGAAAACACGGGACACTGCAGCATCGGGCTTATGGGGAGTTCGGATATGATCCTGGCAGCTGAGTCGCCTCTACAGGCAGTACGGTGGACGTCAGCGAACATGGATTCGTCCAGTGTTTGCGTTCTGGCATGGTGCTAGGTCCCAAGCCTGGATAAAGGTGGATCAGCCTCCGACGCTAATGGAAAATCTTTGTTACCACACAGCAAGTGGTTAAAAGGAAATACACACGCTGGACTTCGGCGAACATGGATTCGCTTATAATTATGCAGACTGCATGGAGCTCTCTAACAATAGCCTCTCCCCATGGCATGGAGAAGACGACCGACACTGGAATGCTAAATGCCCTCTCTTGATATATTCTTTTCTTGCACTAGGTTTGGCATAATGGCATAGGCCCCCCTATATATCTGTAGCATAATATGAGCCGAGCCATAAAGTTGAAGTCATCAGGCTTAATCCTGATCCTTCTATTGTTTCTATATATTCCTCGTTGCACTAAGCGGAGCGCCTCTGGTGAGTCTCTCTTGAACTGGCGCTAAATAATTTACAATTACAAATTACACTGGTTCATGATTTTTCCAAGTCTTTAATGTTTTCTGTTATTTCCTCTTCTCCTTGTGTGTTTCATTTTTTTCTTTCTTTTCTATTTTTCTGTTCTTCTTCTGTTTCTTCTTCTGTTTCTTCTTCTCTTCTTCTTCTTCTTCTTCTTCTTTTCTTCTTCTCTTTTCTTCTTCTTCTTCTTCTTCTTCTTCTTCTTGTTTCTTCTTCTGTTTCTTCTTCTTCTTTTCTTCTTCTGTTTCTTCTTCTTCTCTTTTCTTCTTCTTCTTCTTCTTCTTCTTCTTCTTCTTCTTCTTCTTCTTCTTCTTCTTCTTCTTCTCTTCTTTCTTCTTCTTCTTCTTCTTCTTCTTCTTCTTCTTCTTCTTCTTCTTCTTCTTCTTCTTCTTCTTCTTCTTCTTCGTCTTCTTCTTCTTCTTCTTCTTATTATTCTGTTTTTCTTCTTCTTCTGATTCTTCATTCATTTTCATTCATTCATTCATTCATTCATTTTCATTCTTCAGGAGATTTATATAGTCTCCTCCTCCTTTCTTCTCCTCCTGCTTCTTCTTCTTCCTCCTCTTTTCCGTCTTCCTCCTCATTCTATTGTCTTCGTCTCCTTTTCCTCCGTCTTAATCCTCCTCGCCGTCGTCGTCTTTTCTTCTCTTTCTCTTTCCTTCTTCTCCCTCTCCAGCTTCTCTTGAGTTATAATTATCCATAAATAGCCACTGTATACACTGCAGTGCTGTCCGCGTCTTTCCGCAGACACATACATCATGTATTGTGTTTTGCTTAGATGATATTAGTGAGCTGCTGCAGTCCATGGAGCGTATGATAAACGTGTATCTTGGCTTTGTCTCCTAAGACCTCCTCCTGCCATGGCCGGCTGTCGTCGTCGGCTGAATCGCCCCCCCCTCTCCTTTCTCTCCTTCTCGTTGACATTCTGCTACAGATCGATCTTCCGGATACGAGCATTGTCAAACCAGAATCCCGCGGCTCAGGTGCTGCAGCTGAAGATTGATGGATTGCGATATTGATGATGAAGACGACAATGCCGACTGCGGCAACAGCAACACAACAGTGGCTTCCTGGTGATGATGACGAGTGATTGTACCTGGCAGCCTCAAATTAAAGCAGCCTACGTAACAGTCTTTGCGGCGGCGGCTGCTGCTGTCATTGTGGTGTACAGGAAAAGATGTATTTGTCTGATTTGGTCAACGGAAAACAAATGGGATATGTATGTATGTATGTATGTATGTATACAAGTATGAGCACTTGTTATAGCGCCCCTTCAAGATTTCTACTCAGAGGCGCTCCCGACTACAGCGCGGACACTGAATCGGAGTTTCACGCCGAAGCGCATGAGCAATTGCGAGTGAAGGACTTGCCCAGGGTCCCTACGCGGCGGCTTGAGGTGGATTCGAATCCGCAACCATCCGGCTGCAAGGCATCAAACATACCCCTACACCACCGATCTTCACGAATATTATACGACATTCGTCTAAACAGGACAAAAACCGCAGTTATATAGTGCCCAGTAACTGTTATTGTCTCTGTGCATTTAGACCTTTGATTTATTAACGCCTTAAAGGTCTCAACTCGAAAGCAGGAAGCGGCCACTTCAGAGGCATTTTATGTATAGCCCAGATGCGCATTAGCTCGAGATACGTTCAGAGGCATTTTTGAAGGATCTAAGTACCATTGCCTTTAGCGCTCCGCTCCCTTCCTAGAAAGCCTTTTCAGGCAGTTATCTCTCATCTTAAAATGGTCCTATTTGGCCGCGCTGGGGTTGGGAGCGCCTCTGAGTTGTTCCATTGAAGTGGCGCTATACAAATTCAAGTAATGAATGAATTAACGAATGAATGAATTAACGAATGAATGAATGAATATTCAATGTAGCCCACGTGCGCATTAGTCCAGTGTACGTCTGGAGGCATTTTCTGGAAGATCTTGTACATAATAAGTAGACCTACCATTCATATCAGTCTATTAACCCGGTAGGCCTATTATACGTCAGCAGTAATGCAGATAAACAGCAGCCTGCAGCACAGTTTGATTGCCTGCAGGAAGTGGACTGGGTGCATGTGCCGCCGATCAATGTGCTGTTGTTCCCAGTTCATGATTTAACCCATTCTGTGCAGCGGCTTCATTGTCTCTAACCGGTCTGTCTCCATGCGGTTCCTCGTGATGTATTCCGTGCGCCTTCATTATCGCTCATCGGTGTTTCAAGTCCTTTGTTTATACAACGCGACTCCTCCACTGTGCTTTTATTTTCGCCAACCGGAGCGCGCGACTCCAAAGGCCTCTCTGCCGCCAATCGACTGCGATTATACTGCGCCGTTCGGAAACGAAGAAGCATGATTATCGATCTCTTGCATAATCGATTTGTAATTAACCAGGCAGAATATTATCGGCCGATCGATCCATCGATCCGAAGACCAGTGAAAGTAGTTTCACGTAAAGAGAGACGCGATCGGTGGTTGGCGCCGATTTGCAAAGCACGAAGGGGGGCGTCTGTTTAGGTTTGTCTATGTGTAATCAGAGGCAAGTCGAAAGGAGCAATCAGATAACGTTCATTAAAACCTCACCGCATCAGAACTCATTGTTATCTTACGCCATTGTATTGGCGTATTGTATTGGTCGAACCTTACAGCGTCTTATGGCATAGTTTTACGGGATTGCTTGTGTTTATGTTTGTCTATAGTGTCCGCATGCTTGTATTCACATAGATCGATATTTATATTATAGCGCCTTTATAATGTGAAGGGATCTTTAAGAAAAGCTGCTCTAGAAGAAGCCTTTTGATTAACGTATGACGTCGTGTGTCTCAGTGTCTCTGTTTAGCGTTTGACGATTTGTTTGGAAATTGTATAACATGCTATATATAGGCCTACTGATGAAGTTCGATTTGTCCTGGATTCGATTAACAGACCAACTGCATGCATGTATGTATGCATGTATGTATGTATGTATGTATGTATGTATGTATGTATGTATGTATGTATGTATATGTATGTATGTATGTATGTATGTATGTATGTATGTATGTATGTATGCATGTATGTATGTATGCATGTATGTATGTATGTATGTATGTATGTATGTATGCATGCATGTATGTATGCATGTATGTATGTATGTATGTGTATGTATGTATCATGCATGTATGTGTGTGTATGGAATGACCTTCCCCTCACTAAGGGCTAAACTAATGACTGGTTTTTCCTCATCGGTCTCTCGTTCATTTTCCCCAGGGGCATGTTACGTGCCGAGAGCGCCTCTGAATAGTTATTCTGCGAGAGGCGCTTTATAAATTATTAAATACGATATGATACGATGCCATGTATGTATGCATGTATGTATGTATGTATGTATGTATGTATGTATGCATCAGTGGCGTAACGAAGGGGGCAGCCGCTCCCGCATGCGCAGCACCAGAGGGGCGCAAAATTATCTTTCAATAATACACAGTACTATGACAAGAACGACTAAAAGTCAACAAGAAAATTATGTAAAGTATGGGCGCAGTCATCAATGCCTATGCCCTGGGCGCTGAAACCCTTCGTATTACGCCACTGGTATGCATGTATGTGTATGTATTTATGTATGTATGTATCGATGTAAGTAGGTGTGCATTGTATATATGTTTATGTATCATGCATGGTATGTCATTGATGTTTTGTGTTTAATTAATCTTAAGGACTATTCTGGTTCTAGAGCTTAATTACAAAACTGCGAGACGCTTTATAAATTATTAAATACGATCTGCAGGTCATGTATGTATTGCCCTTCACCATTGCCTCAGTCACAGGGGGGCAGCCTACGGCGTAGAGGGGGCTACATCGTCAGTTATGACAAGAACGATAAAAACCGCTGCGAAAATCTTAGACCTGTCTGAAATACGCCACTGGTATGCATGTATTTATGCATGTATGTATGTATGTATGGTATGTATGCAGTGTTTAATCTAACATCTGGCGTTGCGAGTTGTCGTACGTAGGGGAATCTTGTATAGGCTGCTATTAGCGCTGGTATTGCAGGCTGTCTGTTCTGTTAGTAGTTGATTTATGTCTTCTGTCATTTGCGTTCTTGTGAATTTTCAATTGTATAACTGTAAACTGTAACTGGTTGCGATGTGTCAACTGGATTGTTTCAATAAAGGAAGAATTATTATTAAGTAGGTGTGCATGTATCTGTTTTTGTTCTTTTGATTGTCTTTGATCTTTGTATTAATCTTAAGAACTATTCGTTCTAGAGCTTAATTACAAAACAGGACGACATACATGTAGATCTGCAGGTCGCCTTTCACCATTGCCTCAGTCACATACGGCGTATTAGGGCTACTCGAAACTGAAAACATTTTTTTGACAAATCCTATCCTGAATCCAACACTTCTCCCTGCCTACCTCGCCGTCTCAACACCAAACACCATTCAACTTAGCCGCCTGCCTGTCTGCCTGCCTGACTCTCTGGATTTTGACCAATTGCCTATCGATTTTGTTTTGATTGAGCGCCTGTGAATAAGCTGGTTCCCGCGACTTCGCTTTTATGGGCGCTGTAGAAGTTTCAAGTTTACGATTACGATTACGATCGTCAGTTGGGGTTAACCGCTGCGAAAATCTTAGACCTGTTTATATGTTATTAATCCGTGACATTTCTAGACCTGTTAGGACTTTGGATGCAATTATATAATTATTTCTATTCCTGTTTAAATGCCACTATAATTCGTTTACATACTGAGCGACACCCAAAAGCTACGTTGCAATGGTAGACCATGCATGATTGGCAACAACAGTTTACAGTCTGTTGAGGTCATCTTCGGTGCAACGTCATAATCCGGGGATAAATGGCTGACTCTTAAACGACGTCGGTCCATAGACAAATAATGGCGTAAACAATCCCTACAACCATCACTCATGCCCATCAGGAACGCGACTGATCACTCCTGCAATCCCTCCCCGTAGTCTGCGAGCCTCGGGTATGGCGTGCTTATGGGTAGTTTGGTTGATCCAAGATGCAGAACTGTCATGGGCTCTCTAGGACTAGCAGTCTATGTTGTTGTCGCTAAGGAATGGAACCGTCTACCAATGTTTCGCCGATGCCCCAACTCTTTTTCGTCTAACGATGGCCTGGCCTTCATCACGGCGCTGGGACATATATATATCCTCCAGCACGTCTCTGGCGATGTGCCTGAGACATTCTACCTCTCCCAAAGCCTGGTGCTGTCAACACCTCAAGGCAGTTACTTTCCGCAACACTTTCTCTGCACACCAGAACCTGCCGAACAGATGTTTCTCTCTCTTTTGATTAGTATTTATTACTATTTAAGTCTCCGAGGGATCACAATGTAGCCTACCTTGGAGCATAAAAAACAATTATAATAATAGCAATAGCCTACTAATAATTATAATAAGCCTAGATTATTACGGATGTTGAAGAGAACGAGACCTGATTTTGATGATATGATGATGATGATGATGATGATAATGCTGATGATGATATGCTTGCTGCTGCTGATGATGATGATGATGATGACGACGATGATGATGATGATGATGATGATGATGATGATGATGTCGACGACGACGACGACAACGATAAAAAAAAACAACAATCTCAGCTTTGGGCTGTTTAATATGTTCGAGCACTAAAAGCTAATTAGTGATGCATTTCTTGGTGCATACATCGTGCACCCGATGACCCCTGATCATCCATCCTATGCCATCACAATAATCATCCCACGTTGGCACCGTTCACTCAAATCTGAAGTGATTCTTCACCACCTTCTGACCTGGAGGCCAGTGGAAGGGTCACTCAAACGAACCCAACAACATGTCTCTGGCGGACTTGAGTTGATGTTGGGCCGACGATTGACCTGATCTCTGACGCAACTTATGTGGAGCCAAAATATACTGGAGAGTTATGTTTATATTTACATTGCATTACCTGCGTATGATCCTCAAGCCAACATAATATTCAAAGGACCGTTGCTTCGAGCGACACCTACCGAATAGCAACTCAGAAAGCAAATGTTTTGCATTAGCCCTGTGGCAATGATGCTGACGCCGTTGCATCCGGGCACAGGTTGCTGCTGCTGCTGTTGAGGCTGTTTTCGTAATTCATTGGGGATGGGGTGTGGAGTGTCTGGAGAGAAGCAACTGATCCATAAACGAACTATACAACGGGAGCAAAACAGCTTCTGTAGTCGTATACCACCCTATGGCCACCTGCATCCATCCTCCTTCGCCGGTCAGTAGATGTGGCATAACATGACAGAGCTCCATGGAGTCCGTCAGCAACGAACAACTCAGCCTCCGGCGTTGCAGCAAAGATTCTGCTGCTCACTGAATGGGCGACTCTGAGGATGACATCCGATTAACTTAACGCACGCACTCACCCACACAACACACAGAAAGACACAGACAGATACACACAGACACACAGAGACACAGGACACACACACACACACACACACACACGCCCATACAACACACCTACACACACGCACACACACACACAATGACTCAAACACACACACACACACACACACACACACACACACAATGACATACACACACACACACACACACACACACACACACACACACACACACACACACACACACACACATACACATATACAAGCACACCCACACCCGCCCACACACACAAATATATATATATATATATATATATATATATATATCATCATCATCATTTCGGTCCATGGGGTCAGTGCCCGTTGGTGTCAATCGCATGTTTCACCATCCGTCTCCATTTGTCTCTCTCCTGCGCCATTCTGCTAAGTTTATATATATATATATATACGTATATGTATGTATACATATATACATATACACATAATTATACATAGATATTAGTTAAAGAAATAGTCTATTTCTTATCACATTAGCCCTAATACTGTAATCCCTCAGGCCTAGGCATACACTCACACACAGACTCACACACATATTCATGTAAATAATGTAATATATATATACCTAATGTGATATATACATTTATATATTCACACACATATATACATGTAATATATATGTAGGTATACCCATATATATATATACCTAATGTGACATAATTATAATTAACATGCAGGATAATTAAGGCTATTGTGATATCGAACAGTTTGAAGGACCTGATTTATTCTTGTGATATGGCGCTGAAAGCGTACTCCATTTTGATTACTATGTATAGTATACAGCAGTATTTAATCTAGACGTCTCTGGGGGGTAAAGTTCCCCCCAGGATTAGTTTTGCCCCCCAGAAAAAGTAAAGAGATGAAATTTTGTAAAGAAAGTGTGAAATTTATCGCGCCTTTCCTGTGGTGAGGGGAAAAGTTTTGTTGAAAAAGTGTCGTTACTACCCCCTAAAAATTGTTTGTGGAAAACGCTCGTTACTACCCCCCGAGAAAATTCTAGGAAAAGACTCGCTACTTGTGAAATTTTCAAAAATGTAGGGTACCCCTGAGAACCCTTGATTCCCCCCTATAGCAAGGGGAGCAGGGGCGGAGACTTAGGGGGGGACAGGAGGGGACAGTCCCCCCCAAAACTTGAGGTGGGGGACGGAGCTGCTTATATCCCCAATATTTCTGAAATATTTCATGAATATAATAATAGCTACGAGTGACAGCGAGCAATTTTGTTCAGATGACATCTTAAAATCCTACCATTACAGTGTGGAAATTCAAAAATTTTTAAAACCCCTCCCCAAACTCAAACACGACTCAAACTACATGTTATAGCTAAGAGTGACAGCTGGTTCTTATCAGCACTCAATTATAAAGCAATTTCGTACAGATGACAGCTTAAAATGCTACCACTACAGTGTGGAAATTCTAAAAATTTTAGATAGGAGAGGGGTCACATCTCCTCCCCAAACCCCTCCCCAAACTCAAACACGACTCAAACTACATGCAAGCTACGAGTGACAGCTGGTTCCTATCAGCACTCAAATTATTGAGCAATTTTCTCAGATGACAGCTTAAAATGCTACCATCACAGTGTGGGGAATTCAAAAAATTTTCCATAGGGGAGGGGTCACATCCCTCCCCAAACCCCTCCCAAACTCAAACACGACTCAAACTACATGTAAGCTACGAGTGACAGCTGGTTCCTATCAGCACTCAAATTATTGAGCAATTTTTTTCAGAGAACAGCTTAAAATGCTACCATTACAGTGTGGAAATTCAAAAATTTTAGATGGGGAGGGGGCACATCCCCCTCCCCAAACCTCTCCCTCTGCTCGGCGCTGCGCGCCTCGCCGATCGTCCTTCGGCCGCTCCTTCACCCGTCCCCCCAAACCCAAGACCAAGTCTCCGCCTATGAAGGCTCCTATTAATATTATCCAGAGGTTCGTGGGAGTATAGATTAAACACTGAGTATACAGTGTAGGCCTACATGTCTGGCGGAAGGTGTCCCTCTTAAAGTTGGAGCCGTGTACGATGGATGTTTTGTGTAGGTGTATACTCAGTGGCCACAGCTAAAAAATAGTTCACATGTGGTTTCACTCTGTTGTGTAGGGTTCTAAATCGAAATGTGATATCAACCGTTTACAAAATATATGCGCCGTCAGTGAACGTTTGAGATACAGGGCGAGAGAAAGAGACGGAGTAAGAGAAAGGCAGAAAGATAGAAAGACACAGAGAGAGACAGAATTAGAGAGAGAGGCAGAGGGATGTTGGACACGGTAGCCGATTGGTTAGAGAGCTCGCCGTGTTGCGCGGAGAACATGGGTTCTAGCCTCCCCTGACAGTTACTGGGTAGCAGGCGCGTAACTAGCATTACGCAATAACGCAACTGCGTAAAGATTTTAGTAGCTCTCAAAAACTATAAACCGTTTAGATTACTTATTGACATTCTAGATTACTATTATTCGTTGAATTTCTATTGTGCAGACTTTGTTATTGTGAGGTCGGCAAACATTTTCCTTCGCGGACGCTAACTCCTCATGGCTCTGGAAATTTCGCGGCACTTCTGAAATTTCGATCACAGACCAACAGTAGTTTCAATCATCGTAGGCAAATGTCATGATTTTGTCATCTGTTCCACGCAATAACCAGTACATAAGTACGTTGATTCAAAATTAGCTGATCCACCTGTGTGGTCAGTAAACTCGAAACAGTATTGTCGCAGTCGCAGAATGTCATACTGGCAAGATCTACACGATATTGCTTGATATGAGCGCAGACATCAGTAGCACAGAACAGATATCGGTCTGCTTATCAAAGTTGATGGCGGTAACAACCCCGGTTCTCAGAATGTGAAAAAAAGAACAATTTGTATCTTTCATCCCACCTCGTCACGCCACTGGCGAAACTATTACGACAATCATCGAGCAGATAACTGAGGTCGGACTCGAAGATACCGAATGGAGGAAAGGGAGGAAGAGAGCGAAATGGAGGGTAGAGAGGAAGAGAGCGAAATGGAGGGTAGGGAGGCAGAGAGCAAATGGAGGGTAGAGAGGAAGTGAGCGAAATGGAGGACAGGGAGGAAGAGAGTGGAATGGAAGGTAGGCAGGAAGAGAGCGAAATGGAGGAACAGGAGGAAGAGAGCGAATGGAGGTAGGAGGAATAGGAGATTGCAGAGAGCGAAATGGAGGAAGGGAGGAAGAGAGCGAAATGGAGGGAAGAGAGGAGAGAGAGCGAAATGGAGGAAAGGGAGGAAGAGAGCGAAGTGGAAGAAAGGGAGGAAGAGAGCGAAATGGAGGAAAGGGAGGAAGAGAGCGAAATGGAGGGTAGAGCGGAAGAGAGCAAATGGAGGGTAGGGAGGAAGAGAAATAAATGGAGGGTAGGGACGAAGAGAGCGAAATGGAGGGTAGGGAGGCAGAGAGCAAATGGAGGGTAGAGAGGAAGAGATCGAAATGGAGGAAAGAGAGGAGGAGAGCGAAATGGAGGAAAGGGAGGGAGGAGGAGAGCGAAATGGAAGAAAGAGAGGAAGAGAGCGAAATGGAGGGTAGGGAGGAAGAGAGCGAAATGGAGGACAGGGAGGAAGAGAGCGAAATGGAGGACAGGGAGGAAGAGAGCGAAATGGAGGAAAGGGAGGAAGAGAGCGAAATGGAGGAAAGGGAGGAAGAGAGCGAAATGGAGGACAGGGAGGAAGAGAGCGAAATGGAGGAAAGGGAGGAAGAGAGCGAAATGGAGGAAAGGGAGGAAGAGAGCGAAATTGAGGGTAAGGAGGAAGAGAGCGAAATGGAGGGTAGGGAGGAAGAGAGCGATATGGAGGAAGAGAGCGATATGGAGGAAAGGGAGGAAGAGAGCGAAATGGAAGGAAAGGGAGGAAGAGAGCGAAATGGAGGAAAGGAAGGAAGAGAGCGAAATAGAGGAAAGGAAGGAAGAGAGCGAAATGGAGGAAAGGGAGGAAGAGAGCGAAATGGAGGAAAGGGAGGAAGAGAGCGAAATGGAGGAAAGAGAGGAAGAGAGCGAAATGGAGGAAAGGGAGGAAGAGAGCGAAATGGAGGAAAGGGAGTAAGAGAGCGAAATGGAGGAGGAAAAGGAGGAAGAGAGCGAAATGGAGGAAAGGGAGGAAGAGAGCGAAATGGAGGAAAGGGAGGAAGAGAGCGAAATGGAGGAAAGGGAGGAAGAGAGCGAAATGGAGGGTAGGGAGGAAGAGAGCGAAATGGAGGAAAGGGAGGAAGAGAGCGAAATGGAGGAAAGGGAGGAAAGAGAGCGAAATGGAGGAAAGGGAGGAAGAGAGAGCGAAATGGAGGAAAGGGAGGAAGAGAGCGAAATGGAGGAAAGGGAGGAAGAGAGCGAAATGGAGGGTAGGGAGGAAGCGAGCGATATGGAGGAAGAGAGCGATATGGAGGTAAAGGGGGAGGAAGAGAGCGAAATGGAGGACAGGGAGGAAGAGAGCGAAATGGAGGGTAAGGAGTAAGGAGAGTCAATCAAATACATGTGAAATACCTTGTAAGACTTATCTCACATTTGGTTGTAATTTTTGCTTATTGTTTGATCATTATGTTTGTACATGATATTGAAATTGTCAGAAGCCTTTCACCATGTATCTGCATTGGACCATCATCATCATCATCATCATCATCATCATCATCATCATCACCACCACCACCATCACCATCATCATCATCATAATCATTAGTTTCCGACGCCAGCCATTTGGCGGCTATGGGTACGAATAAATTATCTCTATTTTCCTCGGTCATTTGTCAAGTCCATTGTTACCCTTAGCGTCAAAGTGTAGTAGTTTCAGTTTAACGACACTGTGTTATTACAAAGATCAGTAGCGTCGCCCTCCTCCTTCATTCAGGCTTGAGACTGGCACTGACAGATTACAATCAGTGGCGGAGTAAGTGTCAAAGTGATGTTATATCCTCATTTAT
This sequence comes from Aporrectodea caliginosa, assembly GCA_020284085.1. Classification (NCBI taxonomy): domain Eukaryota; kingdom Metazoa; phylum Annelida; class Clitellata; order Crassiclitellata; family Lumbricidae; genus Aporrectodea; species Aporrectodea caliginosa. The sequence continues at coordinate 326,524 of JACEVL010000189.1, forward strand.
ATTGTTTATCCAGCGTTGTCTCGCTGTGCCTTAGTGTCTTTTCCTTCGAATCTTTTATGTAGTGCAGTGTGTGGGATTCTGTCAACTGGCATTCTCTCTATATCATTATGTCGAAACCATATCGGAGTCTTCGTTGAACGACTTTGTCTAGCAGAGTTGTTTCGATCCATAATGCTGTCTAATGCCAGCGTTTCTGCGATCTTCCACAGTAAACTAATTTCTGCACGAATGAGGAAGTTTTTCGCCTCGCAAGATATGTAACTTAAGCCTACACTGCAAAAGTCATAGTCTCAGTCCAGCAATATGTGACACGTGCACAATACCAGTAGTTGGCTAATATGTACGCAACTGCCAGCAAAGTTTTCACATTCATTAAATCATCCTGAAAGCATTTGCAAGTTATACAGCCTATTTGGCCTATCGCACACAGCGACAAAGCCCTGACACTAGCAAAAGTCCAAGAATTTGTCACAGTTAGGCTAGTCTGTTAGTTTAATTTTTTATAACTGTAACAGTCTGACGGTGCATAGAAACTGACAACTACTGTACATATTAATTGAAAAAATGAAAAATTTCAATGTTTTAGTTTATTGCAGTTCATTGTAGAGTCTGTATGTTTTAGTTTACGTTTTTTGCTCGGACTTTTCAGCTGAGTCAATTTAAAAAACCAAAATAATATAATTTAATTATGAAAGTAGACTATATAATTTCCCAAAGAACTGATGTAAAGTGTTATTACTTTTAACCAAAAAGATGGTCTCCAAAATGCACCATTACAAACCCCCAAATAAAAAGCTCCTTACAGCCCCTTTCCAGACCCCTCCCCTCAGAGGGGTTGGAATCTGCGTAATTTTTGGGAAGCTCTGGTTACGCCACTGCTGGGTAGGTACCTTGAGCAAGTCCTTCACTCACAATAATTGCTCTGCGTAATCGATTGATGCTTGATCATTAAATAATGTGTAATAATAATAAGATATAGGAACTGAAACTGAAATCTAAAACAATAACGAGAACAAAAGATAAACTGGAAGTTTGAAACCCGTGATTCAACTAACAGTAATCAAGCACTCAATTTCGCTAAAAGTTAACAACGAACAACGCTGCCCCAATATCAGAACAGAAACTTACATCACCGAAATATAGAATGTGGTATTTAAAGCTCTTATTATCAGTTTGCTCTAAGCTCTTGCTATGGCAAATGACATTGTAAAGCGACCTGAAGTAGTTCGATATATAATAGTTTCGATGCTATATTTTTTATAGGAACCTATATTAGTTGTAGTTATTAGGCCTATATTATTATTTTCTTGGCGCATACATTAAGTTACAATAGGACAAAAATCCTTCGCTTTTCTTCCTGGATTCCTGGACACGCATCTTCGTACATTTTCTTAATTGCAGGACAACTTATTAGCACTATTAACATATTCATGACGAATTTTAAAGAGAAGTCTTGAAACATAGCCTCGTCTGGAACTGCACTCATGGACTTCTTCACTGCACGAATGTCGACGAATGCAGGGCGATGATTTCGCTAAAGGTTAGAGGATTTCCAAACAGTTCAATGTTTCCTTTCACCATCACCACGACGAAGTTCAGTGTTTGTCTGCCGATGTAGTTATTTATCCAGTTATTTTAGAAGATAGCAATCGCATGGACTATATGTGGCTGATATGTGTTATCCAAGGGCGCTGCTGGACAATATCAGCAGCAGAATGGAGGATGCTTTATAGCTCTGTCTGTCTGTTCGTCCGTCTGTATCACTGTTTGTCTCTCTGTCTCTGTCTCTGTCTCTCTGTCTCTGTCTCTCTGTCTCTCCCCACAAAACTTAATTTACCTTTGAACTAAAACTCGCCATTCGTTTCTGAAGGATGCTAGCGATTTAAGCTGTAGCTCTGTCGCATATACAGTAGGATACGCTACATAGGCGTAGCTACATGCGCATTGAGCAATTGCGAGTGAAGCAGTTGCCCTCCTCTTACTATTTTAGGATATTTATATAGTGCCGAACTTCCATTGCACTAATGCAGTTGCCTCCTCTTACAGGATTATGCCAATGGCCTGTGAAGTTGCCTCCTCTTGAATTTAAGTCTGGCTACGTAGCCAGACTTAAATTCAAGAGGAGGCAACTTCACAGACCATTGGCAAATTCCTGGTCATTGGTCAATAGAAGTTCCAGTATATAAAGAAAGCAAGAAGAGACAACTGCCTCCTCGTGCCTCCATGTAGCTACGCCTATGTCGCTACGTGCCTGTATATATATACATACATACATACATACATACATACATACATACATACATACATACATACATACATACATACATACATGCATGCATACATACATACATACATACATACATACATACATACATACATACATACATACATACATACATACATACATACATACATACATACATACATACATACATGCATACATACATACATACATACATACATACATACATACATACATACATACATACACATACATACATACATACATACATGCATACATACATACATACATACATCATACGCTGACTGTACACCTGCTAACTGTAACGTTTTTTGTTTTTTGTTCTATACTGATTTCATTATTTAACACATTTCTATTGTAACTGGTTGCGGTCTGTCAACCTGTCAGAAAATAAAACCAATATCTATCTATAACATACATACAGACTACAAGTTGAAGCTAACACCAATTGTATTTGTTGGTCAAATAAACGTAATCAAATCAAACACGCTGAAGCCAACATTGAACAATGACTTCGTTCGTTTACAGGCTTTTATAACTTATTGTAGCCGCCTACGTCAAAAACAATGTAAAACGGACCATTGTTTTTGCGCCACTAAATCAATTACGCTGGAGTCCATTGACCCAATGCAAGCAAAATAGCTAAGTGATAGAAATATTTTATATTTGTATAATGCGGCTAGGTTTGGAATTGTTTTATCCAAGGTCTGCTACCAAACCTAATCGATTGGGGTTTCCATGGCCTAGCAAAGGACATCATCCAGGCAGAAAGTTTTTCACGTGTCTGCACGCAGCTGGAGCTGTCTCTGTAGGCCGTGTAGCCTACAGCAGACTGCTGCCGAGAATAACATTGTACCTTTAAAGTTTACATATTCAATCATTCATTCATTCATTTCAGATATTTATACAGCGCCCCTTCAAGATTTCTACTCCGAGGCGCTCCCGACTACAGCGCGGACACTGAATCGGAGTTTCACGCCGAAGCGCATGAGCAATTGCGAGTGAAGGACTTGTCCAGGGTCCCTACGCGTCGGCTTGAGGTGGATTCGAACCCGCAACCCTCCGGCTGCAAGGCACCGAACATACCCTACACCACCGCGCCCCACATAATTATCTGCTAGAGCATCTAGACGGAGGTTATGTGTTCGAGTATCGTCTTGGGCTGTCTGGTGATCCGAACCCCCCCTTATTAAGTCCACCGATAAATACTTAATTAGGGCCTATTTACTTCAGTAGCATTATCAATATGTCCTGTAAGATGTCACCATACGGTTTTACCATTCTCTGACGAAGTTCGTAGGCTACAGAAAACCAACGAAATCGAGGACTAAGCTTATAGAGGGAGAATTGCTCCACACTCGGCTCAACCGAGCGACATAATTATTATGTTCGACTGTGCAATGCTTCGTAATCTTAATCTCGACATTTATAAGACGCAACTTAAAATCTAAGCGCAGAGCACATGCTTATTTACGAACGCTGAGTCATGTCAGAGGGGTTGTCCACTTGTCCAGAGATATGAAGTAGAGGTCAAGTCCTATTTCCAGGAGACCAATATACATGTACTTGCTTTGATATAAATGACTTACGATATCATAATTATACTCGCAGGTCTTCATTTCTTTCCATCATCGTAAGTCTTAGTCGCCAAAAGATCAGCCTGATTGACCAGTAGCAGTAACTGTTGCTGTCTCCTGTGCATATAATTATATACAGCCAAGTAGGCCTACTGAGAGCTGTCCTTCCATCCGTCCGCTCGTATCCAGAGGCGACTATACCCATGGGGGAAGGTGGTTTGGGATTGGGAGAACCGTCTCCCATGGTTGTCAGAAAGTGAGGGGTTTAATGTACGTTTTTGACGTAAACTGGGGTTGTTGTTGTTGATTTCCGATAACTTAATATCTGAGTCTCTTAAGTCGGCCAGAGTTGGGTTTGTTCTCCCATTCCAGGTGGGGGGTCGGGGGGTAGACGCCACTGCTCGTCCGTCCGTCCGTCCGTCCGTCCGTCCGTTTCAGTCCGTTGTCTCACAGCGTGCACTTATGAATAATGAAAGACGAACGTTTTAGCCGTCTGCTTCCATCGTTCGGTCGTTTGGTTCATCAGACGAAACGATGACGTCGATCGAAGCACGTTCTCTTTAACGTCTCCTTCCTATTTTCCTTCCTCTCCACTTCCTCTAACTGTTTTCGTCCTTTTCTTTGTCCTTCTGTGTCCTTCTCTTCAACCGCCTGTCTGTCCCTCTCAACAAGATCTTTTGACGCGGAGGCAGAGTGTGATTTTCGTTAACGATAACGATAACGAAAATGTTCGTTAACGAAAATAAAATGACTTCGTTAACGATAACTATAACTATAACTAAAAAATATCATTAACTATAACTATAACTATAAGACATAACTATAACGAAAATTCATCTTTATGTTCGTTAATCAAAAAATAAAAATAGGAAGTGCAATATGCGACATAAATGAGAACGCGATTTTTATTGTGAAATTTGTCAGTTACCGGAAACTCGTGTATTCATGAAGCTGACTGTACCCATGCTCAAAGGTTTTCATAGCTCTGAACAGTGAAACAGCGTATTAATACGCACAACTTATGAGGTAACTAAGTAGTAACTAAAATTAACTAGGAATAAAAATCCATTAACTATAACTATAACAGAAAAATAATACTAACTATAACTATAACTATAACTAAAATAAAAATCATTAACTATAACTATAACTATAACTAAAATAAAATCTGTAAGGAAAATCACACTGGAGGCAGAATAATGACAGCACTGCATACGTGCTCACTGGTTATAAACTGTACTCATTTAGACACCTATGCTGTAGGCCTACTTGTGTGCTGTCTATAATGCACTTGGGCGATAATGGAGGTATTTCCGGCGGTGCTTGATGATGACGGCTGATGTAACAGGTGCACAACTGATACACAGTGGACACAATGACCGACGAACAGAGAGACAGACAGACAGACAGACAGATAGACAGGTGGACTTAGTGACAGAGAAATGTTTGTAGGTAATAATTATTGTCATTACATATAGCACGCATCGATAATTTCTCATTAGGCCTATAATATAATGAGAGATGAGTGCATAACATTATTATATTATATGCATTCATTTGACCGCTTAAATACAATTTTACGATAAGTGATCGATGTGAATTTGGATAACTGTCTGTAGCCTATAGGCGAATATGCTGTCCTCATATCTGCATAGGCCTATGGTATGCGGTATCCGCTTATAGAAGCTCTGGCAAACGCGAAGAACCGGGCGAAGAAAATATCACGAATCCGTGTTTGACAGATGACCGCCTTCTCTGAATCTTTAATAAAGCATGAATATGACGAGCATACGATAATAGGGTGGACTCCGTACACGACCCTACCCAAGTCAACCGTCAGCTGGGCATTTTGGGTGGCATGGTGGCCGATTGGTTAGAGCGCTCAGCCTGTAACACGGAGAGTAGCCCCTCAAACCTGAAATCCTGGCGCCGCCAGTCAACCGTCAGGCGTCAGCTGGGCATGTTGGGTGGCATGGTGGCCGATGGGTTAGAGCGCTCAGCCTGTAACTCGGAGAGTAGGCCTACGGTTTCGAGCCTCGCTCGAGGCAGTTACTGCATGTATAGCGACTTTGAGCAAACACTCACAATTGCTCTGCGCCATCGACGTTCTGTCTGCCTATGGTCGTTTTGCACTTCTGAACTTTGGAAGGAGAGCAATATATCAATTGCATGCAATTGTAATGTAAGTTTTATTGTATTGTAGGTATATAAGTTAAAATCGAATTTAAGTAGCCCTACTCAAACGCCCATATCGTACATAGGCCTAGAGCTCGTCAATATCTAGTCTAAATCATAAAATTAAGGGTTGTAAATGCAAATATTTTTATTTAGTGACCGTATACGGACTGGACCCTGCTCATTTCTCAATTAACTGATCGTGTGAGATACTTCGAACACCAACCCTGCCCGTTCGAATGGACCCCACATACGCACTCTAAAATCCCCGTGAACAGACCGTGCTAGCCCGACCGAGATTTAAATCTCTGAAATAAATTAAGCCACCATCGGTCGATGCGAGCCGGGATTCGAACGCACTGTGCCAATGTCTCATATAGAGGTGCATGGGATGTAGGCCTACGCTCTTATACCAATGTAGTTAATAATAGGCCTGTGGAAAGTAGCCTAAAGTTCGCTTGAAAATTCCGGCCTATATATAGGCCTACTGGATATTTATAAAATTTGCTTAGGCAGTCAATCGGTCATTCAGTCAGTCAATCATAACATAGTAAGGTTATTATTTTTATTTTTAATATTCCATTTAGGGGGTCTAGGCCTAGGCCTATATGATTATTTGATCATATTGGAGCAGGATGATAATTTACAATATACCTCGCCTACACTGTACAGTTCTAAACGCTTTTTTAATGCTCAGAATTTCTCTAGATTGCAAGTATTTATTGTCCAAAAAAGTAGGCCCCTAATTCATCGTTATTTACGATGGGCGTAATTAACGGTGACCTTGTTTGGGCTCCAAAATTATTGTTGCGTAGGCTATAGGACCTACACTGAAAACACATCGACACTCGAAAGTGCAGCTTGAGTAGGTCCTGCTTCCAATAGTCTTTGCTAAATAGGCCTATTTCCAATAGTCTTTGTTAAATAGGCCTACGTTATGAATTTAGGAAAACTACTCACACGCTTACTAATGCGCAGTTTGTTTGAGTCGTTCAAACAGTGTCGCCACTTGGCGAATGAACGGTTATACTATTGACGGTAGAACAGAACTAAGCAGACTAATTTTCTGTGGGCTTCAGCTAAGTCTTCAGCTAATACCCATACCTATGGGTATGACGGGGAAGGAAGCCCATTTAGAATACGCTAGTGCATGTGAGACCGGACCAACTGACGGATCCGGTGGGACCACGCCTGACATGACGCATGCACAAGGACGTCTTACTTCCCTTCCCACACGGAACCCATTATGATCAACTTTAGACCTATAAATAATACAACACAACTGTAACCTGAAAATGCCCTCCTTACAAAACTCAGAATCCCACATTGAAGACGGGCAAACAGTAAGAGCCATAAAATTAAATAGACTGGATGAGGTAATTTTTCAGAATAGATCGACCGAATGATAGATTGGTAGTCTCGCTAAGAGAGTTGCGATCATGAGCAGGTTGTGTTCAATTGTGAATGAACGCCGGACCAAGACAAGACGCATTTTATACAGCAAGAGCTTAGCCTTATTATGTCGGCTAGAAGCCAACTGCTGTAGTCAGCGTATTTAAGTTACTCGGAATCTACGGGCGAATTGCACGCGTAGTATCAAAATCATCGCGCTATATGATATCCATTGGCTCTTTAAATTGACAGCGGAAGTGCGGTAAACAAATGACGTCACGAATTTAAAACAGCAAATAACATGAACGATACAGAAGTGCGATTTTATTACTGAAAATAAATGTTTCAAAGGTCGGTTTTTATATCTGGGTGCTGGAAATGTTAAATTACAACGGTTCCGCTAGATTGTCGTAATTTTCCAGATTGATTGTGATAACTTGACGGTGCATTATTATGTCCGCAATGTCGTTTAGCATACGCTGTAGCTAAGGCAGATGGCAATACAAGTGCTACGACGAGAAAACCGGCTGAGAAAAATCTTGTTTGTGGTTGCAAAATTATTTTATTTAAAAATGTGAAATACTACTTGATGAAAATTCGAGTTCATGCGGCTGATGATGGTTCTAATCGTTGGCAAGCTTATAAAATCGGGCTGAAGGATATAGTGCGTACGTTTACTGGCATCGTGAGGGTCGGTTAGGGTCAGGGTTAGGGTTAGTGTCGTCATTAGAAAACCTGGTGGCGTCCGCGAAGCTTGTCCAAAGATACTGTATAATCCTTCAGCCCACGATACGATAAGTTTTCCAAATAAAAAATTGATATGCTGGAGATTCATTTTAGCACAACATCATGTTGTGTGCAGCTTGGAATCGTTTTAAGAAATGTCCTACTGTGACGGGCAAATCTGTGATGGGGGTGTAACTTCGGTGAACCAAGGTCCACAGCATTTCAACATTAGATATTCTCGGTCTGTGATGGAAATCTACTAGCAATTGCAATATTTCAATTACTGTATATGTAAACATTAAATGATAGCTTGTTAATGCCTTTGTATTATCTAATGTGTTATTGTTTTTAGATGGAGGATGTCACTGTTTTCATTCAAAGTAACTCATGGTATTGATAAATTGAGGCTAAAGAGCTGACTTATCATTGTGAACAATATCTAGTCGGTTGTCGTGAGTTAATTTTAAAATGGCCGAGACCTTGGACTACTTCTTGGCCAACGTTCTTACTCAGGATACTAGGAGACGTCTTCAAACTCACGAGGAACTCTTGGAATATCTGCGGAGAGATGACTCTTCATTGCTGTGTGAAGAAATGGATAAACTTATTAGTGGATTGTCGTCTTGGATCAGTAGCAGTAATTTCAAGGTAGCTGATTCGTATCCCATGTTCATTTTCTATTAATTATTAACTTAATTACTGTATAATGAATATAAGTAAATTTTGACATAAAATAATTTTTTATAAGTCTCCTTTTTAAGTTATAATGCAGGCATGGGCATATTTAGGGGGAGTTTTAGGGGTTCAAACCCCAAAATAAATTCCCGAAATTTTTTTCTTTGCAATTATAATGAGAAATACCAAAAAACGAACTTTTTCTACCATTTCCAATGGAAAACCCCCGAAAACTTAAAACCCCCTCCGAAATGTTTTCCTGGCTGCGCCCATAAATGCAGGGCCTCTTTAATATAACCTGCAACTTGTGAGGTCAAAGTGACATGATTTTTGCTTTGATACCTATTGACCAAAACTTTGACCTTATCATCATGGCTAATTTTTATCCCAACATTATGGTCCATTTTTTACATTTTAAGAACATTTTTCAAGTGGAGAAAACTACATATTGAAAGAACTTTCTTTTCCAACTTAATTTGCAACTTTCCCTCTTCTCAAACAACATCCAGGTTTTCAGAAGTTCTAATCTACAGTGTTTATTTAAATAATGATTTAGATTAACTTTGCAGGCTGTTTTTAGTGGCAACTGACCTGTCTTACCTCTCGTGTTCTGACATTTTTCCTTACCATCATACTATGAACCACAGTTTTCTGCAATGTTTCAACTGCTCTGTAATGCTGGTTGGCATTGTGCATTTTTAATTTGTTCTACTTGTTCCTCATTGGGTGCATTTGGACAGGGGTCCAGTGGTAAAGACTCAAACAGTGTGGTGTCATTAATTATGAATGACACTGACACAGAGGTTCAAACAGGTGTGTTTATGACCCATAGATGTTTTAAATGTATTAAAAGTTAAGAATATACAAACATGAAGTCACACATTGCTTTCAAAGTTGCATTTTAGGTCACACGGTTCTTTCAGGCTGTTGATAAGTACATTAGAGTAAAAAAATATTCAGTTGTTTGCTCGTTCCACTCTGAGGACAGAATACAAGTCTAAGCATTACAAAGTAAGTAAGTAACCTTTTTACATATAAAAAGCATGCATAAATTTGCATGTTATCAAATGATTAAATCAGCAACTAAACTTTACATGATGAATAATGCAAATATAATCATTTGCTGACAAAATTTTCACTTTTTAATGAATATTGATTTGACATCATGTTGTGTTGATACCTTGTTTGTAGCATTTTGCATTTGCATAAATTACTGACATAGGATGCCTTTTGGAAAGCTTTTAAGAAAATCTTGTGTGATTTTGTAGATATCTCTGAACGGCTTAGAAATTGTTTCCTGCCTGGTTGATCGAATGGGTTGTAACTTCCAGTCATATATTCCATCATGTGAGTAGCTTTTGAGGCATCTTTGCTTCTTTTCCGCATGCACTTAGCCACATTTGTTGGACCAGCATGTATGTTTGCAAGAAAACCATTATATTCGATTGTGGTTTTGTATTATTGGGGCGGAGAGATGGTTAAATGGTAATATGCTGGCACAAAGATCAGAAGGATGCGGGTTCGATGCCCATTGCCCCATAAGGTTGACTTAGCCCTTCACTCCCTAGGGGGAGTAAAATGAGCAGTAGGACAAATGGATGCCTTGCAGGCTGCCATACAGTTAGATATGACTCCTGTTAAACTCATCTGTTACTGCTATTTCTATCATGTAATCTTACTGCGTACTTGTCAGTTTGAATTAATAAACAAATAATAAAACGGGTAGGCAGCACCATGAAGGAGTTTCTTCTGAAGATGCACTAGTATACAAATTTTTATTGCCATTACAATTAGAGTATGTAAGTGGGTTTGTCTGTACAGCCCCTGGTCAGCAGTCAACAATTGCTCCACTCTGCAGATCATGGAGATGCTGCTGACACATTGATTTCTCACATGTTCCAGAGATGTGGCTTTTCCTTCTGGAATGCTCTTCCTTTTGCACCTATTTAAAGAGTAATCATACTCACAGTTCCATCTTTGGAAGTTCCAGGAATGTTGTCAGCTTGTCCTCAGACTCCGCTCTAAGGTCTGTTAGACATCCATATGATTGGCAGTGCTTCGAGAGGTTGTTAAAAAATATAAATGCTCACATATGCGTCCTTACATTATGATAAATTGATCTCTAAATCTAAGTCTCTAAATGTTAATCTATCATGAGCCAAAGTGTGTATGTATAAGAGTATAATTTGTCAAACATGCTTTCAAAATTGCCAGACTGTTTGGCCTGCCAGTTTGTAAGAAGTATGAAGTGTTTTTGTGTAGGAATAGGGCATGTGTTCATAAAGAATTTCAATTTGGTCTGTGTGGTACATGCATTACTAGTCATGTTTAGCGCTATCTCATCACTTTTGTTATCCTGAATGAGAGGAATTTTATCGCTTATCAGACAGTTTTAGTCGTAAAACTATAATGGAGTTGTCAGAAGCTGAGGCTTAGTTGGAATTGATTGGCTGTTATTTATGAGATAATGTGTACGTATATATGGCACTTGAGAAAGATAAAGTTCTGGCTTTTTCTACTCATAAGTCAAAGAACAATTTTGCTGCTTATGCGTACCAAGCATTTTGCTAAGCTCAATTTGTCACTGCTTAACTCTGTTAGGGTTCTTGTCTAGCAAATTGAGTTATGGGTAGTCCTCTGTGTATATCTGGACTGTTATAAAGCGCATTATTTTTAGGAATCTGTCAAAAGCACATGTATGTGTGTATCAATACAGTTAATACGGCTTGTTAATATGGCTTGGGAGGGGATTTAAGGTAAGGATAACACTCTGGCATGAAGATCAGCACGGACACAGGTTCGCTTCCCGCTACCCTCCCAAAGGTCGACTCAGCCTTTCATTCGCCAGATGGCATTGGAATAATGAGCAGTAGGACGTGATGGGCGCCTTGCATGGCTGCCAAACAGTTAAATTCGACTCATGTAATAACTTGTGATCATCCGTTCATACTATGAATTGCAATCATACTGTGGTGTGGCAATGTGAAATAATAAACGAAGATTATATTATTGTTTTAAGCCTACCTCACACAGGCGCTGCTATTAATAGGGACTGATTAGGGAGGCAGTAGTCTAGTGATTAGCATGTTGGACAACCCATGCAGAGGGTCATGCTTCAAGGCCCTGTCCAGGTAGCAAAGGCATCTCTTAACCTATTTTCCAGCTCTGTGGTTATGCTCACTAATGTACGTATGTTTGTAAGTAAATACATGGATTAATCTCACTTATTTGCTATGGACGAGACAATGAAGGTGTATTATGCACACAGTCCCCCCCCCAGAACGGTCTGATGTATTTCTCCTGAATTCAAGAATATAAGGACTTGATTTCTGTGCTGACCTTGGAAATTAATCCTTATGCTCTGACCAATTTGAGTTTCAATTTATAGAAATTTAGCTGAACCTTTGACATTTTAGTCTGGTTTAGCATATCTAGCATGTAAATTTGTAAAACTGTTGTCCACCATGTGCAGATTAGCTTGTTTCATTGATATGATGCCTGTAAATGGTACAGAATGTATTGGGCTACATATTTTATGTTGTATTGACTATTGTGTTATACTTTAATCGCTATTTCTGACTTGTTAACTGCTATTACAGATACCACTGTCTAATTTCTTCAGTTTTATTGGGTTATAGATAAAGATTTAACTCTGCTGCATTTAAAAATAAAGCTCTGTTAGATTATTATGAGTAGAATGTCAAATGGGCATTTCTTCCGTAACAGAGAAAGTCCCCAAAGATAGGGCTAAACACATAGGCCCTAATATATTTTGTATTTTGGTATCATTCTGTTAGTCATGGATCCATTCAGTCAATAAGTCAGTTGGTCAGCCAGTTGGTCAACCAACTGGTTAGCCTATCAGTCAGCCAACTAATGGGCTGCTAAAAAGCCAGCCAATTAAGAACCTTAATCAACTGGGCCTATGGCCTTTTACATATGTATTCTTTGTGCAAGTGCAGTTGCTTACAGCCGGTGAAATGTGAACTGTGTAATTCTGTTTCAGTGTTGGTATCTGTCTTAGACCGATTGGGGGATGGCAAGGACCAGGTGAGCATCTCAAAGTTTCCCGTTATGCTTTTTACCTCTAAAGTTGCTTGACATGGAGTATAAGCATGTGGTAACTTGTAAAATCTCCCATATCATGGAACGAATCCAGAAGTCCAAGGCATATAGACATGCATTTGATTGTATGCAGTTATTGTAGCGGTTTTGCTGAATTCCATGGCTTGGTCTGTCTACTAGCCATTGATGCTTATTCTCTCTGTTGCTTTTTCTCTGCTTATCTACATGATCTGTGCTGAAGCTCAATAATGTCAACATGGAGCCTTGAGATGGCTATTTGAGATTGTTGTTTGAGACGATTTATATATTATAGTAGGGCATTATACACTTAACCTTATAACCTTGCACCTTGCTCCAATGCGGTAATCCAGAGTATAAGATGACAAAGACAGCCATCACACAGAGCATGTACTGGTAACCTTAGAGAAGTAAGGTTACCAGTCATAGAGCATCATGTGTGTAACCTTAACACCTGGCTCTAGTAAAGATCCCCAGCGTATGATTATTAGCTGATGAAGACAAAGAGCTGTCAGAAAAGGTATCATTTGGTAATACTAGAACCTTTGATGCTTTTGATTCAGGAAGGTCTGCGTGTGTGTGTGTTTACATGTTTGCCTGCAGGACATTTTGATCTTTTATGTAGCCCCTTTGAGAATTTGTCAAAGCAGGGCCGTAAATCCTGGGGAGGGAAGGGAGGGAATTCCCTCCCCACTTTTCAGCTTGGGAAGGGAATGTGAAGGAATTCCCTTCCCACAAATTTGTCTAAACTGTGAATATTTAAACCCTAGTGGCAGTCGCTACAATCTGTTCCTTTGTGACGGCAGTCAGACGAACAGACTGCTAGCCTTTCTGCCGTGCACCCAGGTTATCGGATAGGCCTATACCGACTGACTGACTGGCAGAGCTTGCAGAGGTAGGCCTATACCGGTCAAGGCTTGTAAGATTGATAGACCCTGATAACCTCTACATAATGAGGTCAATCCTCAAACTTTCTTGTGAAGTCTCATATAGGCCCCGCACATAATACCCTGTATACGTGACTCGGCTCCAGCATCAGCAGGAAGATACATCAAGTAGCCTCCCACACACATTCTTGTCATGCATGAGACGAGGGTTTGCAGTGTATATCAAATTTCTAGCAGAGGAGGAAGTCAAAGAGGAATAGCAGAAGAAGGAATAGGAGGACGAAGTGGAGGAGGGAAAAAAGAAAGAGGAAGAGGAAGAGGTAGAGGAGGGGAGGAGGAGGAAGGGGAGGAGGAGGAAGAGGGGGAGGTTAGTGGTCATTAGGATGTAGGATAGATTTAGTCTAAGCCACGAACCTCTGGATAATATTAATAGGAGCCCTTGCCTCGGCGAAATCCAGCTGTGGCATACACCGCATTTTGGACTTAACTGTCATGACACATACATGTAGGTTTAGATGTCAATATCAATAATAAAGTGACCAATGTGGAGGTAAGTTCATTCGCTGTTCATCAGTATTACATTATAGATCTTATTATTTTTGCAGTCAAAGTTTTTCTGTTTTATGCATATTTTATTTAAATCTGGTTGAAAGGTGTTATTTCTTGTGGAAATATCTAACCACGTCTGCAAGTGATTTGGCAGGAAAAGCTTTAGCTTTAGCAAAGCAATATCCTGGCTGGCCTTAATGGTCAGGATTTCATAAGTCATAACAGAAATGCAACATTTATCCTCTGTACATAAGGCAAATTTTGGATGCACCCAGTTAACATCATTGGACCTGTTGTACTTTTTAACACAGTACAATCCTTTGGATATTTCCAAACGTTTGTGTCAGCTTACGTATACTATACATGTTGACAATTCCATCAACAGTAGCCTCTGCAGAGAGACCATTCGGCAAACTCAAGATGATTAAGAGTTTTTAGGGTCTATAATGTCTCATTAACATCTGGTGCATTTGGCCAGGTTGAGCATTGAGTCTAATATTGCCAGAACAATTGATTTTGAAACTGACATAAGAAATTTTGGGGGAAAGGGCCAGGAATGCTTCTTTGTTGAGCAAATAAGCCTATAATTAAGTTTTTAAAAAGCATGATCATTTTCTTATTAGTGACAGTGGTGTGGTGGCTTCCAAGTTTTTCTTTTAAATGAGTCTTCATAACTCCATTTGAATCCCTGATTGAAGTAAAGGCACACAGTCACAATTGGTTCATTTACAATGAATCAATCATTTATTGTCAATGATTGGTATGACAGCTGTTTTAACTTCTTAAAGTAAATTTTCAATGCTTACTGCTGTTTTGTTATCTTTGGTCAGCTTCAGGGGCTTCGCTCCTCTGACCACTGAGGGCCTTGACCATGGGCTTCCCCATAAATAATAATAGCTCAATAATACGTTTTGCAGACTTAGTTCATGCAGCATGCAGCCTATTGCTTTGTTAACTGTTATTTTAGCATTATAATTTAAAGTATAAAATACTCAAAACATTTTTAAGTAAAAGTAGGCTATCAATATTGTCATTCCATTGTATTTTAAATACAGGTAGAAAATACTTATATAGTATTTAAAGAAGTATTTCAAATACTTGTATTTAAAATACTTCCTGTCACAAAATAAAAATAGTAAGAAATAAATAAGAACAAGAAGGAAACACGTTCGACCAAATAACCACAGTTTTGCACATGTGTGGACTTAATACAAAACTTGACAAGCTGGCCAAGTATTACCCCGTAAAAACTTTTTTTGCCCCCTGAAAAAAACTGAAATGACGTTTCTGAAAGTGACTGGGAAACCAATGCCGCTCGTCGTTAAAGTGTTAACCTAATGGGTAACTGAATTCAGTGGGCTTCTTAAGTGAACGTGCAGTTTCCCTCCCCACATTTTGAAACAGATTTACGGCCCTGTGTCAAAGCATTAGAGAAAAAGCAATGGTGGATGTATGATTGACATAATGAATAAGAAGCCTATTGTATCTTACATTTGTCATTTACACTTATTGATGGTCATTTACTCTTATAGATGGTTATTTACTCTTACGGTATATATTTTTTACTGAGTATACAATGTTCAGGTTCGGTCTTCTGCTCAAGATCTCTTAATCAAGATGATGATTTCTGGATCAACTCCTCAGGTTTGTTTCTTGAAATTGTACAGAATGCAACTTATTTGAACTTTTAAAGCTGTCTTACCAGTATTTTTATAAATCACTTGGAAAACATGTGAACTCAGATCAGTAGGTCATAGTTTGTGTTTATCCGGTGTTGAGATATTGTATCAGGCTTGTAAAGCACTTTTCACTTTTCTACTTGTTTTTTCTCTCACTGCCTCAGTTCTTGTGTAGCATAAAGACTGGATTTAGTTAAATGACTGGTGACAAATCCAGTCAAATTGCACATGAGTGAGAATTTTAAAACAGTGACTTTCTCAGTTGTTAGCATGATTATTGGCTGTTGTTGTTTTTGTGTTAGTATGTCTTTGAAAGATCAACTCCAGCATTCACTCACAAATCATGGAAAGTGAAAGAAGAAATTCTGAAATGTCTTCAGAGATTACTCGCTGAGTAAGTATTATTCATTGTCTAGCATTACATTGTTCTAGAATAGTTCTGTTTGCAGTTAATATTATTATTAATACACAGTTTCACACTTTAGTAAATAGTTATTGTTAAACAGTTATTAGTATATGTTTATTATTAAACAGTTATTTTTCGACACCTGTAGTGTGTGTAATTAAACTACAGTCTGTAGTATTTTTAGAAATTTGTAGGTTATGAGTAAGATTATCATTATGATTCTCAAAGTCACATTGCAATGCATCAATCTCTACTTGACAGACGTTTGGATGTTACGAGTAAGATTATCATTATTAGTCTCAAAGTCACATTGCCATGCATCAATCTCTATGTGATGCATGCATCAACATTTGTATGTATCACCTTTTTCTGGATCAAACCCCTGTCACCTCTGTCACCTATTGGGAGACTACATATCAGCACGTTATGTGTTTATTGGTTATTTATTTGGTGATTGTCCTATACTTTCCTGGCAGACGTTGTAATTACTTGTATGTGATGATGTTTTTCATAGACATGGCAGCAGAAATGTCGGTTTGTCAAAATTGGTTCCTCTAATTGTCAAGCTGATGGATGACCAAAGCATTCCAGTAAAGCTCACATTCATCCTTCTTTTAAAACTATTATTTATATTTTGATTTATCAGTTATTATGACAAATAAAACTTATAATCTGAATCTTCACCATGACCAATGCAACTTACACATGCAGCATTTATAACTTGTTTTGTTTAACTTTTTTAAATAAATACAACTTGTTTAGTTGTCTGAGGTTGTTCATGTCATTTTGATATTTTTGTTGTTAATTAAACTTTTTAATTAAACTTTCTAATTAAAACCATATATTACTTTGTAATGCACTGTTCTTTTGGTGATTTTAGGTTCGAGAACAGGCAGTAAACACCTTAGTAGTAATTTATCAGCATGTTGGCGACCGATTGAGATCTGATTTGGCCAAGAAGGATTTAAATCCATCCAAGTAAGAGCTGAATTATACTTATGTCTTTCTGCTGCATGTTCATAACTAATACAGAAGTAAAGTAAGTAAGTAAGTATATCTTTATGAAACCAACCGCCTATCTGTACATTGGTGTGCATGCATCAAATAGGATGAGTGCTGAGTATTGCAGAAACAATGTTGCATTTATATTATAGTGAACCCAGCAGTGCACAGTGCCATCAATCAACAGAGGCCATTGCAGATAGGATTGTCTCCCTTTGAACATCCATTTTCAGCATCTCCTGTAGAGCTATAGATAAAGATATAATACATGAGATGCTTCGTGCCACCCTTTTCACATATAGCGATCAATAGTGCATTTTGCAGTAAGTAGGAAACGCCAGTGTAACACAGTTGTCTCTTAAGCATTCCATAATGTGCTGTCGCATATAAGGTACAGATTGCTTGGTCATCAGTCCATAGGGTAGCAGTGTTTGCCAGCTTCAATTTATGAAGGCACCTGAGCAAAATGGAGGTAGGGATCTGGGAGGGAGCTTGGTGAGCCCATCTCCTGAAAAGCTAAATCTTAAATGGTGCATTTTCTAGCATGCAAACAGTCAAATTAGGCTTAATAATCTTAATTTTGATCTTCATTATCAGTCACGAAAATCACAGAAAACACATTAAGCCTTAAAAACGACAAATTTGAACTTTTATTCTTAAAATGTGTGTAGTCTTTAGGCAAGGCTCCGTGGGCCAGAAATACGTCGGCTGGTGTCGTGACACCCCTGAGGTAGAGTCTTTAGAAGGGTCACCAGTTATTGTTAGACATAACCAACAGAGAACCGCAGTCAAGTTATCATGCCTGCTTGGCAAAGTTGGCACGTTTATTCTCTGGATGAGTGTTTCTGCAGTGTGTTGTCACTGTACAGGGTGGCGCTTTATGGAACGCCGTCTAGCATTGCCCTAATTTCGCAGTGCATGTCATGATTTCATGAGAACCAAGGACCATGTTGTAGTCAAAAAGTTCAAGGATTTTAACATCAGAGGGCAGCTAAGTGAACTGACAGTGTCTTCAATACAAGACTAAAAATGCAAAGTTAGACAAGCCATTTGGTTGAGCTCTTGCAATGATAATGAGATTGGTTCAACCTTCCCCAGTGTAGTACATTGAGAAGGTGTATAGTCTATGTCTGTATAAGAGCTTTTGAGTATATATAAGAAGTGCTGCACAGCACAAGATATCCAATTGTTTGGCACCAATAACTGTCATCGGACAAGGCCTCTCTCTCTCTCTCTGGTGGCAACCATGTCTGTGATATGATGGTCTTTGCTGTATTTTAATCAGTGTTCTCAGAGAACGTTCAGCACTTAGATTAATTTTTATTAATATTTTATAATTAAAGTTATTATGGTATTCTGGACTTAGATTAAGTTTATAATTAGAGTTATTCTGGCACGTCTTTTTATGGAATTTTATATAGATTTATTTAATTTAGTAACTTATATTTGTATTTTACTGATTACAACTCATTATTCATTACAGCTTAGACCTGTGGTTAGATCTCGTTTAACACTGTTGATCATTGAAACTGGAGATTTGTTTTCATGCCCTATAACCTTTTAGAAAATCTTGTCCAGCTGTTGGTTTTCTGCTGTGAGGTTTGCAGCATGATGATTTTGTTGTTGTTGTTGATTGTTTGCAATTTGATTTCCAGGCTGGCACAGTTATTTGCCCGTCTTGATGAGGTCAAGAGTTCAGGAAATATGATCGTCAATGACTGTGAGTACCAGATCTTAGTTTTATGTTCCCAGTTCTTTTGTAGTAGATGGATTTCTTTGTGATCTTTAGAGAGGTTGCAAAAAGTGTGGAGGCGGGGTAATAGATAAAATCGTCCTTAGGTTTTGATGCCATATAAGATTCCTTAGGGGCCGTCCATAAAGTACGTCACGCTCAGGGGAGGGGGGTTAAGAAAGTGTGACAGTTTGTGACAGGGGGAGGGATCAGGCCATGTGACGTCACACATTTATTTATTTTTATTTTATTTATAATTTATTTTTATTTTTTAGTAGAATTTCATAGCTTTAAAAATAATTTTCAACAATTTTCTGAAACATTTTAATTAGTTTTATGTCAAAATAGCATGAAATGCATATCTCCTGAATGTGTTTTCACGATTCCTCTCGCTAGGAGCGCTAGTAATAATGCTGTTGCGAAGCCTTGTTTATGTATTAGCCTTGCTTTCCGAAGTATTATTATTTCTATGTTGAAAGTGTGACGTACTTTAGGGGGTCCGAGTTTTGTGACAGTTTGTGACAGGGGAGGGGGGGTAAAATGGTCAAAATAGCGTGACGTACTTTATGGACGGCCCCTTACTGTTCTGAGAGAAATTTTTGTCTGAACTTTCTTAATCTCCTCTGTTATTACTCACCTTGTTCCCATGACCTTCTCTCCTATGTTCTTTTCTCACTTTAAGACTGTTATTTTTAGCCATACTGGAGTTTAGAGCGCCTCTGAGTAGTTTTCTTGAAGGGGTGCTATATAAATGTTCAAAATGAATGATTGAGTATTATTTAATCTGACAGATTGCATTTTGTCATTTGATGGTTTGACGGATTTCCTCCTAGAATTAGACTTACTGTCTCCAGATTGTCCTTCCATGCTGGTCTTATTTAAAAGTGACCTCTTCCCAGCCAAAGGTGATCGTTATTTTATATCCCATGTATTTTTATATAAAAACATCTACTAAATACATCATCTTCAACCTATACCTCATTCATAACCTCAACTTACATTGCCACTAATCTAATTCTGTCAACCCATTTATTATTAGTTTTATTATTATTACAGAAATTTTATATAGCGTCCCTTCAAGGTTGCTTACGCAGGAGCGCTCCAAGCCCAAACCTGGTCAAATAGGACAGTCTTAAGAGCAGTGAAGAACGAGACATGTAGTAACTTACTGTCAGAGCTGAGACAGTTTTTGCTACGCGATTTCTGCCTGATATTTGTTACAAGTTGCGAGCTGTCAGCTTGATACTGAGGTTAAACGACACTGATTGATTTATTGATTGATCGATTGAAGCTGAAGCTTTATCATTTTATTAATCCGTTAACGATGAGCTGCATTGGTTTCCGAGTCTTTCAAGGGTTAAAGCAGTGCTGTATGTGAAAGCTTTCTTTTTGAAGTGTAGAGGCTTCACATTATGCAGCATACAGACTGATGATTCCTGGAAAGTGAATTTTGGCTGAGATTAGTCAAGACTAAGAGCATAGAAAGAAGAAAGGTTTTGAAAGAGCCATCTAGTGTGAGAAAATTTCAAGTGGTTGTTTTTGCCATTGTCAGAATGGTCATTATTCATTTTCGGATTGGAATTCATGATTGTCTGTATTAAATGTATGAGATATTACCATTAACCTCCTTAGCGTTTCATTTTCTCCCAGAAAAACGAGCCAAAAACGTTGCATTGTTTTACGTATGCATGTATATGCATGAATATACATGTGTAGGTATATATGTGTATATGTAAACATGCATAGCCATATATGCATACATTTACATATATACATATGTATATATGTACAAATACAGGTATAAATTTACATATATATATATATGTATATATATACAGATATATGTATGTATTTATGTATGTATGTATGTATGTATATATATGTATATATATATATATATATATGTACATATACATCTATCTGTGTAAATATATACATGTGTAGGTATAATTATATATAATTATGTAGGTATATATGTATTTATATTTGTATATGTATGTATGTATGTATGTATGTATGTATGTATGTATGTATGTATGTATATATATGTACATATACATCTATGTGTGTAAATATATACATGTGTAGGTATAATTATATATACTTATGTAGGTATATATGTATTTATATATGTATATGTATGTATGTATGTATGTATGTATGTATGTATGTATGTATGTATGTATGTATGTATATATATGTATATATATGTACATATACATCTATGTGTGTAAATATATACATGTGTAGGTATAATTATATATAATTATGTATATATATATTTATATATGTATATGTATATGTATGTATGTATGTATGTATGTATGTAATATATATATATATATATATATGTACATATACATCTATGTGTGTAAATATATACATGTGTAGGTATAATTATATATAATTATGTAGGTATATATGTATTTATATATGTATATGTATGTATGTATGTATGTATGTATGTATGTATGTATGTATGAGCCCGAACGTGACTCGGGGTTAACCGCTTTTGCATAGAATTCCCGGCCCGAGTAACGTTCGGGGTTAACGCCAAGGAGGTTAATGAGCACTATTCCTTTTGCATGAACTACTTTTCGGAGTGAAGACTCAACCCAATGGCCACACATTTTACTGTTGTGATAACTATTCAAGGCATTATTTACTGGAATTGTTGAATGTGCCATGTAAAATCTCAGGATATTAAAACTGATAGGTCTTCTGCATGTCTTGGTATGCCCCTTTGAAACTTAGCATGTCAGTGGCCAATTAGTGTACATGTGCCTGAATGGTAGTTCAGTAGCTTGGGACTATTAGATCCCACAGGCTGAAGTGTTTGTTGACTCAACTGGCTCAGGAAGTATTTGGTCCCTGAAGTATGCTGGGGCCCAGGCAGGTTATAGGAGCCACCCTACGAGGCTTACCTTGATTTTAAAATGGGAGCCAATGCAGCACGTCTTCAACATTTCTGCATAGAAGCACTTTTAGCATTGACTCATTGAGGGTGAACAGTTTTCAGGCATTGATAAAAGTGGCATGTAGCATCCATTTAGTGAAAGTGATCCCCTGTTATCTTTAGCAATGTGTAAATCTTGAATTATCAACACCCCATTTATAATGGTGACAGACAAACGATAGGGCCAAAGACCGTACGTATTTGTAGTTAGCTAGACCCAGAGATAAACTACTGCAAAAATGCTTTTTTCAAATATTTCTACAGAAATAGATGATAACTATGCGCCATTGCGCCTCTGACCCCCAGCCAAAGCAAATACTTCTTGGTGACAGAGGCAGTCGTGCATAAACAACTTGCCTAAGGTTGTTACACAGTAACTGTCTCAGCGGACGACGCTTAAACCTGCACACTCAAACCAGTGAGCCTCATTATCACACCCTGGGCTAAGGAGAATGCAGATCTAGGTGACAGCCTTTGCAGGTAATGAAGTGGGAACACCTACTGCATGGACTCCTTAATGCAAAGTGCTTAGGGACATGTTTTATGATACAGCGTGTACACAAGGCTGTGCTATAAAAGGATAGAGCTGAAAATGTCGATATATAGTGCTACACTGGAGTTCTTGCATTAACCAATACTGCTTGTTAAGGTGATAGCCAAAGTTCGACCGTACGCTACAGCAGAAAATAGCGCACGCTGCAGACGGCACGTAATTTACTAAAAATTAGCGCACGCCAGACGGTAGCTCAGATTCCGCACGTATGAGCAGCCTTTAATATTAGTTGCTTCTCGTGACGCCACATTTTGTCTCCTCATTTTCGTCGTTTTTTTCTTCGTCGTTATTACGTCATTAAGTTCTTACAGTTCCGTTTCAGCGAAGAGGTAAATTATTATTTTGTTTTTATTTTGTATAATTTGATTATTTTATCTACAGAAATAAAACAGGCTGACGTTATTCCTTGTTAATTCTATAATAAAAAAATATAAAAATTAGCGTACGCTATTTATTAATTTAGCAAAAATAGCGACGCGTACGGCACGCATTTCAGCAGAAAAAATAGCGTACGTTCCGTACGTACGGTCGAACTTTGGTGATAGCTTTGGGGACATAACACCAATTCACAGGATGGTTCATTAACCAGAAGTATGTTAATGAGTCCACACTGTAGTAGTGTAGTTTACCCTGGTATGCAGAAGGATCTGTTTATGGCCATCCACCACAACTGAGACATGCCACATACCGTAGTTCCTGGAAGCAGGTAGGCAGAGCATCCAGTGGAATACTGCAGGCTTGTCTGGCATTTAGGAAACGCAGATTCCACGTGTGGTGGAAGAGGCAGCCAGTGGGTATTGATTGATAATAATTCAGGTGTTTATTTATTTATGGCTTCAGGATCAGGTGGTTGCCGGATGCTAACTCCATATGTTTTGCATATGTGCGTGACTGCTTGTGTACTAGCAGCATTTGTTTATAGTTGGTTTTGCATTTATCACTCACTAAGCACCGGTTTCCTAGCGAATTGGCTGTTATATGCTGCCCTGACTGGTGTGCATAAACATAAATTTACAATTGAAAGTTTCACGTAGGTCTTTGGACAAACATTGCCCTCTGCTGCTTTCAAAAAGCATTGCCATCTGGTACTAAGTATAATGTGCTATATTCCATGATGAATGTGTGAAATATGAATGTATTAATTAATTTAATGCATTAATTATCTCAAGCCTCTAATCAGTGGACTGTTCCAGTTACTAGACTTTGTTAATTGATCTATGAGTAAATTAAGTTACATTTCCTTAAGCAATCAGTTGATTAGCATAATGATTCAACCAGTTAATGAAAAAAGAATATATTGAATGCATGGATCTGGAGAGTTGATGACATTACAAGGGGTTGTCAGACCCCTTGTCTGGCATAATGGTAGGGCCTACTGCCAAATTCTTAGGTAGTTACTTCAAGTTTCTTGGGTATTATTTTTCTTTATCATTATTGAGACATCAGTAATAATAATAATAGATATGAAAAAACTATGATGTAATCTTCTAATCTAATAACATCTATAGAGCCATTATCACAGTGCATGAAGCATCAGTCAATAAAATCACTTCAATGAAATCCTAGTCAATTTTAATCTATTAGAAAAGACTTCTAGAGTTCCTATGCATTCATTCATTCAAGGATTTATATAGCACCTCTTCAAGGAAACTACTCGGAGGTGTTCCCGACTTCAGCATGGTCTGAGCAGTAAGCAGTGGAACAAACTTTTTTACAGAATATGCTCCAGCCTGTCAAAGATTTGAACTGCCAAGTTTTTGGTTGGCAAGTCAGCATGCATACCATTGGAATAACATACATGCTAATGTAATGCACCATACATTGGGATGACGTACAGTAGCTTTTTAGCATGCAGTTCTTGGTTATTGGCTGAAATCATTAGCCCAACTTCTGGCCTGTTTGACTTTTGATCCTGGACCTGTTCATTGCTGAGAATAAGATGTGGCAGAGCCAACAGATGATTTATAGATACCTGTGGTTGGATAGGGCAGTAGATGCAGGGAAGGTCTGCTTGTTGATGAAGTTTAGTTTTTAAGTGTCATGCTGAAAAGCAACGGTAAGTCATCCGAATGTATGGTGCATTACATTAACACGTATGGCATTCTAGTGCATGCTGAATTGCCAGCCACAAACTTGGCAGTTCAAATCTTTGACAGGCTGGAGCATATACTTTAACACTGCTTACTGCTCAGACACAGCGTTTTGCCTTAAGATCTTTTAGTTGTGCGTGGCTTGAGCACAAATGTTTTGGCCCAGACAGGATGCTCGGTCTCACTGTGCTGAAAATTACTAGAAAATGACCATCTGGAAATGACTTCTGATTGATTGATAGATATATTGATTGATTGATTATTTGATTGACTGGACTTTCAGATGGGCACTGCTGCCTTGCATATATTGAAAATAAAACAGTTGTAGGATTAAATTTCTGCATTTCTGTAGTTGAATCTGGTTATGCAAGATAGACAAAAGGGAAGGGTTCTACCCGAACATGCTATGAATTAGGAAATTCATTCATTCATTTGGGGATTTATATGGCACCTCTTGTAGCAGTGCAGGCCTTAGGGGTGGCGGGCGAATTGTGTGAATTGTGTGGTCTCACAGGGCCTGCAATTTAGGGGGGGACTGAAATGTTACAGAAAATTGACATGAACAAGTCACCGTAATAATAATATTATGTTTTGATTAAATCTTCTCTTTTGTCAATAAAATAAAAATCAAGTTGTACCAACAGTTTCGTCTGTTTCTAAAATATATATGGGCAATAATATTTTGACTTCCTCCATTTCTTAGAATCCTTGTGATGATTAGCAATGAAAAACAATTTGACTTGTGTCATGGAAAACCCATGCAGTATATTCTGCACAGGGCCTGGAATATCCTAAGGCTGGCACTGCTTTAAGGGGTCTACTCAGAGGTGGTCCCAAATTCAGCACAGCCAAAAAGAACGGTTTTTAAGCGATTATAGAGCGTGTCAGAAAGCGTTCTGTTGGGCAAAGTTTTTGGCTAATTGCCGGTAATAGTTCATTACCACCTTACCAGCGCATCACCTTCTGGCTGTACAAGAGGAGAAGTCTCAGAAAAGGAGCTAGATCAGAGAGCCTAGACATCTGCAGTAGAGTAAACATAGTTTAGGCTAAAGCAGATAGTACCTCTGATTATTTTCTGCTAGTGGCACTATATAAATTTCCTTAATAAATAAATGAAATAAAACTAAGGGGCATTTGTTTTTGCCTTGGGCAAATTCCAACTCAGAACGACTTAGAATTGGTGATAACTGAACTGTTAGTTGTTATCCAATAAAATGAAGAAATTTCATTTGGTCAGCTTCAGATCTTCTGGGTTAAGTTACAGTCCCAGGGAAATCTGGTGGGTTGAGATGAATGATCAGAGACAGTGGGCGTCTGTTTCTCGTCCCCCTCAGAAGCTGACCTCCTCTGATTGGACGGACCCACTGCCTAAGTGAACCTTACGGCCATGGAACGCACTTCAGTGTCTGTCTGAACAAAGTCTAAGCGTGGCCTGTGTGTCTGGGACAATGAACGTAGTAGATGCCACTTCTGTAAGGTCTGCCTTCACTTCTGTGTTCTGCATTGGAGTATTATCTGTGCTAATTAAATGCCAACCATATGGACACAGCTCTGCCTAAATACGTATGGTAGCTGGAGAAGGTCCGTGTATCATGCATAAATGGTACATGTGTTTCTCCAGTCACTTGGATGAAAAGATATTTGATCTGCTTTGGTTTATGTACTGTGTGTGCCTAAATCACTGACCCCTGGATAATAATATTATATAGGAGCCTTTGGCTTGAATGAACAGACAGATGTTGATAGACATACATGTGCATTGCAACTGGCTGGTTGTTGGACTGTTTGGTTGTTGGATGACTGGCTGATTGACTGGCTGGCTGACTTACTTACTGACTGGCTGGCTGACTGAGGCTGACTGAAGTTGACAGGACTGACCAAACTGGTTAGGCCTACAGCTACAGACACACAATAGTGTATCTTGGAAGATAGTGGGTCAGGAGATAAATAGACAGATGCCTAATTATAGATGGTGTACGTGTGTGGGTGTAATTATCCAGATGTGGTATTTGTTGCAGTTTCCTTAACGTGTATTTATTCAGTGGGATTGTTGGCATAGCTTGGCGTACGCTGCCAATCTGTCGTTGGTACTGACGAGAACCACACTTCCATTCGTCTGTCTGATATACGTTCTCTGAGATGCCAGCGTTTTGATTGGAATTAACCTCAGCAGCCGCTGGATACAACAGCCAAAGGCCTGGATTTCGCTGGAGATAGCGCCACCCAGCCGCTAGAAGACCAGAACTGTTCCAGTTACGTACTTCCTGGGCTGCTGCTGCTGCTGGTGATGCTGCTGATGCTGTTGTGGGTGTGCCTTGTCGGTTGCTGGATGCTGAAGTTGAGAATATATATTAGTTGCTGTCGATCTCAGGTATGCCACCAGCAGCAGCACACCTTTGCTGAGCGTGACGTGAGGTTTGTGGCTTTGATAGCTGACCCAAAGCCTTCTGCTAACATTCCTCGTGGTCTGCTGGATTAATCCGGATCAGGTATTTCGCTCGGACTTTTTTCCACGCCTGGCTACCGTAGGAAAAAGTTACCTGAGGTCTGGATTATTCTCTGGTTTCGTGATTTTGAGGCCATCTCTGATGGGGCATTGCAAAGGATAGTTACTGTACAACGTATGAAGGCGTACTGTGATAATAACAGAGGGTGCATGAAGCGCCTGAGTGTGCTCTGACATTTGCATCTATTCAGTGGCTGCATATGTTTTGGTCCTGTTTCGAGCAATTTATGGCAGTTGGAGGGTCTGTGTTGTAGAGTTGGCTGTGAGACAGAATACAGCATTGAACAGAGGTGGCCAGGAGATGATAAGTAGGATCAAAGACTGATGTAAGCCATCGGCCATCTGTGGCAGCTAATAATTTATTAGCTTTGATTGAATGAATTCGTTGTAAACCTTCAGGGACTTTTTGTGTTATTGGCATTGGTTCGGAGCGAAGCAAATTTATGTCAGATGGAGGGAGAGAGAGAGGTCTAAGTCTGTGCATGGAAGGTTTTGTTTTGAACAGGATTCAGAATGCTGACATTTTCGGTTCAGTGTGTTTTCTGACCAGTTCAACCTTCGTTGACTGTTTTGATTTTGTTTTCGGAATTCTGGTAATTCTGTGTTAGCTCGGGAAACAGGTTTAACAAGGTAGTCTGAGTTCTTGTATGTACCAACAGCAGGTGTTTTCATTGAGAGTCGTGACTGAATATTTTAACACTAGTTAGTTTAAAAAACTGTTGACTGCCTTTGAAAATGGATTTATCCAGAAAACAAGCTGCATGTGGTGCAAACTTTCGGTCAGCAGTTGACTCAATGTGGTCATCCTTTGTGAAACCTGTTTATTGTATAAAGTATACTGAGTGAGTTAAAATCAGAGCAATGGAGCTGTTTACTAAACCATCATCTGACAGACTAAGTTCTTGCAACAAAAGGCCGAGTCAGTTTAGCCGGCGAGCAGTGAGCCTTGGTCCCAGTGAGATGGTTGGTCAAGGCGGTGTTGCCAGAGATCGTCCTCTGACTGAGGGTGTTGCTATAGACGAGGTGACGCGTCTCGAAAGGTGTCCTCTGACCGGTGACTGGCGTTTTCGTTACCATATCTCAGGATACGTCGATTAAGCTCAAAGGCAACAACTGTAATGTTTTGAGTGCAGTTCATGCTGCTGCGCCATGTACAGTTGGTCAGCCTCTGTGTCTACCTCAAGTTCGATCGGGATCTGCGGATTCAAAACATGGTCCAAGACGAAGAAGATACGGCAGTCTAAAGTTGGAGGACATGGGAATTAAGATAGCAGACGAGACAAACCAAGATATGAATACAGACAAGACTCCTGTGAAAGATAGCGAGAAAATGTTTCCTCTTGTGACACCAATACACTGCCGCTCGATTAATCTCAGACTGCAAGCATCTGAAGGCTTACCGACTCCTCAAAGTCTTGAAAAAGACTCAAAGAATCAGTTGTTCTCTCCTGCACCATGCCAAGCTCAGAGATCTCTGGATTGTTCTTCTGAACCTGAAAATATAATCCGAACACCTTGCCGACGTGTGTCATCTTCATCAGTTTTTAGAGCTAACAATGGATTATTGTCGGAGAGGAGGGGTTTGACTGCAATTTCAGGTTTATCACCTAATAAAAGCAATGAAGATTCCTCGTCAATCTTGTCTTCCAATTCACAACCATATCTTACTGCTGAAAATATGGTTACGACTTCTGAAAATAGTTCTAATGATGTGTTCATGGATAGCAGTTCGAAGCAATTGGCGGATCTTTCTGTGGTAAATGGTTCGTGTGCTGCAGAGGTTGGACTTAAACGTTTTTCAACTGAAAAGGATTCAAATATGGAAATTGCAGTTAGAGAATCTCAAAGTGATTTGAATCACAGAGACTTGAGAAGTGTTTCGAGTACAGATGTTGCTGTTTCTGAAGACAGTTCTACCGGTTTTAGTAATATTTCATGTTCAGAGATCTTTAGTGTTGCTACTGTGCCAGGATGTGGCAAAACTTTGGATGTGAGTGACTGTAGTTCTCAAGATGCAGTGCAAATGTCCAACAGAACTGATCAACCTGAAGATAGAAAAGTTACAGATATTGGTCATTCTATGCCAAGTAATATGACATCATTGTTGAATGTCTCAACTGTTACGGACTCTAATGCAATGCACATAATCTCTGAATCAAAAAATGTTCTAAATGCAAAGGATTTCCCTTTAAAAAGTGACCAAGATGAAGCACAAAGTTCTTTTGCAGCAGATAGTCAACACAGAGCATTGTTGGAGACCACGGGGTTTATGACTTTTAATGTGTCAAAAGAACCAAGTAATGCATCTTTGCAAGATTATAAGTGTCCAACTGTCTTGAAAGAGTCATGC
This sequence comes from Aporrectodea caliginosa, assembly GCA_020284085.1. Classification (NCBI taxonomy): domain Eukaryota; kingdom Metazoa; phylum Annelida; class Clitellata; order Crassiclitellata; family Lumbricidae; genus Aporrectodea; species Aporrectodea caliginosa. The sequence continues at coordinate 356,125 of JACEVL010000189.1, forward strand.
AGTGCCTTGACCGATTGTTGGGAGGTGCCTCAAGAAAAGAGTCTGAATGTAGTTGTTGGGGATCATACGATTTCAAAGGACTCAGTGGTTTCTGGTATAGAAACTGCTGAACTCAGACCTTGTGTGTCTTGTGATGTTAGGAGCATCCAATGTATCCAGGATAATTCTGTTGTTAAACATCCCAACAGAGCAGTAGAGAGTCAGATGGATGAAAGAGGAGTGAGTGAAAAGTGTCTCTGCTCTTTAGTAGCCAATGTTGATGATGATGAAAAAGATGTGGAGACAGCAGAAAATGAAGCAATAAATGGCAATTTGTGCAGCACTGAATGTAACAACCAACCTATTCTATCTCGTGAGAGGAGGAAGGAAAGCACTGTTCATAAGCTGAATGCTCCTAGTGAAAGGCAAGCATTAGCTTGTTCAAATGGGATGAATGTCACATTTCTTAATGAAAATGATGAAAAAACTGGTTATGAAGATCAAATTAAATATGTTACAGAGCGACCAAATAGTCTGATGGTTGGTAATGCTGTTGTTGAAGAGAAATGTTTGTCAGAGCAGTCTCCCTCTAGTTTATCAAACTACAATAAAAAGACCTTACATAGGTCGTTTCCATGCCATGACATAGCTCTGCTTGCAGGAAACAATTTCAGTTGTAAAACAACGTCTGAAGACAAAGCATTATTCTCTAATTTATCAGAGAATGAGAAGACTACAACGCTGTTAGGTTTTGCTGACAAGGTGAAGGGTAAAGTAGATTTTGCTGAGAATGTTACAGACAAAGCTGCATTGGCTGAGAATGCTTTGGACAAAGCAGATTTTACTGAGAATGTGACGTACAAAGCTGTTTCGGCTGAAAGTATGAATGATAAAGCAGTCAAACAGAAACGTCGCACAGCCACTGTTTCTGTTAACAGCAGTGATGACTCAGATAAGTTAAGAATTCCACAGTTTGTCAACTGTGAGCATTCAGGTGATTTGACGTCACGACAGCAAAAGCAGTGGGAGTCGTTTGTTTCGAGTCCAAGTAGACCAAACAGAGATGTTATTTCAGACAGCTCTCCTGACAGTTTCGTGACGCAGGACAGCAACAGCAATATTTCGTTATTATCATGGCTTCAGCAGAGCAATTCATCCAATGGTCCGCTCTCTCATAACACAAGAACTCGCCAGTCGTCCACGTCTTCAATGATACCTGTAAACGTCCGCCAAAGGCACACCAGCCTACCTAGAAATCAGGCATCTGCAGAAATCTGTAAGAAACCAGAGCGTAGTGATTCTGGATTGATGTCTCAGGGCTTTGATAATTCAGCTGCCATAACCGAAGAGCACAGCTCGCCGCTGTTGGAAGTCAGAGTTGCCAAGAGTAAAGGTAATCTTTTTATGGATTTGTCCTTTTCCTGTGGCAGTTTTTGGGCCGGTCTTTGGTTATCACTTATCAGTTTTTCTTGATGGGGCAATCATAGTTGACCTTTCAACTATGTATACTTAGAATCCAATGCAGGGGAATGTTCTTTCGTTGGTTGTAAGAGATAACCTAGAAATCGATAAACACGAGGGCGACTGCATTGCTATAGGAGACTGCATGTCTGAGCTATCTGACTCAGTGTGTTCTTGGTATTTTTCGCTCTCAACAGATAGCTATGTCGTTTTCTTTGGCTGAGAAAACTGTGTGCAATGCCACTTTTTTCTAAATGACTGCATGCACTTAAGTAATATGTTTGGCTTTTTATATATATATATTCGTTTAATAGAAATTCAATTGCTGACATACCGCAGCCATTTAATACCTTTTTGCCGAATGACTTAGTTCCTGAATATCATTTTTAATTCTTGTCTTGCAAGATACTTGTTGTTCTGCTATATTTGTTACATTCTGTTGTTGCAGCAAATGTGCTAAAGCAAGTGAATATAAAAATGGGTTAGGTCATCACCATATTTAAAATTGGGGCAAAAAGAAGAGTTGCTCATTTGGACCAACGCAGTGTTTACATCACAGCTGATTGTGTATTTGTAACTGTAATTACAATTGCAAATTTATATAGCGCCATTTCTGATAGACTCATCAGAGGCACTTCCATATCATGTATCTGATTCTACTGCTTGGGTGTAAAGACACTGGTTTGCAAACTACTTGTTCTAAGAGAAGAAGAAGAAGTAAAAGAAGAAGAGCAGTCCCTTAAGCTTGGCCTGAGGCAGCCACGTGTATGAAGTGTTAACAACTTCATTTTTTTAGCTCTGGCCTATGAGAGCAGAGGGGGCCAATCCTCTCCCTCAATGTCTCATCTTCCCAACCACAGTGTAGGGTCAGTGTACTCACTTGCCTAAGGTTTGTTATAATTATAGGTTGGCCTGAGCTCAGGATCATTTGATTACTAGGACATTCTGCCTTGTAGACTACAGTATGACCCAGGTGGATAGTTATGCAAGACAGCCACACACAGCTCCTCAGCAGCTGGCTTTATGTGGCCATTAGTTTTGTGCCAAATTATCCTTCAGGGGTTTAAGGGCATTTTATTTGCATGCATGCACTTGAATAAGGCTCAGTGCTCATACACATACACAAATATTATACATGTGTATGTATATGTATATGTGTATTACTGGTATGTGAGTATTTATATATATATGTTTGTGTAGATGTGTATGTATGTACGTGTATATGTTATGTTTATGCATATTTATATATTTACTTGGCAGTTATTGGTGAGGCTGTAGAACCACCTGTGGTGTGTTTGGGCATGAAAAGTGCTGATGCTATTAACACTATAATTATGGTTGGGTATAATGTGTTGATTGTTAAACATTATTATCATAGTTGTAAAAACGTTTTTTTCGTTTTTTATTATTTTCCAAAAAACGTCGTTTTTTCGTTTTTTATTTCTCGTCTCGTTTTTTTCCGTTTTTTAGGTCCAAAATACACATGTTTCCGTTGTTTATTTAGTTAAGCTTATTCATTGTCTGTTACTAATTGTTTAATTTTATTTTTGTCTGATGTCCCTTACGTTGTCTCCGTCCTTTCAAGGATTCATCTAATTTATGTCACCATTTAGTGTCATCAGTTGAGAAATAAACAGCACAGTTCAGGAAATAATAAAGTTATGTTGTTTTTGCTGATTAGAATTAAATTGTGTAAACAAGGTTTTTAATTTTAAAATGCATTTAAAGATGTAACAAAGTCAAATTATTTTCTTTTCCGTTTTTTTGGTGTTTTCATGAAAAGCGCTGATGCTATTAACACTATTAGGTATGATGTGTTTATTGTTAAACATGATTATCATTCTTAGCCTGAAAATAAGTATAGTATATACAGTATATATGTTCAAAAGAATGTGCTGCAGTGTAGTTTGGCAACATTTACAAAGAAATAAATTTCTCTGTGATTGAGCTTCAGTTCTGTTTTGTTTGTCCTGTTGTCCTCCTACTTTGCTCTGTCCATCTGTCTTTCCTTCTGTCTGTCCTTCCATCTTTCAGATCCATTGATCTGTCTATCGCCCACCCATTCATCTCATCCTGTATTCCTCAGACCATCTTTGTTGTCCTATAAGTTCATTGTGATATGTTCTTCCACTGGTATTTTGAACTGTTTAGACACAGTTACATGGGACTCTGCAGGCTGTGGTTTGGAGAGAAAAGGCAACGGGCAGTTGTCTGTTGAATGGATTTATGGACTAGGGCTCTTGCCTCCTTGGCAGCTTCTCTTCAGGATTTCCTCAGATGTGCCAGCTATGTTGGCAGGGGGAGCAGGGAGGGATGGGAGGAGTGAGGTTTTTGGAACGGTTCAGGCAGGGTGCAAGGAACAGGATTATGGTTTATTGACCTCTGCAGGCAACATTTGATGCAAGAACCATGTTTTCCGATATCATGGTATCAGATGGGTATGGTGTCGTGTGGTGGCATTGCTATCGTTTGCCAGTGGTATCTTGCATAATGTTACTTAGCTCCTGGCTTTTTATTCCTGTGGTAATTATTTCTCTGCGAATAGTTCTGGATGGGATATTCATTTAAGTGGCCAGATATTCAGCGATTAGATTTGTGCAAACATTTTGATGTTGCTCATGCTGTACTGGGGCTATGAATTTTTTATGCAGTATGTGACTCAGACTCTTTCTAGTATCATGGAGCTACATGTAAATGGGTTAAGAGATTGGGACTGGAAAAAAAGTGGAGAAGGCAGAGCTTATCTCTGTCTTTTTTGTACCTGGTGGAATGAAAAGTATCGTTTGAGTAGAGCTCCTTACGTGACTCAGACTCTGTCTATTTTAAGGACCAGAATCTGGAGCGACTCTTAAGAGAAAGTTCGGTCATCTTATCACTGATATGGCTCCTTAGGTTGCCAGTAACTTAGCCAAGAACTTCTGAGCCTTAAGCTGCTGTCATCCGCCAGGACCTGTACAACATCTTTTCCAAGCTTGCTTGATGTCCACTAAGAGTTTCACTGAAGTAGTGCTGTCTAAATGTTGTAATATATTATAGGAAATCCCTTTTTCTAAGCAAATCGACAAGCTTGTCCAATGCCAGAAGTCTTTCCAAATGGGTGTGATGATGATCTTTTTTCAGAAGCTCATAAATACTGCCTTGTTCGGCTGAAGTGCCCAACCCATCAGATGCTCGTGAATGAGCTCAGCACTTTGTAATGAGTTCAATTAGCACTCGTGACTAAACTGGTGCCCTGTGCTTAGCTTTAGAGTAGTGCTTTAGAAATTTGGAGATTACAATTACGAATAATGTGCCATCTACTGTAAACAAGTTGTGCAGTGGATTGGTTGTTTACTCAAAGGCAAGCTGGTCATAAACAAGATCTGTCATCTATGTAGTTGGTTGTAGACTTTTGCATTTAATCATTTCAGTAATTCAAAAACTGTAGCTATTTTTCTCAACGGAGCATCGTTTCTTACTTTGACTTGGACTTGTTACAATGTGTAATATAATAGCCAGATGGATATCCACTCCAGTGCTTTTTTTCAGCCGGAGCGGTCCGGAACGGCGTTCCAGGACCTTTTTCGGCTATTAAAAAATAATTTAGTCAATTAAAATTTTTAGTAAAAATTATTTAAAATTATTTAGATACTTTAATTTTATTTCAGTGCTTTCAGTGTTTATAAATATTGACACAATATGAAATGGAAATATCATCATAAAATATGCCCCTATAATTGTTCTGAATTTGTTGAGTTGCAGAACCTTTTTTTTCTGTAGACTACAAAAAGCACTCTGGCTATCTATATTAGACATTCATTTATTCACCTTACAATGCATAAATTATTTTTTTTAACCTCTTGTGACTCCACATCAAGTCCTGTTTTTGCTGATGCTTTTTCTAGACATCGCTTTCAACTGAAGAGGTTAAGGTGTTTGCAAACCTATCTTTTAACTTGTCACCTTGATTGTTGTTATAATAGGCAGCAAGAGCGAAGATGAACTGGATTTTTCGCGTTTGTCTGGGGTGTCAAAGGCACCAAAGAGAGGGAGTGTACCAGCAATTAGTTCAGCATCTTCCCGGACAGCCACATCCAGCAGCAGTAGCAGGCAGGCAACATCAACAGCAAGTTAGCATCATTATCTCAACTCTCCAAACTAAGCTTTACAGAATTTTTTTTTTAGCAAAATGAATGCTCTAAAATGGAAAAAACATCAGCTAAAGGGGTTTGCATAATTTGTTTAATAGCATTTGGTGTTTATATAGCAACATTAAGCAAACTTACATAATTTGTTTAATAATAGCATTTGGTGTTTATATAACAACATTAAGCAAAATTAAATTATCATTTGATAGAAATAGACAATTGTGTTTAATGAGTTCCTAAAAGTTCCCATACAATGAGTATAATCCCTATCTCAGGATAAACCTGCCCAGTCCTTGTGCAAGGAAGCAAGCTTTGTAGGGCTCTCTACGTATCATGTCAGTGGGAAGTAAGTACCGATACTCTTCTCCTTTACTTGGAGTGTATCATTTTGTAATCTCGGTAGGGTGTTTGTGGGGCTCACTGCCTGACCTTCGTAGGTCAACAGTCAAGTGAAGGTCTCCGGTAGCTGTGCTGTCGTACAGAATGTTCATATGAAAGAACAACAGATGACCTCTAGAAGCACACAGACAAGTAGAGGCGCTGAGACACACAGACAGACACACAGACAGACAGAAAGGTGCACTGAGAAGAAGTAACAAAGAGGGATAAAGACATAGAGACTGACTGTGTCCGGTGCTTCTGGTTCTTATCAGTCGTGGTGGATGTTGGCCTTTTCCTATCAGTCCTGGGAAGCACTTGTGCCTTCTTCTCTCTCTGTGGGACACGGTAGCCAGTGGTTAGAGCAATTAGCCTGTAATGTGGAGAATACAGGTTTGAACTTCCTCTGCAATGGTTACTGTGTATGGACCTTGAGCAAGTCCTTCGCTCACAATTGCTCAGTGCCACTGAATGATATGTGGCCGCAGTCAGTCGCCTTTGAAATTGTGTTTAAAGCATCCTAGAAGTAGCTTGCTACTGACAATGCTATACAAATTGTCGTAATTACAATTCTACAATTTCAGTTACAGTGATTAGACAGTGGTGCTTAATAAATGGAGAAAAATAATTATCTGTGGTCTTGCCTCTGTTTTTGTCTTTTGTCTTGGCCTCTGTTTTCCTCTATAATCCCTTTAAGTCTAGATTTCGTATAGATATCATACACATGTTACTGAAAGTGTTTTGTTTTTATTGTTAAAGTGTCCCTAGATATTTTAAGCCTAGCAACTAGTTACAGTTCCTGTGGCCTACAGCTTGTCATTTGTGTGGTAACTTTCTTTAACAAAGGCATATCTGACAGTATGTATCATATATAAAAATATGGGTAATATCGAGCCTTACAAGAAACTGGTCCACGTGCGCTGGAACAGTCTTCCTGCGCCCATCCAGGAGACCAAACAGATGTGACTTTTAAGACAGTTAAAAAATCTATGTTTCCACGAGCTAACATTTGCGGTGCATTTGTGGCAGAAGAGCTTTTTCATACTTTTATAAATATGGGCAATTACAATTACGATAGTATAATATCTGCTGCCATATTCTTTGTACTATGTGCTGATAGGAACTGAGCCATCTTTGCACATCATCAGAATACTTTGAGCATTCATCCACTGTTGTGGGTAGCTCTGTTGAGCATCCATTGCATTGTTATTGTTTTATCATTGCCCTCAGTGGGTTGATTATGTTCCCAATATCAAGTTGATTCTTACCATAAACCTAGTGAGCCAAAATATGCGCAGAACCAGCCGGGCTTGCTGCTATGAGTTCTTTGGCCATACATCAAACATTGGCATTTCCCAAGGTCTTAATTTTGGCATATGGTGAGATGGCAGTTACCTTACTTGCATTTATTTGCTTATGAAATTGCTTGCATTCTGCTTTGGCGGTGTTGACTTTATGTTTCGTTAATGATCTGAGGCTGTGAATCCAAGTGCTTATTAATGGGAAATTTAAGGCATCCCTGTGACGTTAATAGTCATAAACTCGTCCTGAGCTGTCATGAAAAATTGACTGTTCTGTGGGTGGCCAACTGAGTCATGCAATTTCATAATGCAACAGCATAATCAGTTTGTATTCCATGCTTGTTGTAATACAGACCTTAGAGCTTTGGTTGGTATGATGGCAAGTGTGTTTACCTATTGTCTCTGCTTCTGGGATTCAAATCCTTGTCCCTGATGTGAAATTGGCAATCTGTTGTCAAGTCATTAAGTAATTTTAGTCAGATGGTTTGAAGTTGTGAATTGCTATTGTCGTTTAAACCATTCAGCTGCAATTTTGTTCAACTCCTAACCTCTGGGACTAACAGTTGGTAGCAGTTTTGTAATAAATTCTACTAAGCAGTTACCTTATTTTATGGTACGAAGACTTGGATGACATCAGTGTTGAAGAAGAGTATTTCAGGGATCTTTGAAAGATGGAGAGTGGTTCTAAGTGATAGATTCTATGGAATTTCCAATTACCTATTATTATTATTATTATTAATTAGTGACATCTATTATGCCAGGATCTAATGTACAAGGCCTCAACTGATGGCACACAAAAACCAAGCTATAATCAGGTGAATATCTGGAAGATCAGTCTGCTGAGATGCCCACAAATGTGGGTGAAACAGGAAAAAGAAAGAGTTGAGTGATGTACCCACTGTACTTGTTTTAATTATTTTCGTAATTGCTGTCTGTATAAATATAGACATTTGGAACATATACACTTCATAAAATTATGTTGACCAGTACTAGTAGTAGTTTCTGCTGAACCACCCGAATGTTGTTGACAACTTCCGGAGATGTATTTTCTTAATTATGTCTTCTAGTGTGTACAAAACTGTACATATTCTTTTTTCTCTTTGGTCCTGCTAGCTGCCAATTTCTTTCCTAAGACTGTTTTATTCGTGTATTCTTCTCTTGGGGATCATTTTTAGCAACTCCTGTGAAGAAGCGTCATTCACTTGTGGCTGGTGAGTAACGTATTGGACAAGCGTCAAGTGTTGACTGGTGAATGTGATGGTGCCAGGCACAGAACTTATGTTTGTTTTGTTTGGTTATAACTGTCTCACAATTTATGTTGTCTGTGTCGTTTCTACGCACCCTGTGCATATTTTGCATCCTTAGTTGTTCATTCATCTCTTTTACCGTTGCCACAAAATCCCTAGCTCCTGGGCAATGATGGGTTTGGAAACTAAAATATCATTGATTTCCTTTTTCACCTATCCCTTTAATGACGAGCTGCACTGTTTTCAAATACATTTTAGTACATGCTCATCGTTAAAGGGTTAAATATGAAATATCTGTGAATAAATGGTCTTCCTTTTTCTGGTCCTTAGGGCTGGTGAATTAGATATGTTAACCATTTTTTTTGCAACATTCTTGCACACATGCATGCCATTGCAATGTGAATAACAAATTTACTAGACTGTTTAATTGTTGCCTTTGTTATGTAATTTATGGTGGATAATTGTACAATAACATAATGTGCCTACCATCATTTTAACCCATTAGCAGAATTATTATGATGACTTTGAAGTAACAGGAAATCAACATTGTCACTTATCAATAAAACATATTTTGGGGGATTTTAGATGCAGTGTTAAGGATTTCGTTTTGGACTGTGTTGTCGTGTTTGTGTACACGAACATATATCTGGCTCTTGCTTCAATGCCCAACATTTGCATGCATGACTATTATTTCCAGAAGTGCGCTCATATCTAATAAAATATTCACTGCAGTCATTATTATCAGCACTCATGTGATCAACTTAAAGGTGACCGACAGTGCAACAAAATGCCAGTGCAGTTTAGTTATTTATGTAAATGGAATAAGGCGAGAAACCTGTATAGTTTCATGAACGTGAACACTGGACAGTGGACATTTTATTGTGAGTTCAACTGTGCACTTTGGAAGTATATAGTCTCTGTTGGAGATCAAGATGTCACATCAGTTTATTCATTTTCAAATTAGGATGAGAATGAAGTTATACAGCAAAACAAATATAGGTTTTTCATCAGACCAGTTTTTGCTTTTACCTAAATAGATGGCATATTTCCAGAGTTGAACTGATGGTGAAATGCCAAAAGTAGGCATACTTGAACATATGGGTAGCTCACAATTTATCTATAGACACAGGATCTGATCTATGTTTTAAAGTAGTTTATGTAGTGAAGTGACGAACAACTCACAACTCTTCTATTAGTGAGCATTCAACAGTAACTATGTTCATTAATTTTGATGATATTTCCCTGGTGTTTTGTTTATTTTGTGTGTGAGACTTTTAGTTTACTGAATGTTGTGCTTTTGCAGAGTTTGTAATTTGGTTTTGCCTGCTCGGTTTTGGTTTCAGAGTTGATTGAATGTTAGATGAAAACCTTTCATGTAATTTCTTCTCAGTCTAAATCACAGCAGTACTGAACTCATGTAAACCTCAGAACCTTGTGATCTCACATGTACTTTAAACTTCTGCTCTTATGTATTAGTCATTCGATAGCATGACTTCTTTCCACCAGTTGGTCCATCAGTGAACCACGATATGCTGTGTTGCTAGATTAAAAAGACACTCTTCACTGATCTAGCCAGTGGACTTTCTCCCTTCCTGTGAAGCCCTATTTTCGTTCTGTTCTGCATGCATAGGTGTAACACCTGGTAATAATGAACTGTGAACATAAAACTGGATACTCTGCATAATTTGTATTTGTGCTGTTAGTAGTAGTCTCCTTAGCAGACTTGATAATTGTTTTCATGATAAAAATGTTTAACCAAGACTGTTACTAATAGCTAAATGAATATTGTAGTGAATTTGCCACACATTATTTACTGGCGCTGTCACAAAGAAACGTACATGTAACAACATCAAATATATTAATTCATTATATCATATCAAAATTGCCTTCAATAGATGTACTTCCACAAAGGTTTACACATTAACATCTGTTTCACACCAGGTAATTTACTGTAGGGAAGCTTGGAACGGTTGCAGATGTGTGTACTTGTTCTTTTGTTGTGATAATGAATATGGGGTTTTTGAAACCTATTAGAGAAGTAAAATGTTCTCATAGTCGGAAGATGTTTAAAACGGTGGCAAATATGATATGCAATTTAAAGTTGCCATGTTTTTTATTCAAGATTTTTATGCTCAGGACCAACAACGTGGTTTTTTTTTAAAAACGACACAGCATACCTGAATTCTGCAATTTCAGTGAATATATTGGATTAAAGAAGCACATTATTCAGACCATGTGTATTTTGGTTTAGGTTCGTCAAGTGCTCCTGTTGTTGGTGTTGATGAAGATATTTTTGTAAAGCAGTTTGACCAAGTCACCAGGATCAATGTAAGCTGATGACCACCTGCTTTGTGTTGTATATTTATTAGTGTGTCACTTTCAGACTTAATGTTGTGTGTCATTGTCATTGTGGGTTATGGGCAACATTGGGCAGGTAATGTATTTATCTAGATATATATGTAGTGCCTTTTAGGAACCTATCAGAGGCATTACAAATTACTACAAATGGGAGAAAAATTAAGTTGGTTGTAAATCCTCCATCAATATATGTTCTCTGTAGTCAGAGTCATTAGCATGCCCTAGTCATGGATCATTTGACCAATATTATTCAAACAATTCCACATCCAACAGTGCTTTATTCAAATGGATCGTCATCACCACTATATCATGTAGCATTGGGTACCTCTATTTCACCTCCAGACTCTGTCTATTGTTTAAACACTATGCCCTATTTTACTTCTCCTGTCAACAATAGTACCTCTATAATTGTTTTAGACACTTCCTTGGTTCTGCAATCAATTTAATTCATTCAGAGCTCTTATATAGTGCAACTCCAAGATACCTACTCAGAGGTGATTCCAGCCCAACTCCGGCAACAAGGAATGGTTTTAAAATGCTTGTGAAAGGTGTATGCAGAGTCTCTAGTTAAAAGAACATGCAGATCTGAAGAAAGGTAATTCCATGTGGTCAGCCCAGCTGCTGAAAAGGCACGAGGTTGCATCTGTGAAGAGACTGCAAAGGGAACAACAAATTCCCCTAGAGATGCAGAATGAAGATTTTCACTGCCAGCCAAACCGGAGGTGGGGCAACAGAGCTCCTGCAAGCACCCAGGGTCACTCCCTAATTGTCACCACCGACCCAGACCAAATGCTGCAGTAGCATTACTATAAGCCCACAGCGAGCAACTGTGGGGCTTAGCCCGAATGTGAAAAGAAGAGGGTCAACTCAGAGTCTGATAAACTATGAACTTTTACCAGAGCACCCATTTGAAAATCGCCGGCAGGACCTGAAATCTGAAATTATGCAACTATTTTATTGCTGTTCATTTTCTGCAGATTTTCTCCGCGAAAGAACTCACAGAACGTGTAACGAAAGTACGAGATGTTCTTTCCGATCCAAATTTGGATTGGTCAAAGAGAGTTGATGTAGTGAGTATTTGCCTGTCATTCACATTGTTAATGAATTATTACCTATCCTACCAAATTTTACATATTTCTTTTTGTGTTACCTTGTCTTATTAGTGCCATACCTACCTAAATGGGATGTGCAACAATCTAGTATTATTTAGCATACTGTACTGTTAATGCAGAGGTCAGGGTTCAAATACAGCCAGGAGAGAAAGAGAGAAAGGTGTTAGGTATAAGATTTCTTCTTCCTCTTCCTCCTCTTTCTCATCTACTTCTTCTTTCTATTTTTATTGCATAATGTATGTGCAGTTTTTATAGCATGCAGTGTTTGACTGATTGCCGCAGCTGAAGGAATTCCGTGCGTTGTTCTTTGCTGGTGCCAAGGACCATTCAGATTTCGTTCATCAGTTAGCATCACTCGAGCTCTGCTTCCAAATGTCTGTCAAAGATCTCCGTTCACAGGTGGTTCGGGAAGCATGCATCACCATCGCGTGAGTTGGCCCACTTTCTGCAGCTGCTGTTTTGCAGAGTATCTATTTTAAACCCCTGAGGTTTATTGTAAGACTGCATGGAAATCTGTCATCATAGTCAATCTACAGTGTCTATTTTAAACCCTTGAGGTTTATTGTAAGCAGGCGCGTAACTAGCATTACGCAATTACGCAAATGCGTAAAGATTTTAGCAGCTCTCAAAATTTTTTAACCGTTTAGATTACTTTTTGACATTCTAGAATCTAGATTACTATTATTCGTTGAATTTCTAATGTGCAGACTTTATAACTGTACAGTCAGTAAAACATTTCCCTTCGCCGGCATAGTGAAGACTCTGCAAATTTCGTGGCACTTCTGAAATTTCGATCACAGACCGACACTATAGCTTAAATCATCGTAAGCTAATGTCATCTGGTCCACGCAAACCCCAGTACATAAGTCCGTTGATTCAAAAATCAGCTGATCCACCTGTGTGGCCTGTGAGTTCGAGACATTATTGTGGCAGAATGTCGTGCGGCTAGGTTGTACACTTTATTGTTTGATGCAAGCACAGAACAGATATCGGTCAGCTTATACGATATGTTGATAGCGTGAACAACCCGGTTCTCAGCATGTGGCAAAAGAACAATTTATAGGGCCTAACTGTCATCCCAAGTTTTCCCAACGCTTGACACCACTGGCGAAACTATTGCGACACTCGTAAAGCAGCAGCTTTATGAAGTTGGTTTCTGTATATGTTAAGGTATCTTGATAAGGACAATTTGCTGCCGACTTTTCAATCTGGTTTTCGTAAGGGCCACTCCACGGAGACCCTGTTAGTTCGCCTCCTCTCTGATATCTATGGGGCTATTGATAGGTCACAGGTCATCCTCTTAGCATTATTTGCTGTCAGCACGGCGTTTGACACCGTCGATCACGATATCATTCTTAGGCGCCTATCTACCTCGTTTGGCCTTTCTGGTAACTTTCTTGACTGGATTGTTTCCTACCTCCATCACCGTTCCTTCTCTGCGGTCTACGTGTCTACTATAGGCTGACCAGATATTGGAAACTAAAAACCGGGACACTTCAATCACGAAATATATTTGTCATGTTGTCAATAATTAATATAATATAACTTGCACAAATATCTATTTTATGCTTATTATATTGGTATAAGACTATAAGTCTATAAGACTAAGTGAAAAGTTTTATTCAAATCATGCTTTTAAATTTAAAATTAAATTCTAAATTTGTCAAATCAGTCACTCATATTTTGCGCTTGAATGTATGCTTGATGATTTGATAAAGAACTTGCTCTTGCACTCAGAGCGACCTTGTGTTTCTTAGTGGCAATGTGGTCATTGATGTCTAACCTGCCGCCGTGAGCAACCGAAATAGTTGACTTACAGATAGGCCTATTGCAGAATGCAGTAGGGCCTACTACCATCAGTCGCACTGCTGGACAAGAATGAAAACTCGGCCTTCAGATCGTCGTTAAAAGAACACTTTCGTTTTGACATTTTATAATTTTATTTTAGTAATTTAGTTTAAAATTATTATTTATGAAAATGTGTTTTATCAGAATATTATCACTACGACAATATGACGTTTAGAACCGGAAGAGGTATTATGCATGGTAATAAATAAAAGTGAGATTAAAAATGACTTTACTCGCCAGATGCCAGTAGTAAAATCAAGGAGACGTTGATAAAGTAAGTAAGTATAGCCTTTATTTCATCACATGACAAGCGCATATGAAATACATCATATATAAGATCGGAAAGTCAGGTGAGTTTTTAAAAACCGGGACATATTTAGAGTTTGGCCTACCTTTCCCGGCAGCCGGGACAGCTAGCAGAAAATCGGGACTGTCCCGGGAAAACCGGGACGTCTGGTCAGCCTAGTCTACTAGGACTCCATGTGTTCCTGTCCCGTTTGGCCTGCCCCAGGAATCTGTGCTGGGCCCTCTAATTATATTATTTATACTGCTGATACTGGTCCTCTCCTGGCCTCTTGCTGAGCCTTGCTCTTTGCTGAACCAATCTTATGCGGGTGACCTGCAGGCGTTTTTGCACTGTCCTGCGTCAGCAGCCATTACCGAAGCCCGGGCCATGAACCGGGCAATGGAGGCTCTCGAGGCCTGGATGTCCTCCAATCGCCTGCGGCTAAACTCATCTGAGACCCAGTTCATTTGGCTTGGCACGCGCCAGCAGCTCGCCAAAATTGATTTGGAGGCCCTTGCCCAGGAGTTCCCGCAGATTACTTTCTCACAGTGGCAAAGAAATTAATTAATTGATAAATCCAGGCAGGCTATCAACTTTATAAAATAAAATTATAGGCGTGTATGTAATGAGATCGACGATCGTCATGAAAACTGCAATCTCTTAGAGAAAATAACATATCCAAAATTAAGTGGCCAAGGCAGCATTTTGGGCCGTCGCCCCGGGCGGCATTTCAGCTCCGTACGCCATTGCTTTCTCATCCTTTGTCCGGGACCTTGGTGTCACATTAGACCTTGAACTAACGTTCACGCGGCATATCAGCCTGCTATGCCGCGATTGTGTATACCAGCTGCGTCAGCTTAGAGAGGTCTTCCGTTCCTTAACCTTTAATACTGCCTTAATGCTTACCCACTTCTTTGTTGTTTCCCGTCTTGATTATTGCAGCGCCCTCTGCGTGGGTTTTCCGGCGACTCGGGTTGGGTGCTTGGTTCGGGTCTTACGCTCGGCGGCACGCTATATTGGTTGCATCCCAAGATTCCGCCATGTTACTGATTATATGCGGGATGTCTTGCATTGGCTTCCTTTCCCACAGTGGATCGCTTACCGGATCTCTTCCTTGGTCTGGCGCTGATGTGGTCTCTGTTTATCTACAGGAGCACCACCCTCAGCATCCAGCACCGTGGTTCTCCTCGCTCTTCTAGGCAGGCTGAGGTTCTTGTCTCCCGGTCGCGGACTTCTATTCTGCAGCGCCGTGCTTTTTCTGTTGCTGGCCTGCAATCTGGAATGGGCTTCCTTTGGCACTACGCCTAATGCCGAGAGCCCTTCAGATCACGTTCTATTCTAACTTCAAGACTGTTCGGACTTCGGAGTTGGGTCGGGTGCGCTCCTAAGTAGATAATCTTGAAGGGGCGCTATGTAAATCTCTGTAATGAATGAATGAATCATAATTTGCCAAAGAGCTGATGTAAAATGTTATTACTTTTAACCAAAAAGATTGTCTCCAAAATGGACCATTACAAATCAACAAATAAATTTATTTTCTTATGCTTTAGTTAATTGCTTTGATGAGTCTGTCTGTTTCTAGTCTACGTTGGTTGCTGGGACTTTGCAGCTGAACCCATTTTAAAAATCAAATTATGAAATTATAATTATAATTTTCCAAAGAACTTATGTAAAATGTTATTACTTTGAATCAAAAGTTGGTCTCCAAAATGCACCATTACAAACCACAAAATGAAAATTTTTCTTACCCTGGGGAGAGGGCACAGCCCCTCCCCAGACCCCTCCCCTCAGAGTTCTTCAAAACTGCGTAATTTTATGGAAGACCTGGTTACGCCACTGATTGTAAGACTATGGAAATCTGTCATCATAATCGCAATCTTGAGATTTCCAGCACCCATGCAAAGCTACCGTAAGTTATGGGTACCATCTTTTTCACAAGCTTTGAGTCAAGTACCTACACACAGGACTGGAAACTCCTTGTTTGATGTCTTGTGACTTGCTTTTGGTGTGGCGTATAATTGGGCAGTCAGGAAAATATTGTGTCTTGTTTGCATAACAAATGCATTCAGTTAAATTATTTTTATGAAGGAAAATTTATGAATAATTATGTTTGTAAATAAAAAATTGCCTGTTGAGATTTTAAACACCATATTTAACACCAGGCACAGTGGCATAATGAAGGGGGGCAGAGGGGGACAACCACCCCCGGGCGCAGCACAAGGGGGCACAAAATTAGCATTCAGTTGTACACAGTACTATGACAAGAACGATTGAAAGTCAACAAGAAATTTAAAAAGGGTCGCAGTAATGAACTCTTGCCCCTGGGCACTGAAACCCTTCGTTGCACCACTGATCAGGCATAAAAATTGAAACAGGCAACATCTATGAATAAGGTTGCAACTGGATATACAGTTATTTTGGCAAATTACCAATATCTCTATATATAGATTCCTTGGCTCTCAGTCAAGAAAAATCAATTGGCAGGTAGGGTCTGGTATGGTTCCACACTGAGATCTAAGGCTGAGCAAGTGAATAGTCAAACGGGTGGGGTGGATTTGTGTTTAGAATACGAGCAGCAAGAGAGGTAGAGGAAGAGAAGGTAGAGGACGAGAAGGTAGAGGAAGAGAAGGTGGAGAAGGAATCAGCATAGGATTTGTAGTAGAGAAGTGTTTTTTCTTCGATTGAAAGCAATATCTTGCAGAGATTGCAAGAGATGCAGAGTTGGTGAGTTGGTAGGATGGGTAGTATGTCATGTTTGTAAATAATGGCACAGTGGCTGATTGGTTAGAGCACTTTGGCTGTAATGTGGGGAGTATGAGTTCGAACCTTGCCCAATAGGGACCTTGAGCAAGTCCTTCGCTCACAATTGCTCTGCAATATAATTGTATCTGCGTCATCGTAATCTGTGCACTTGTGAACTGTGGAAGAAGGGCAGTGTCAAAGTACAGTTGTATTTTATTGTATATTGTATTGTAAACAGTATCGAGGCTGTTGCAGTTGTTTATATTTGTTTGGAAATATGTCACATTCACACAACAACAGATTCCTATTTGAATTTTGCTCACAGTTATCTGTAATGTGATAATGTGTTCTTAAGTGAGTGTGAATGACTTAACTGTTCTGTATACTGTAAACCTTGTTAGTCTTCTCTTATTATTTTACGATATTGAATTAGTGCATAAATATAGACCATTTAAATAGACTAAAAATCATTCTGCCATCTGAAACACATTTAATGCTAAGGCTCAGACCCAGACATAACAGGTTTGTTTGACCTTTGTGGGTTGTCCTTTTGACAATAGTAGCAGAAATCTTTTGAAGTTTATCTTATTATTGCATTACGCTTGTACTATTCTACTGTTGGTAAATCTGTAATTGGCTTCACTGAGTCAATATAATAATAATAATAATAATATCTTTTCTTTAATTCATAAATAAATCATTCAATGTCCTTGGAGTAAATTAGCAGTTTGTAACTACCCGGGTAACTGCTTATAAAGCTGTTGAAGAATAATTATGGACAAGGTGATAGTTGTTTATGTTCAATTCATGCTGAAGGCACGAATCTCTTGAAGACAGGTTACGGCATTGAAACATGTGGCTATGTGTTGAGAGTCAGTTGCTTGGTACTGTGTGCATGTAACGCATCCTAAGAGTAGCTTGCTGCTGATGATGCTATAGAATTGTCATCGTTAGAATTATAATTACACACCTATTATGTGTGTTGTTATCTTGTTGAGGCCAGTGCCTTGATGTTGCTATCAGCCAAATTCAGTGTTTCTGTTACGTATTTATAACTATGTGTCTTGATGCGTATATACACGGTGAACGGAAAAAAACCGAACCTCTCCTGTTGCTGCAATAATTTATGTAATAATTTGTACATTTTAATGAAACATGGAGAAACTTAAGTTTATAGGACATGAATCAGATAACTATCATTTGTTGGTTATAATGTGTGTTCAAAATTCCCTCCTTTGGCTTCCACACACGCACAAAGACGAGCTCGCCACTGTCTAATTGCTGAATCGATTACAGCTTGATCAAATTCGTCCCATGCCTGTATTATGCGCTGACGCAGTTCTCCGACATCGCGAACCTTTGTCTTGTAAACCTTTTCTTGCATCACAGACCAGATTTTATAGTCCACCGGATTAAGGTCTGGGCTATTTGGAGGCCAAAGTGCAGGGGGTATGAAATCTGGAGTCTCGTTTGTGAGAAGTTCAACGGTCTCGCGAGCTCGGTGAGCAGGAGCACCATCCTGTTGAAACGTGTAATATTCGGACTGGTATAGCGCATAATTATAAAATATACTTAAGTCTATTGTGGGGGAAAATAGTTTACATTTTTGGTGTTAATTTCTCTTTTTTTGTAGAGGTTCGGTTTTTTCCCGTTCACCGTGTACATGTTGTAACATGTGATGTGGTTCTCTTGGTGTTTAGGTTTATGTCGCAAGAGCTCGGAAAAGAATTTGGTCATTTTGCCGAATCTGTCCTTCCAGCACTCATTACTTTGATTCCAAATTCAGCCAAAGTTATGGCCTCATCTGCCACCATATGCATTCGTTTCATTCTTCAGGTATATTACCTTGATGAGGAATCTTGTATAAATTGCCTTTGCTTGCATTTGTCCATTACCTGTCAGCTGGTAGTCATGTTTGCGTGCCATGATGACGCATAAGGGTTGCCATAAGAAGTCGATTCTGTAATGATAATAAGATTAAGTAGCCCTTGTCTGACGTTAAAAGGTGACCTCTTACAAAATGAGAAGCCAAAAGGAGCAAACATTTTGTGGTACACAGTGGATGGAGGTATGACTGAGTCACCCTATGAAGTGATTGGCAATTAACAGGGATATTGAAGCAGTGGAGCAAACCAGTTGTGTGTGAGCAATAGTATTGTGTTCGTGTAGTTTCTCAAAGGACTACCATCTCAGCTCGTGACTTTTTTGTTCTGTCGGCCCGGACTTCCACGGTCCAGCATAGAAGTTTTGCTGTGGTCGGCCCATCCTTGTGGAACAAGCTGCCTAACAGCCTGCAACATGAGCTTCTCTGCCTCTCTTTGCCTCGTTTCCACTAACGCTTAAAGACCATTTTGTTCTATTGTGGTTTCTTTGTGTCAGGTCGGGGGCACCTCTGATGAGTCTCTCTTGTAATGGTGCTATATAAATGTTCAATTACAATTGCAATGTGCCTAGCCTATGGTAGGACATGTTGGGTTTTTAGTTTTGACTGTCTTAGGTGTTTCACGCTCAAATCAACCTTCTATGAAAACTCCCTAAAAAGGCCTAAATAACTTAATTTGGATTGCCTCTGCATATCTGGCATGTTAATTTCTCTTTTTCTTACTCATATTATTTTTATTAGTATTATTATTAACTGTATCTCTTAATTGTGTTTAATATGGGAAGTTTAATTGCCAAATTATAAGAAGTTGACAACATGGAGACATCTGGTATTCATTAACTCATGAGACAGTGCATTTATGCTTTTGTCTGAAAACCTTTTCAGAGGAAGCAAAAGGCACTACCAGTAAATAAATAAAGTAAATATCCAGTTGCATTGCCAGTACTTTAAAGTCATCATGGTTTTGATTGTTTTTTCCATGTGTTGTTAACAGCATACTCATTATCCACGACTAATTCCAATCATCACTGGGAACCACACTTCCAAATCCAGTGTCATTCGCAAGTGAGTCTTACATGCTACATCACGTGTTGAACGTCTTTGCATTATGCTATGTTAGGCACTTGTGTACACTGTTGTACAGATGTGCAACCCGATTAATGGTAACCAAACAGCTAAACAGGACTATATGATTACAGTACCACAAAATAATGGTGGCTATTAGCATTTTAAACAGCATTAAAGTTATACAAAATAATTTGATGTTTACAATGGAGTCAACTTAATACAATAAAACACTTATAAAAAAAACAGTGGCCAATCCTCTCCTTTGCCATCTCATCTAGTGTATGGTCAGAGTTTTCATTAATAGCTGGGTTGGCTAAGGGCACAGGTGTAACAGAAATCTCTAACCAAGTTTCTGCCCTGGCGGGGATTTGAACCCCGACCTCTCGATTGAGAGTCCAGCATCCTAACCACTACACCATCGAGCACCAATAGCATGAATTGAGAATCAAATGGCAAGTCCTGCGATGAACTGGCGAGGACCTTGGGGTTTATCCATTGCCTGCTGAATGACCTACAGAAGGGAAATGAGTGCCTCCCCTGAGTTCAGCTGTGGCATGTGGGACCTTTACACTAACCTATAGTATCGTATTAGTAAGATTTATTGTTTGTGTCTGTTCTTCAGACAGTGTTGTGAGTTTCTGTACGAAATTGTTCATACGTGGCCAACACATGTCCTTGAACGACACATTGCCGTTCTACAAGATGCCATTAAACGGGGCATTGGAGATGCAGACTCTGATGCCAGGGTCTTTTCTCGCAAGTAAGCAATGCATCCACTCAACTCGTTTGATTTCAGGTTAATTATGCAAATTTCTAGTTATTTTTTAGAACTTAGAGACTTAACATGAAGCATCTCTGAAAAGCACAGCATTATTGATAAAGGATATTTTAATTCAATAGTACTGTTACCTAAGTTGTAAGCATTTTAAATGTGCTAGGAAGGCACCCGGAAAGGAAATTATTTTGTGAATATTTTTAATTGGGTGTGAACTGTTGTAAAAGACATTTATCATGATATATTTAAAATATTTTGTTTTTGTTTTGGACTACTATTGCTAAATTGTGTAACATGGCTGAATATTGAAAAGATAGAGGAGAATAAGATTCAGCAATACTTCTGTTATGCTATAAAACTTAGGGTTTTCATGGCTTAATTTACTAAAATAAAGTTACTTCACAGATTTATTTCTTGTTATATTCATTCCCAAATAGTCATGAATAGCTTTATAATTTACTATTCAGGAGGATGCTGAGTCTGTAATCCAACAATTTAACTATAGTAATAATAATAATAATAATAATAATAATAATAATAATAAAAATAATAATAATAATAATAATAATAATAATAATAATTATAATAAGACATAGGGCCTTCATGTGTAACAAGTGTAGTAAATAAATAAATATCACATGTATACCCTTTTCAGTTTATCTATTGGCCTCAGTATCAATCCTTTTGGGCTTTATTGTCGTGAAGCTCTATTGATTGATTTTGATGACAAGTCAATATTAGACAGGTATTCAGCTGAAATAATTTGCCATGTGCAGAGCATTCTGGGCGTTTTCGGAACACTTCAAAGGCCAGGCAGACAGTCTGCTCACTTCTTTGGACATTTCGAAACAACGCCAGCTGATTGGTGAACAGCAGAGCAACTCGTCAAGCAACACTTCTCTCAACAGCATTGGTCGATCGCTGACCTCTGGGTCACTCAGTCATAGGTCATATAAGACGAGGTCGGTCAGCACAGAACGCGGTCCATCATCTGGTATAGTGTAAGCAATGCATCGTATATGAAGAAGTTTTGGTGTAGAAAGTGTTTTCGCATCTTCATCTCATATTTGTGAGAAATTAGTAATTGTCTTAAATGTAATGTAATGTAACAGAATACTTTTATAGTGCATCTTAAGAGCCTCTCAGAGACCCTATGTTTGTAGCTAATTAATTATGATAGTTATTATAGTTAATTATACTATGCTTTGAAATTGCATACGTCTTTATGACATAAATTGCATACTGATATTTTAATTATATGCTTACTTGCATAGAGTTCAGTACCAGTACTTTAGAGTGACATAAGTTGAATAACTGGCCATCTTTCATCTTAATTTATCTGAATTCCTGGAATCATCTCTGTTTATTTTTGGGTGTTCTTAGAGTTCTCATGTCAGGACCAATTGTTTCATTGTCGTCTGATCCACAGTTTTAGTAGATTCTTGTATTGTCTTCACTGGTTGAACTAGGACCCAGGTCCAGGTCGGTAAAATGGAGCAACAGAGTATGTGGTTTAATATCACTGTGGTCTATATATCTGACTTCTATTGTGGTGTAGTGCAGTTTGGCGGAATAAGCATTGATCATCCGTCTGAGCCTAGAAACCATCACGAATTATGGTGCAATGTGATTACGTCTTACTGTGCCTGTCATGGCTCAGAAATTCTGCTGCAGTACTTTCAAAAACGGTTGTGTTTAATGAGTTTAAAGGAAATAAAACAAAGCGAATCTAATGCCAGATGAACTTGCTGACTATTGCCAGCTGAACGTTAAGCAAAGACCAGTTTAACTGCTCAAAGCTTATTGAATTCTCTGACACAGCTGCAGTGAATTTTGTTGATTTTTTATTTGTTACTATACTTGATATCAAACACACGTGTTCTCAAGTTGACATGTGGATTAGGATGCATGCATAGTTCATGTGATCTGTTTAATATGATCTGTCAGGAGGCCCTACTGCTTCTCTCCACTGTCTTGTCTTTTTTCTCTGGTTCCCTCACCCTGGGAGTGCCTCTGATTGTGCTGCACTGCAAGAGGCGCTTTAGAAATTCTCAAATGCAAAATAATTGATGGCTAGTTTTGCAAAAGGATGATCAGTCTTTGTATTGTATATACAGGCGTTGTTCGTCTGCTCTTGGTCATCCAATACACAGAACCACCTCAGATCGCTGTGGTCAGTACTTTACGTTTTGTAAGATACAATAATTTCTCACTATATAAATGTTCGATTACATTACATTGAATACAATTATCTTTATTTGTCTGAATTTATTAACTGCCACTATTTAATAACTGAACATCATTTGATGGCACTGAGCAATGGCAATTGAAGGAACTGTTGAAGGTTCCCTACACAGTAACAATCACAGGGGACCTAGCCGCATCTCAGGGTAGACACGCGCTGCATTACTACGTGAGAGTTTAAATTGATCAGCTATTGTGTCATGAAGTCATGTTGCAACATACATGCACGCAAGACTGCGGCTACACTAGATGAACAATATACATGAAGACTTACAAGACTTGCATTAAGAAGGAGAAAAGTACTAAATTCGGCAAGTTACTTACTTAATTATAATTGGACAGCTGTTTAATACTTCCATCAGCCATAGTACAAAAAATGTTTTTCTTCTTCATTATTTCGCTTAGATAGTTTGTTGGTTTTGATAGGTAATTCACTGATATTATATGCTTATCATTCGCTAACACTGATTTCTGTCACTCATTCAAAAACTGTGTCATTTGTATACTTTTAACCTTTAATGAGCAATTACATGAGATTTTTCTTTTCTTGCCATACATTGGGTTTGCACTCTATCAGCAGTATGGTTGACTTAACAATACTTTCATAAGTATGGTATAGGTGCTATATAAATGTGGAATGATGTTACTTGATAATTGGTGTGTATTGCAGAAGGTGCTGAGGGTGGACGACCTAAACAGTCGTCAAGTGCTGTGGATCTAGTCTCCCTTGCGGACAGCATAGCCACCTCGTCTAAGATTGAATCACGGAGCTCGCAGCATAGCAACTACGGCTCATTGCGTAAGTCTTCAACTCTTCTCTACTAATTCATTAATATATATTAGACTGATAAGACCAATGACATTTGATGCTTGCTGCATCTAGTGTGAGAACGGCACAACATCCTAGAAAAGTATTATCACATTGCAATTGGCCAGGCAGGTTTCTACTGTTTTTTGCTGAAGGCCAGATTGTTTTGATGTGTGCCTTTGAGAGGTTTTAAAAGGTTTAAAAAATGCTGTATATACAATGCCATAAACATTACAGTAAACGTGCTGTTACCTTACCATATGGCAGAAGTTAAAGAGGTCATTTTGGGGCCTTCGTACATATGCTTAGGTTCTAAGCATATGATTTAATACTAAATTGACCAAAAGTAGTTTGTTCTGGTTGAGGAGCTATATAAACTGACTATATAATGCAATATAATACTTTAGGTAATGTTCCAACATCTCTTTGTCTGATTCAAATGTCTGCTCAAATGATCAGTGTTTTCCGATTTGTTTTGAGGCATGCCATGGTTTTTGTTTATTGGTAAAACTATCAACAATTTCTGCTTCTGTGCATTTTGTTTATCAATTCTTCTTCAGACGCTTCTACATGTATAATGAGCTATGGTTCAGTTCATGTCAAGACTACATCTGACAAAAATCTCTTGCTCTTTGTGATAGATAGATATTCGTTTTATTATCTGACAGGTTGACAGACCGCAACCAGTTACAATAGAAATATCTTAAATAATGAAATCAAATTCAAACAACAACAAAAATCAGACAGGTGTGCAGTCAGGTGAGACCTAGGGCAAGCGTTTGTAAAGTACTCGAGGGATAAAGTTCTTCACGTCCTTAGCGTGTGTTCTTATTGTCATCAAGATGCATCAAATGAATTGCATCAACATTTAGAGTACAATTGTGTCGATGGAGATGTTAAAACCAGTTGTTGAGCAGGATCTAAAACTGCTAAAGAGCCAGTTGAGTAGTTCATAACTGAAGGAAACTTTTTTAAATCCTATGACCAGATACTTCAGTGAATGTGTTTTTTCTACGACTGTTTGAATGAGCACTTCATGTGGAATTTAATAGAGTAGTCATTATGTCAGTGACTGGAACATGATGCTGTCCTATAACATTTTTGTTGACTTGATGTTTGCAACCAATTATATGGGAGACAGGCTTAGGTAAGAGGACATCTTCATTTTCCAAACCCACTGAGCAACTGGCACGCAGTTGTGATGAAAAGACGCTAAGCAGCGCAATGAAGTCGGGTGAGTGGCAGAAAGTCTGAGACTGTCACTGGCACGTGCTGCTTTGTGGAAACTTGTTTCTTGTTGTGCTCATAGTAATGTCTCTAAATCTCAAGGAATATTTGACACTGTTTGAGAAAAGCGTTGGTAATTTTTTAAATATCTGTGTACTTTGCTTGACTTTGTTTTATCTTGATTTCCATTTTATTTTTATAACTGCAAACACCTGTTAACCCTTTAACGATGAGCTGCGTTGGTTTCCCAGTCACTTTTAATACGCTGTCATCGTTAAAGGGTTAAGTCTCGTCTACTGGCTGTTTTTCAACCTCTAGCACTCGTCACCTTTGGTAAATGTTGTGCACTTGTTTTTTCAGTGGATTTTTGCCATCTTTTGAGTTTCTTTCAAGTTGATTTATGTTCTACGTTGGATTTGTCTGCGTGTTTGTATTAGGATTGATAATTTCTTGATAGTACCGTCTAGACGCATTCAGCAGCGTGCATACCAGTAACTGTGAAAGTGGAACTTGAGCTATTTGGTGTGCAGTATGTGTTGAGTAATTGCCCTTACAGTGGCATTCCTGACGATGTTAATGTAGGAAG
Source organism: Aporrectodea caliginosa (assembly GCA_020284085.1). Classification (NCBI taxonomy): domain Eukaryota; kingdom Metazoa; phylum Annelida; class Clitellata; order Crassiclitellata; family Lumbricidae; genus Aporrectodea; species Aporrectodea caliginosa. Next base: position 381,554 of record JACEVL010000189.1, read on the forward strand.
GAGATATATAGGAAAGTCTGCGGTCCAAGTCGTCAGTCTGGTATGATGCCTTGCTTGATACACAATCTCACGAGAATAGCAAGGCTCGTGCAGTCAGTTTAATTGCTTCTTTCTCTTATCTTGTTTATTCTTTCCTGCTTCGTAGTTCTGTTTGTTTCACTTTTTGTAAACTCGCCTGACACTTGCTGTGCATTTGCTCTGATGCCCAGATGGCTGGCAGCAGCATTCCTCAGGCTTTGTATCAAAGGGACAATAGAGTAAGAGCGATTGTAGGACGTGATAGCCTATTGTTTAGACTGCTTTCTTTGTTATGTGGAGAGGACGGGATTGAGCCTCCCCTGAGACGGTTACTGTGTAGAGGCACTGAACAAGTCCTTCACTCGCTCAGCACCATCGATTGATGCCTGGGTGTGGTCACTGTGGTGTTTCATTAATGTATAATAACAATAACAAGAGCGTAGGAAGAACTGTAGGAAGAGCATAAGAATGCAGTTCACTCTAGAAACACGTGTGTGCATGCATGTGACTGTGTGCGTGTGTATGTGTGCATGCTTGTTTGTGTGTACCATTTATATGTTCATTCATTCATTCATTCATTCATTCATTCATTCATTCATTCATTTGTATAGCATCTCTTCAAGACAACTACTCAGAGGTGCTTCTGACTCCAGCAGAACAGTTTTATGTGTTTATTTTATAGTCTTATTTATTGTTACTGTGAAATCACATTATTGTTAAGTACTAGTTATGGATGTATTAATGCAAATATACTATTTCAAATTTGTTAAACTGAAGAAGCATTCAGAAGTTATGTTTGATTTCAATGTACAGGTTTATGTAGAGTAAGGCAGCAAAGCAACATTTAACATGACTCTTAAACTGACCAGTGCAGCATAAGCAGATTAGTCAGTCCATCAGAGAAAGGTTACCAAACGCTACTTCTTTCAGAATGGATTACTGAGAATCAAAAAGCAGAGATCTTGAGGAACACTATGAATTTCGCTATTCAAATTTTTTATGTAGGGACTTTCTTTTCACCCTTTAGCCCGTCTTCATTCTTTCTGACTTCTTGGGTCTCAAGTGAGTCTTTTGGGTGTAGTAGCACCCACTGAACCCTTTGCCCTTTGTATTTTGATGATGGTGATGATTCTATAACAGTTTTCAGATTTCATTAGATAAAAGACCATACAGATTTTGCTGTGAATCATACGGCCAAAAGGTGCATAGTTTAATTCATTCTCTGCATTTATTACGGAAATTTATATAGCACCCCGTCAAGGTGACTACTCAGAAGCGCTCTTGACCCAACCCCAGCTAAAATGGACGGTCTTAAGGCTGCAATAAAACGCATCTGAGTGAACCATAGGCATCAGGCGTAGTGTTAATGGGAACCCATTCCATACCATAGCGCCAACAACAGAGACAGCACAATGCTGTCTAAAGGCAGTTCACGCACGGGGAACGAGTTCACCCTGTGTAGAGGAGCAGAGAGCACAACGTCCCTGCACACCCAGATTGGAGCAACAGAGCTTTTGTAAACATGCAGGGGCGGCACCTAAGACGGACCACCACAGCAAAGCTGATGCACAGTCCGCTGCGGGATAGTGAGAATCCGCTGCGGGATAGGGAGTTTAAGTGTATGTGAAGGAAATCAATAAGCAATACATTTTCTTCATTCTACTGATTTCAGCTCGACCAAGGAAAACATCTCTGACTGGAGGATTGGCTCCTCTTCCGACAACATCCTCCGCTGATCGCAGTCGGTCACGCTCCCGAGTCGGTGTTTCACAGTCACAGCGTAAGTTGTGTTATGTGCAGCTGAAGCATACGTGACCTGGAATGACCTTCCCCATAACACTAGAGCTGAGCTAGTCACCCTGTCTCTTTCTCTCTGTTCCACAAGCGCTTAAAATCTCTTGTGTTTGATCGAAGGTTCTCCTCGTCGGTTTGGAAGTGCTACTGATGAGTTTTTCTTTGAAGTTGCACTTTGAAGTTGCACTTTACAAATTTTCATTTATTGTATTGTATTGTATTTGAACACTTGTTATAGCGCCCCTACCAGATTTCCCATTCAGAGGCGCTCCCGACTACTGCACGAACGCTGAATCGGAGTTTCACGCCGAAGCGCATGAGCAATTGCGAGTGAAGGACTTGCCCAGGGTCCCTACGCGGTGACTTTGAGGTGGATTCGAACCCGCAACCCTCCAGCTGCAAGGCACCGAACATACCCCTAAACCACCGCGCCCCAGTTGTATTGTGATGTGTTGTATTGTGTGTTGTATTGTACTCCACGTTTATAATGCGACCGAGCCACCCGCAGTAAAGATCCGAGAAATTAATCTCTGATAAACCGACCCGACCGGGAAGCGAACCCGGGGCGCCGGCGTGACGAGCAGGCTACCAACCCACTCGGCCACTCAGGATCCTAACCATAACCATACATTTTATTGTTATGTTATACGGAATTGAATTTCATAATTAAAGTGGCAGTTCAGATAGTAGTGTAATTAACACACAATCGATAATATTCATAGATAGAAATAAATATTGTGTAAATTATAAAGGAATAATTATAAAGACTATATTAGGCTAGATAGGGCTATTGTTTTCAATGCAAGTTTTAATTTGAAATGGGATCAGAGTTGAGAATTAGAGATTTGACTTGAAAGATTTAACTGTTTCTTCTATGCTTGCTTGGCTATGGTTGTTATGGTGTCTGAATAATTTGTGGAATAGAAAGAAGAAAATTTTTAGATATGCTGTCAAAAAGTTTGATCATTTCTTCTGAAATAACGTAAAGTAAAAAGCTCCCTTGAAACTTTGTTGCTAGATATTTCTTTAAAATAATTCCTAGGCATTACTGAGGTTTCCTTGAGTTACTGCTATACACACTATAAATAACCTTATCTAATTACTGATGAAAAAAATGGCTTTTTATCTTATCCAGCTGGCAGCCGATCAAACTCTCCAGCTGCCCGGCTTAGTTACATAACCCACATCCAGCCGGATGTTGTTCCGTCGACTCATGGTCCCGGCTCCAGTCGGGGTAAACCCAAAACAGGAATTCCCAAGAGTCAAGGAAGCAGCCGTGAAGGAAGTCCGACCCGAGTCTATGGTATGGAAACATGGAAATCTACAGTGTCTGCATTCATTCATTCATTCATTCATTCATGCATTCATTTGATGAAAGCAGTTTTATTGTGTCCCTCCAAAATACCTACTCAGGGGTAGAAATGAAAAGAGTTATCAAGTCTTATGCTTTGTTATTAATATAATCTGTCAGTAATTCTTGTGTGTGTCTTGTTTAGGTCGTGAAAGACGGTTCAGTGGGCATTCGGGTGTGGCCCCAAAACAGAGGAGCCGGACCACAGCGCCACAGCGAGTCTTGCTTCAAGGAGAAGATGGTGAAGCTGCAGTGGCTGATGCCCTTGTATGTTGTTGATTCTCACTTTTATCAATTTCAGACTGGAGGCAACAGTTTCCAGTATTTGAACCCCAGCAATTTCAAAGTCATTCCAATTCATGTATTCCAGTTATTTACACTTCATTTCTGTCATTCAGTTATTGAACTTGACAAACCATGTAAGTGAATTCTAAATTTGTTTCCTGGTAAGTTTTCTTGTTTATTATTTTACTGCTATGGATAGTGGATAGTGGTAAATGGTGGTTATGGTTGTTGGCACATTCTGTTGCATTCTTTGTACCTGTGAGTCGTTTGCTTGATCTGTGTTTCAGCATCGACCGAAGGGCAAAGGGTCAAGTGATACCTATGACAGTGATGACGCAGCCAGTGAAACTTCCAGTACCTGTTCGGACAGCAGTTACTGGGCGTGTGGACGCCAACTGACCGAGGTCAGTTTATTGTTTAATCTCACCATGTTAAAAGTAGCAGGTAAGATACTGGTCTTTGTGCTCTTCGAGTGGAGGCAAGCTCAGCTGAATCACAAACATGAAGAATCAGAGCAGTCCTTGGCCCATGTGCAATACAGTTATGCAATACATTGTGTGATGTCAGGTTGTCTCTGAGTAATTCATCTGGAAGAGGCACTATACAAATTTGCAATTACAATTACAAAATTACATTTAAAAAATTACAATTACAAGATTACAATTACAAAATTACAATTACAGTTATCATATTATTTAAAAGTGTATAATTTTAAATGGCTTAATAATGATGATGACGGTATTGATGAGGTTGGTGGCAAGAATGATGAGGATGAGGCTATAATGATCAATACTTTAACGATGAGCGTGTACTAAAAGTGACTGGTAAACAATGCCGCTCATCATTAGAGTGTTAAGGAACAATAATTTTGATAATATTACTAAATTGTTTTGCAGGATATGTCAGAAATCATTAGTTGCCTATCGAGTGGTGCCTGGGGTGATCGTCGTGATGGGCTGATGGCTCTTCAGAATCTCCTGAATAACAATCGAACATTAACGTATGTCTTCTATGTTGTTCTCATTTCTCTCTTATGCTGCTAGTGTGGTTGGTTGTTCCAGGGTCTTGTTGCTTTTAGGTAGACTTTGTTCTTAACTGGACTTTGTTTTTACTTTATGGTGTCATTATCAGTAACCATTGGTTTTATGTGTAGAAACTCCAATCAAAAGTCTCAGGTGATTGCTCAAATTATTATTTTAAGCAGTCTTAACTAGTTTTGAAGCTGTTTAGGCATTTTGATGAATGGTTAAACGGTTCAATTCAGTTGTATTTGAATGATACTCTGGATTGTTGGAAAATCTTTGCCAGGCAGTTTTTATTCTTCTACATTTTTGCCTTGTCACTTTTCTAGGCGTTCTGAGCTGAAGAAAGTGACGGACATCTTTTCACGCATGTTCCACGACCCACACGGCAAGGTGTTTGGTGTTTTCATGGAGACCCTGGTCAACTTGGTCGCTATTCACCATGACGACCTGTTAGATTGGTTGTACATTTTGCTGACAAGGCTGCTTAGCAAAACCGGAGCAGATCTCCTGGCTTCTGTTCAGGCAAAAGTGCAGAAAGCCCTTGAGGTTGTAAGGTGAGACCATTTATGTGTATTTATTCAACATTTCAGATATTAATAATAATAATAATAATAATATCTTTTCTTTAATTGAGCGCCTGACAAACGCACTGCGCTGTACATTTACATGTTATGCAACAATCTTAACTACTAACAGAACAGACAGCCTGCAATACACGGCGCTAATAGCAGCCTACAAAGCATATCAGGTGAGACGATTTATGTGTATTTATTCACCATTTCAGATATTAATAATAATAATAATAATAATATCTTTTCTTTAATTGAGCGCCTGACAAACGCACTGCACTGTACATTTACATGTTATGCAACAATCTTAACTACTACAGATGTTATCCAATGCGCTATCGGGCATTTTATGCCTGCAAAGTTAGTAAACTCTTATGTTCACTAAGTAGCAAGGTTATGCAAAAGTCTGAGTAAAATCTTTGTGTGCAAACGTCATTTGAGAGCGTAGTGGGATTGTACAGTGATCGCTTTGTCTCTGTTTTGAGCAAATTGTACCTACACTGGCAATGGAACTGGAATCCTGATTGTTTCGATTGCAATGAGAGTTTTCAGGATTTACCATATGCTTTATCATCGTTGGTCATTATGTGCAGCAGCCTGATTATTACTGTTTGTGATTTTTAAATGTTGCATTATGTCGGATTTTTTTCTATGTTGATTTTGCCTACACGAAGAAGTTACTGAACCTAATGCATTTTATTGATTTATCAGTTCTTGCTTTGATTTGTGGCTTTCAGAAGTACATTTCCTAGCAGTAACCAGTTTGTGTTGCTCTCAAAGTTCTTAATTGACCAGACTCAGTCTCCAAATTTGAAAGTGAGTTTATCCATAGTTCCATTTGTGTCTAATATCATTTAGTTTTAACCTTTTGGTAAATAAACAGTTGTTGTTATCTGCTTAAACATTCTGCTTAATATGACAATATCAGTCATACTAAATGAGATTGCCTCATTAATTTTTCCTTTACTGAACACTGTGAATAAGCAGTTTCTTTTTTTGAGGCAACAAATAGCAGAGTTTATGATAATAAGATTTGAAGATTATGAGAAATAAGGCATATGCTGCTGATGATGATAATAATGTGTTAGCAATGACAACCATTAGTTTTGATGGATAATTGCACCTGTTCTATTGTAAAGCAATGCCTGCAATTTTACATTGTCCATTACTATCTTTGCTGTCACTGTAGCCTTCTGAATAAATGGCAAAAACTTGATTTTCTTTTGTTCTGTGATCTCAGATGAAGGTATTGTTAACTGAAACCTCCTCTACGGGCTTCATTTCCAACCTGTTTTCAGCCCTTGATTTATGTTTCTTGTGGTTTATAGCTGCTTTCTGTGACTTATGCGTGTTGTCTGTAGTTAATTATTACACTAATTGTTATTTTAACCCTTTAACGACGAGTTGCATTGGTTTTCCATACATTTTAGTACATGCTTGTCGTTAAAGGGTTAAATGATTAAATGCGCAGGATTCTTCATAATTAATATGTCTCTTCTTCATATAGTCATTTTGTTGCATGCGTGTTAAATGTTGTTTGTATTTAAAAGGTTGGGACACAGTGAAGCATGAACATGTTAATATATGTGAGTGGGTTATATGTTAAATGATGGGCCTGTCATGTTCATGCATTTCTATTTAGTTTTTACACATAGCAACTGATCTTCACTGCTAAGTGGCTTTCAGGGAGAGTTATGCTATTGGAAATGTTGCTGTTACACTGTATGGGCTGTCGGTTGATGACATCTCAGTGAACAAATTCAGTCATGAGCTGCGTGCCAGAGATGCTCTTACAGAGGACTAGACCTGTTTTAAGTTCATTATTCTATTATTATTGTATAATTGTGGCATTATGCTATATACAGGTTCTTGTTAGGAATTAGTTTATGAACCAATTATATATTCAGTGACTTATTTCTGTTTAAGTACGTTATATGTGAGGTCATCCTGGTAGCCCGGGATGACTTCCTATTTCTATCAGTAGGCATCACATTCACTGCTAACACTATATGGGTTAGTGGTAGATACATTGTGTGAAGATTGCTGTTGAAACATTTGCTTGAAATGAAGCATCTGATTCTGCTATGCCCTAGCTAAGATCAGAAGGCACTATTGTATTAATTGCAGTGTTGTCATACATGTGATGGTGGTAAAGTTACTATATAAATGTCTGGTGGATGACACAGTGGAGTTGTTAGAGTGGCAGAGGAACATGAATTTTCTTGAGTCCAATTTAGTCCGAGTGATGCAGCTAATAAGGTTTGTTCGAGTATCAATGTCTGGTTTCCTCACACCTTCTGCGCTGGAACGATAACAGGTGTCTGATCTGCTTGTTACAGGTTAAGGTGTCGATGTTGATGTATCTCCATGGTCTCATTCAGTTGATGACTCCCTCAGACTTTTCCAACACCAGCGACATCCGTTTGGCTGTTTCGCGCATCATCACCTGGACAACAGAACCCAAAAGCGTCGAAGTCCGCAAAGTACTTTTGAGTTCCTCCTCATTGCTCTTCAGTTAGATCCTGCTTGTTATGTAATGTAACATGAACAGTGTTAATACATGAGGAACTGAAGATGTCAGCTGTATTGTACGTAACTGCTAGCAATACCTCTTTTTAACAAACGATCTCAATAGCTAAAAGTCTGGTGCATTTTTATGTCCTAAGAAACATTTCTAATCTATTGTACCTGTGTGATAAATATTCAGATTCGTTGCCAAACTGATGGCATCTTGCTACAAGACACAGCTGAATGTGACAAGGGTACTTTGTAGTTTAAGTGCATTTTATTTCTAATATCGCTTTAACGACAAGAGTGTACTAAAGGCAACTAGTCTTGGAAACCAATGCAGCTTTTCGTTAAAGTGATATTCCAGTCTGATGGTATTTTGATAAACAACTTGCTTTTAATATTGATATGTAAACTGTGCATTACATATTTTAAATGGTGGTTATTGATGAGAGTTATGCAGAATCAAGCTTTTTCTGTGGTAGGCCCAGTGATCTGGAATGGTCTTCCTTTAGAGATGTGTATACACCCTGGGACCATAGGCGTAGCTACACGAGGGCACGAGGAGGCAGTTGCCTCCTCTTGCTTTTTTTATATTCTGGAAATTCTATTGACCAATGACCCCAATAACCAGGATTTTGACAATGGTCTGTGAAGTTGCCTCCTCTTGAATTTAAGTCTGGCTACGTGCCTGCCTGGGACTCTGCCTGACTGCCTGGCACTTTCCTCACTGAACTTAAAAACTGTTCTTTTTTGGCATGTTGGAGTCGGGAGTGCCTCAGAGAAGTTTCTTAAAGAGGCGCTAAATAAATTCCTAATGAATGAGTTACCTGGTATGTCAAAGATAGTGTAGCCAGCAGTGATGATGACTATGGGAAATGTATCACTCAGATTCTTACTAATGATGCTTGGTGTTTTGCTGTGTCCACTTATAGGCCGCTCAGGCTGTACTCATTGCCTTGTACAACCTCAACACTCCAGAGTTCTCTGTCATGCTTTCAGTCCTCCCAAAAACCTTCCAAGTAAGATGAAAACAATTTCATTTATTCCTTCATTCCATCATTCATTTGTATAGTGATTCATTAAGAACATTTATTAATTTTGGCTGTTAAATAGTTAATTGCCTAATTTAATTTGACCATGTGCTATTTAGACATTGCTAAGTATTTCAATATTTGGTGTACCTGTTCTGTGAAGACTGTTTCATTTGTGTCTATGGTTTTGGCTGTGCTGCTTCACAGGAGGGTGCAAATCGTATACTTCAGAATCGCCTCAGAGGATCTGGGCAAGATGGAGGAGATGGCACACCTCAGAGAGGTGTCCCCAGTTCAGTCACACCCTCATCTGCATCGTTTCGATATAAGATGTCAGCCGCTGGAAGGTACCTACTAGTTTCTAATTTATTCAGTACAGTACTGAGTAGGAATCTTGAAAGGGTGCTATATAAATTCTGATTGATTGATTGGTTGGTTGGTTGATTGATTGGTTGATTGATTGATTGAAAATATTGATGGATTGAAAATATTGATTCATTGAAAATATTGATTGATTGAAAATATTGATTGAAAATATTGATTGATTGAAAATTTTGATTGAAAATATTGATTGATTGATTTATCGAGTTTTGAAAATATTGATTGATTGAAAATATGGATTGAAAATATTCATTGAAAATATTGATTGATTGAAAATATTGATTGATTGATTGAAAATATTGATTGATTGATTGAAAATATTGATTGATTGATTGAAAATATTGATTGATTGATTGAAAATATTGATTGATTGATTTATTTATTGATGTAAAATATTGATTGATTGATTGATTTAAAATATGTATAGATTTAAAATATTGATTGATTGATTGATTGATTTATTTATTTATTTATTTATTTATTTAAAATATTGATTGATTCTCAGAAAAACTTTTGTCTTGTAGCTATTCGTTGACCATAATTACACATGTATTGGAAACTAACCAATTTCAATTCATTAATGCTGCTGTTTTAAAACTGTTAAGCCAATTTTTGGTCTAGTCCTAAGCAGAATAGGTCAAGAGGTCAGTTTTAGATCAAAATTTAAAATGAAAAAACTTATTTTTAATACCTCTGTTCTTTCCAATACATCCAGGTTTGGTTCAGTTAATGCCGGGTCGGGAGCGCCTCTTTTGTAATATGGAAGTATGCATTGTTCTCATGCAGTATGTATGTCAACCGAACAGGAAATTGTGGACGTAAGTAGCTAATGTGTGAAAGAGAGCAGTGTCTCATTCATATGGGTCATTTGTGGAAGGTTAAGATGAATCATTTGTAGCTAGGCTGGCCCAGACTTTTTTATGTTGCAACGTGTTTTTTTCAGTGGTTCAATGGTTGGTGATGATTTGCGCTGACAGTTGACAGTGTGCATGTGTGTAAAAAAGCATCCTTGAAGTAGCTTGCTACTGACGATGCTATGTCGTAATTACATTTGCAATTGCAGTTGTAATTATGATGTTATAGGTTGACAAGAGATGGCCTTGAGGGTGGTGCACTAAACACTGTAGACATCTATGACTCGATTCGCCAGACTACAAACGACATACACAAACTCATTAAGGACGACGCGCATGGGGAGACGAAAGATGCACTGCATCGTGCTCATCCTTCTCTTCCTCCTCCTGTCTCCTCCTCCTCTGTCTTCCCATCCAGTTCATTGACCAGTCCACTTTCTTCAGAAAGCCGAATTCCAACTTTCCTCCACAACTCAACCGGAAAGCCAAGAATCAAAGAGGAGCTTAACAGCTTTGATGATCAGCGATTCTTTAATCCAAACTCTTACCTTGAACAGGTATTATATTAAAATAATTTCATTGTGCTGATGTTATTTGAAAACATTCTGTTTATAATTGAATGAGTTTTGTTGCATTGCTTTCATGTTCTGTTATGTTGGTTTAAGTAAATCACGGTTAAATTGCTATTGGGTTATATACACTTGCTAACGTCAGTTCCTTTGTTATAAACCATAAACACCTGCAGAGATACTCTAAAGGTGTTTGAAAAAATGTCCAGTACAAAATAATGAGGTTGATGTAACATGCTGTTCACATCCTGCTATAGAAACTTGTCAGAAGTGTGGACCTAAGGTTCAAGGATCATTTGATTGAAGCACAAACACAACACAGCAGTCAATGACCTTTTAACGGCACAACACACATTATGTGCATATATATATGGACATATTGTATGTACCGGTATCCATATAAAAATATATACCATACATATTTATATATAAGCACCTAACTAACATATTGTAATGTTGTCACAAAGTATAAATTATTGCTATAGCAGTGGGTGCTGCATAGGAAATTTGCAGGTTAATTGAGCACACCTCTGAGCGATTATAGAAGGGCACAATGAAGTTTTATTTACATTTAGGCAGGGACACTTAATGAATTGTTGTGTTTTGTCAAGGATCATTTGCATTCTGCTTTTGTGCTCTAATCATAATTGTAATCATAAAAGACTTCTAAAGCGCCACTCGAAAGCCAAGCACAGGGCACCAGCTTATTCACAAGCGCTGCGTCTAGTCAGAGGGGTTGTCCAAAAGAGTTGTCCGAAGGAGGTCATGTCTGGTTTCCAGAGGATCAGAGGGGCAGAGCAAATGTTAAGGTGGATGTCTTTTAGGTCGAGAATTGGAAGGTAACGGATCAGGTGAGTCAGGTTAAGAGTTCTTAAAAAGTGTTTTATATGTGTCGTTTGTATTGTATTGACGTTAACACTCTAAACTGTTGTGGTGTTTTGTGGTGTTGTGTGTAGGAACACTTTGCACTGAAGATGGAGAATCATTTGGGATCAGATGAAAGCTTCTTTAGTGAGGGTCAGTAAGACACAACTTCGTGAAATCGTAGAATATTACTACTTCTGGCCCTGTTTACGTGAATGCATGTAGTGTATTTTCATGGATTGTGTTTTATGTATGCTCTGTACACATATATATGTATGCATGTGTGTACTATGTATGTATGTATATTGTATAATGTGTGTGTATGCATGTATGTATGTATTTATGAATGAGTGTATTTATCTCCACTTTTATCTAGCACCTTTTAATAACCTCCCAGAGATTTTGTTTTTGTTATGATATATGAGAGAAGGCCTGTACTGTTTCAACAGAGAAACATTTACTGTGTAAGTATTCTTTTTATTATAATTTTCTCTATTAGTAATGATTCATATTTCATATTTATTCATATTTATTTAAGTTATTTATATTCTTGGAGGTAGCTGAAAAACAACTGGGTTTCAATTTTGAAATGAGACAAGGTAATGAACGTATATATCTTACACTTTATGATGATGCTTGAAATAATTACAACATCTGAATTTCTTGTGGTTTCTAGAAATAAAGTCAGAGCAAGGAGACATGATACAAGATATATTGGTCGAGTTGTCCAATCACAACGAGAGGTATGTCAACAGATGTCATCGACTGATATCTAACTGTTACATGCATGTTTATGCTGATGTTCACTGAGTAATCTTTACAATTTCCCATCCTAAGCCACATAACTAGACATTTTGTGTTTATGTTAGTGTCGGATCGTATATTGCTATTATCCTTATGCTCAAAGCATCAACTGATGGTCAAGTAAGAATCTTTCATGCAGCATGCTGTGAACAAACACTGTCGCCTTTAAAAAGCTTAAAATTCTCTGAAAATTTCCAAGTGCATTATATTTCACTGTGTGTTTGCATCAATGCAGATATTGTGGACGTTACTTTTCTTCATAATTTTCATCACCTTATGCATCATTATGACTCATCATTGGCACCGGCAACATGTGCTGTATTGCATCTTTGCCCTGAGTCAATCCACAGAACTGTTGTTGTGTCTGTTTGATTTGTTAGGGAGGAGGAGAGAAAGAGTGCTCTGTTGGTGCTGATGAAGAAGGCTCGAGAAGAGGGCAGCAATGTCTGGGACGAATATTTCAATGCCGTGCTGCTGATGTTGCTCGAAACATTGGGCGATAATGACGTACGTTTACATTCAGTCAGGGTTTTAGGGGGAGAAGTTCTATGTCAATAATCAGAGGTCAGAGAACACAAGTTAAATTGGCAAATATCAGATATGGGGCTACAGTACACGTCTTCCCAGCTGACTTAGTTTTAAGAGCGTTATAATGTCCATTAGAGATTCTTTACAGTTTGCACTTTAAGCCAACTCTGTGGTTATTCAAAGGCTGCAGAATCAGCGTACTTTAGCACTTTAATGACGATCATGTACTAAAAGTGACTAGGAAATAATTGCATCTCGTCGTTGAAGTGTTAAAGAACACTGCCCTTAATATTGGATGTGCTAGGTGTTTTTGCCCATGATTCTAAAGTTACCATATCTTTAATATAGGCGTAGCCTTTCTGTATGATTTGCTATTTATATTGTATTGTATTGTATTGTATTGTATTTAGAAATTTATAAAGCGCTTCTCACAGTAATACCCAATCAGAAGCGCTCCCAGTGCGAAGAACTCTGCGAAAAAAGAAACGTCTTAAGACAACGAGAAGAGACCGAAAAAACCCCAGTTAAGATCACAGATCGAGTAGTAGAGGGAAGGTCATTCCACAGCATAGGACCAACAGATGCATAAGCACGATGCTGGGCAGTAGCAGTCCGCGACCGAGGTACGAGCAGGTCATGCCGGTCTAAGGAGCGGAGTGAGCGACCAGAGGCAGCCGAAAGGGGTCGGCGAATTGAATCACAAAGATAGCGAGGGGCCAGACCTAAGAGCACCCTGGATGTAAGAAATAGAATTTTGAACCGAATTCGGGCGATGAGAGGAAGCCAATGTAAATGCTCCGTCATGAAGGTCGAAATGTGAGAGAAGCGAGGAAGACGGGCTATCAAGCGGGCAGCTGCATTAAGCACTGATTGTAGTGGAGACAACCGACATTTCGGAAGACCAGCAAGTAGAGAATTGCAATAGTCAATGCGTGTGCAAACGAATGCATGAACCATAGTAGTGAAAATAGAGGAGGAAACAGATCGCCTAATCGCTCGAAGACGTCTCAGATGATAGAAGCTAGACCGAGAAAGGTTAGATATGTGGGCAGCAAATGAGAGAGTACTATCCAGAGTAACACCCAGGTCGCGAACAGCATTAGAGAAGGTGAACAAGGGGAACCGCTGAGCAAGAATGGTAAAGTCTAATTTAAGGAGCTGTTGGCGTGTGCCGAACCAGATCAACTGAGTCTTAGCAGAGTTGAGAGAAAGGCGGTTGGATGACATCCAGCAATGAAGGTCAGAGGAGAGAGACTCAATGAATTGAGAAAGGACAAGTTGATTGACAGGAGGACCATGAACAAAGGCTTGAACATCATCAGCAAAGAGATGACCAGAGGCAGAGTGTTTTGCAAAAAGAAGAGGAATATCAGCAGTAAACAAAATATATAGTAGCGGACCCAGCACAGAGCCCTGTGGCACACCAAATTTAACAGGTACCCATATGGAGCGAGTGTCACCAAGAATGACCATTTGAGAGCGACCAGTGAGATAAGAACGAAACCAGTGTAGAGGAGATCCACTGAGACCAAAGGAGATTTCAAGACGCCGTAAGAGGATCTCATGATCTACCATGTCAAATGCTGAAGAAGCATCAAAGAGAGCCAAGAGAGTGACATGAGATTTATCAATAGCAGAGTAGATGTCAGAAAGAAGAGATAAGAGAGCAGTTTCAGTAGAGTGATAAGCTCTAAAGCCAGACTGCCTGGACGGAAGAAGGCCCGACTGCTCAAGGTAGGGAAGAAGCTGCAGAGAGACAAGACGCTCCAGGGTCTTAGAGAGAAAGGAGAGATTAGAAATAGGACGGTAGTTTTGAGGAATGCTGGGATCAAGGTTAGTTTTCTTGAGAGTGGGAAAAACAACAGCCCGCTTCTGGGAAGAAGGAAGAAGACCTTCAGAGAGAGACCTATTGAACAGGTATAGCAAAAACGGAACAATGTCATCCAATATGTCAACAATAACAAACGGTGGCAAAGGGTCCAATTCACATGATTTTAAATTAGACGATGTTAGAAGGCGACGCAGGTCCGATTCCAAGATGGGTCGAAATTCTTTGAATTCTGACTCCGTAGCGGTGAAGAGAGGAGGAGGCGAGCCTGCTGTAGAGTCCCGGAGGCCATCCAGCTTAGTCGTAAGCATGGCGAGAAAGTCGTCTGCAGAGAATGATGGAGTCGCAGACGTGCGAGAGGAACGACCCAGTAGACCAGAAATGGCCGACCAGAGGCGTCTAGGATTGTTTGCATTTCTTGTAACCAGCTCCTCCCAGTAGGCCGCCTCCTTTTGCCGATAGAGTTTGTGAAGAGAGCGTAGTTGCTTGATCCAGACGAGTCGATCGGCCGGATCCTTCGAGCGTCGAAAATGTCTTTCAAGGCAGCGAGTTCGACGTCGTAGTTGGTGACATTCTCGGTCAAACCAGACCGCCAGCGGTCGAACACGAGTCTTGCCACGTCGAGGCGGAAGAATCTTATCAAGAATGGTACTTTGTATCTCTCGTGGTTTCTGGTTTAACTTGTAAACACTGTTGTTAGATGGAAACGAAAAAGGTTGGATCCTTAAATTTAAGTATAAGTTAATTTTGTTGTCTAGGGTCACATCCGTGCTCTGGCTTTGCGAGTTCTGGCTGAGTTTCTCCGTTGTATGCCAGATCGATTTCAAGATTACGTGGAACTGACGACTATGAGAACACTGGATGCACACAAAGATCCCATAAAAGAGGTCAGGTCAAAAGTCATTGAGGTCAGGTCAAGGCTCACAGATGCAGCCTAGTAGTAATCGTAATCGTAATCATAATCTCAGACTTCAGCACTACTCGACAGAGCGCAGGGCACCAGCTTATTCACGAGCTTCAGTAATGCAGTAGACTTTCTACCTACAGCATCCTTTGTTTTAAACCTTGTTGGATCATTCGTTATAGGCATCGTAATCCATGCAAATTCAAGTACAAGGATGTATAACCATTGTTATGCTTTTGTCGTGTTTTCATTTATGCTCATCGGTTCTAGGATTAAACTGGGTTATGATTTTATGAAATTTAAGTTTCTTTGTTGTTGTCTTCGATTTTAAGGTAGCCTACTTAAGGTTGGAATAGATGATGATTATTATTCCTGTATTTATGAAGCACCGCTATATAATGACTGCAACAATCAATGGTGCTGAACATTGTACGTGAAGGACATGCTCAAGTTTTCTACAAAATAAACTATCTCAGGTGAAGCTTGAACCTGCAAGCAGTAGTAACAATCATAAGTGGGGCGCAGATGAAGCGGGTTGAAACCTGTAACCCTGGGCAGTAGTCATAATTGAAACTCCGATTCCGTGCTCATATATATATATATATATATATCCTTGTATATATAGTTGCTTGTGTTGGTTGTAATTGCTGGGATTTGGCTGTGTACAGGTGACGAGAGCGGCTGAGGAATGCATTACACTGATGGCACGGATCGTACCGCCATCCCGTTGCCATGTGTTTCTGAAGCCACTGATCGAATGTGAGGACTTTCCGGTCAATTTGGCTGCCATCAAAATGTTCACCCAGGTCATCGAAGAACATCAGAAGGATGACGTCATCGCTCTACTTCCCGACATGGTTCCAGGATTACTCAAGGTAAACGTTTCCTGTTGCTCAGTCCACTCAAACTTCATCTCTTTCAGATTGTGTTCTCCCCTTAGGCTCTTAGACTGTCCACATGTATTAAACTACTGGACTCTGACCATACTGACATCAGATTTTGGATTCATACATATGTTATGTACGTTCATACTTGCATGGATATATACTGATAAATATTGATACATACATACATATACCCCGGGAACATGCTTAGATATGTGCCAGATGTCTAGCACCTGTTTAAAAGTGGGGCCCTCCATTTGGAATGGGCTTCCACTAGAACTGCACGTGTTGCCTCGAAACAACGTGCCCACATTCTATACGTTGCTCAAATCTCTATTTTTTAGCTGTGGCTTGGCTGGGAGCACCTCTGAGTAGGTTTCTTGAAGGGTGCTATATAAATTCTCAGAATGAGTGAATGAATGATGCTGTACTTAATTTCTGTAGGGATATGAGAATTCACAAAGCAGTGTTCGAAAGGCAAGTGTTGTCTGCCTGGTAGCTATCTATCTTTGTGTTGGTGAGGCACTGCGACCATTTCTACAGGATCTCCATGGAAGCAAGGTAAAAATCAAATATCAGTGCTGCCTAGCATTACAGTACTGTTCAGTTCGAGGGAAAGTAGACAAATTTTAATTGGAAAAGGCAGCCTGATCATTGTACTGTTGTGAAGGACTGTGTTAAATGCCACAAAACGAATGTCAGATGCAGTGATGGGCAAAATACTCTTCAAAAGTATTTTGAAAATACAAAATAAAATAGTATTTTCTATTTTGACAATAGAGATCTATTTTCAAAATACTTTTGTGCCCATCACTGGTCAGATACATAAGTGCTTGTAATGTACTACTATGCTTTTGTGAGCATAAGCTAATCTAATGACAACCATAATCAATGATCACATCAAGTGAGATTGTAATCAAAATTCATTATCCATTGGTGATACGAGGTCGAATTCCCATAGGTTTGAGAATCAGAAAGACGTTTAATTCATTCTGTACTGTGTTAGGTTAAATTTGTGTTTTACACTTTTTAAATAGGTTAAACTTCTGAACGTCTACATAAAGAAAGCTCTAGAAGAGAAAGGAGGAGGAGGAAGCAACAGCTGCGCCACGTCTAAGGCATCCTCGCCAACATCAATGGCTGATGCTTAATGAGAACTATTCGTTACCCAGGATTAGCAACAATTCAGTCACTTATGACCTCAGTCATCGTCTAGATTAGTCACTTAACTATTACGCTTGGTCAGCTCGAGTTTTGTAACCTCTGCGTTTTTGTCAGTCATCTTTCATGCAGCTTTCTTTGTTCTTAGTATGAGAAAGAGAAAGAGCTGAGAGAAGCCGTTACCGTCATTTATGTCTTTTTGTCAGTACATACTCATTGCCTTTGTTCTGAGTTTTCTGATTTTGCAATTAACTTGAAAGATTTACCAGGTAATCTGAATTCCTGGTGAGGTTCCAGCCATTATTGCTTTCACGTGGAAATCCTGCCTGTTTACAATTTTTTTGCATCTTTTTCCTGTTGGAAACTAAACATTTTCGTCTGGTTTGTAGAATTTTCTTATTTCATGCTTTTTATTCTCTGTTATTATTCTGTATCTTAAAAGACGTTTTTGGAAGAATTCTGAGCAGACTTTTGTCCTTTGTCTGCTTTTAACGGCAAATCAGAAGTCAGAAGTAGTTGTTGGTCTAGTTTAAGTATTGCATATTCCTGTCAGTGGCAGCTTTAATCGGTGTTTCTTTAAAGTTTTGCTGAGTTACAGTAAGCGGATTAAAGAAATTGTTTTTAACTGTAGATTTTCAGTTGATTTTGTTTATTTATTTACCCATGTTTGTGTCCGTAGCTTTGAGCCCACACACTCTGATAGCTCATTAGGAATTTTATCCATTCCCTTTAGTCCATGCTGGTAAGCTTGGGAGACGTGACAATGACTGCACCAAAACCTATTTTTGCTTATTTTTATAAACACTGAAAAGCATTATTAAAAGCCAAGCCTTTCAGCAAAGTACCGGTAAAGCTTCCTTTGTCCCTTAGTGGCACATTGGGAAGGCACTCATTCCAGCTCTGTGGTCCTTGAGACGGTAATAGATGAATCCCATTGTCCTGGTATGTATAATATGCATTTGCCTATATATGTGTAGATAAAAAAATGGACAAGTGAAACTGTAGTTTTATTGCGTTTTGTTTGTGTAAATTTGTTTTCTTTTGTGTAAGTACTTGAATTGTTGTGAGTTAATTTATTTTGTAAATTTAGTTTGATCTTGCAGTGGAGTTAATTACTAGTGACATTGTTTATTTATAATCATATCAAGGCAGTTTACTCACTCAGCATTCTACAATTATATAATTAGTTACTTGCATTGCTTTCTTGTTTGTTCGAAACTGATTTTAAAATTGATTTGAAACTGGTTTATTTTAAACTGATTTCTGTAATAATGGAAATTGTATATGTGCTAAGAAATCAGTATCAACTTGCCTATAATGCTGAGTTATGCTGAAGAGTGAATGAGGCAATGATGAGAACAATTCACGATTAAATCATACAATATTTTACTTTTTCATATTTTGCTCAGTGATTTTTCATAGTGTTGTTGTACATTTATTAACCTTTTGGCAATTGTGGAGCGACAGAAATTACTACAGATGGAGCTGATCAAGAGAACTTATTGCATTTGTTTGTTTGCTACGTATCATGTCGTCCTTGTGTATCTTTTGAATATACTGTAATCGAACTCCATAAACAGTAGTTAGTCCGTTTTATCATGTGGCACCTACCACCGGTTCTATCTGGGTCAGTCAGTTGCTTTCTCAGTTCTGCTACCTCTTGCAAATACAATCAGAAACTTACACGTGCACAAATGCATGCAGACCAACAGATTTCTAATTTAAAAGTCCAGCCGTAATCTGAGCAATATTTATGCATGAATGTAATGTGTTTATATATATATACATATATATATATATACTGGTATGTACATAAGGAGTCTCCAGTTTGTTCTATGTGTGCATATATATATAAAAATATATATATGCACACACATATACATTCTGTAGACTCCTTATAGCAGCACTCTGCATGATAAAACAAATGCCGATATAGTGCAGTCGTGGACATAATTCCCTAAATTAGTTCAGCAATAGAAATGATGTCATTGTTGTGTCATTTTAAAGTGTTTCTTATTAGTGCTTCTGAAGACGGCTTTTATAGCAAGTGTACATGTGTCATTTTAAAGTGTTTCTTATTAGTGCTCCTGAAGACTGCGTTTATAGCAAGTTTCTGGTGTACGGAGTTATCGTTTGGGATGGCTAGGGCGGTGTTGCTTTGTCTTATCACTGCCGCTGCTTTTGGATTTGAGACTCATTTCGCTGCTGAAACTGTGTGAATCGTGTAAGTGCTTTTGTCATCGTACATGTATTTGTGTTTAGGTCAAAATGTCATGCATCTTTCAGATGGAGAATAGTCATTTTTAAAATGATTACAGTTGCACTACTAATTGTATAAAAAAGTTTGTATAAAGAAGTCTTAAGCTTAAATTATATGTTTAAGAGCTGTGCTGCAAATCAGCATGGCAGTAGAATGCTATCAGGAACTCTACATTCTGTTAGCAACAGAATCTGATGTTTCCGTCATACGGTTACATAGTGTTGCTGTGAAAATTATAATCAGTGCAATCATTGTCTTGTGCACAATGGATGAGTAAAACTGTCTGCATTGTTCATTTACTTGTCTGATTGCTTGAACTCGATGATGCGCTTGCTTGACCCGATTTAAGTGTGAAGATGTAGAAGTTGCATGATTTTCCAATTTTCAGGACAATATGACTTAGGTAGCTATGAAACAGAGCTTTATGAAGATTTCTGTCATTCTAGCCAAATTATCTGCATTACTAACTTTCATGTTGTATTTGATTTTGAAACAACTTAATTAAAAATTGTACTTAATGTTTTTTACTCAATTTTTTGCATATTTCAAGCAGGCATGATTTGTTATTGTCTGATTTGTAGAAGATAGCATAATTATTATAGTTGGTAACATTTTAATACTGTTTTTAAATGTGTGTAATGTGAATTCATGTGCTGTTGAGTAATGGAGCTATTGTGTTGCCTATAGGCGCGAGCTGTGTTTCTGTTTTAATCAGAACATTACTTTGAAGACATTTTTCAGTTGTATACGACCATGGAAATAAATATTTCATAACTCAGATGCGTATTCCTAAGTTATGGCAGTTGTAAAGGTTAGTTCTCAGTCTGTCATTGATTACATCCAATAGTTTATACTGTCAGTCACAAAAATTAGAGAAACTAAGACCTTAATAAAGTTATTATGGGTATATTTACTAATATTTTAGCAGGATAGCTTCCCGCTATCCTCCCAAAAAGCCTTTCATTCGCCAGATGGTGTTGGTCAAATGAGCAGTAGAACGTGATGGGCGCCTTGCATGGCTGCCAGTTAAATTTGACTCCTGTAATAACTTGTGATTATCCGTTCATATTATGAATTGTAATTAGGTGTGTCGGTTTGAAATAATAAAAAACGAAGATTGTTATTATTATTCGAAGGTTGGGGGTTCAAACCCTACCAGAGCAGAAATATGTTTTGAGTTTTCGTCTCCACTTGGACCTCCTGCTAAGTTCGCTACAGCCAAACTCTTAAAACATATTTCTGCCCTGACAGGCTACGAACACCCAACCTTCAAATGGACAATCCAGCATGCTACCCCTACACTGACCGTACACTTTTAGTTATGTGGAATAGCATGCAACCTGCGAGAGAACTGACCTACTCGCCGTTTCCTTCCATCTGTATATCGGTTAAATTCTTTTCATAAGTTACAATTTGAGGGCAGTTAAGTATACTAGTATTGTCTGTCGATCGTAATGAGGCCAAATGCATGTTTGCCCCTCCGCTCTCTGCCCGGTTGTAAATTAAGTTGATGTACCGTAACTAATTCACACACAAAATTTTCGTTCAGTCTAACCTGAACTGAACCATAGCATGTTAATGAGGTAATTGATTCCTTAGCTACTGTAGGCAGTGCGACCACTCTCCATTTTCTGAAATCCCAAGCTCTTGCCAGAAAAATCCCAAGATTGACCAAAAGTCTACCAAAAAATCCCAAGTTACCGAAACGGAAAAAGATCTGATGAAAATTAATAATATAAACGCACAGAAATCTCTCTGCATGCGTGCCTGCATCTGTGGTGTAACGCTGTTTCGACAATAATGGCTTACGTCATTCTACGTCATCGCAATAACCGCATGCAGACGTTGTCATAGCAACGCGAGATAATGCAACACGGGACGGAAGGCAGAGAAATACGGGGAAGGGAGGGTCTGACAGACTCACGGACGGACGGAGGGAGTGAGAAAGAGCGAGAGGGAGAGAGAGGAGGAGGGGAGAAGACACGCACGATCGCGCGAGAGACGTGGGGGAGGGAGGACGGACGCTGAAGGAAGGGAAGGAGGTACGGACGGCCGGGACGGACTGCAGAGAAGTACGGGGGAGGGAGGGAGGAACGGACGGATGGACGGAGGTAGGGAGGAAGATGGTGAAGACTTTTGTCAATCATAGCACGAGAAGACACATCTATTGACATTTTCAAATTGTTTTTAACCGTCTTAGGACGGGCAAACATCTAGTTAATATGATATGCGTTTTAACTTTTAACTATCACAATTCTTCACAAAAATGCCTAGTTATGAACTCGCAAAGAAAAAACCGGAGCACAACATTGAATTAACAATCTTTACAGGTTACAATAATGATAAAATATGTCTTTCAGACTGAACGAGTTTTTCTAATCTGATTCGCTGCCACTGTTGCAAAGTACTATCGGTACGGTAAAAACTAGTCTGTAGACCTTAGAAAAAATCCCCAGATTGCTAGGCAAAATCCCCAGATCCCAAGTCGGACCCCCAAATTCCCAAGATCTTGGGAAAAATCCCAAGCAGTGGTCGCACTGACTGTAGGAAACTGGTTTCAAAACAGCTGCTAAGTCAATTATGTCTGTTCAAAATTAAAGTAGGGCCTATAGGCCTATAGTAGGCTACTGAACACCACTGCCCGTACTCTAGCTGAAAGTGCCAGTCTTAAAAGTCTGCAGAAAGAAGGAGGGCGACACTAATCATCTTTGTTATGACAGTGTCGTTAAATAGCAACTAACAAAAGTAAGTAGGACTGGACGAATAAAATATCCAGAGGCATAATTATACAGTTTTCAAAGTGCTTATTCTATCATGTTGCACCAGTTGTCCCACAGCTAGGAACAACCTCCAGAAATCTATAGAGTTTATAAAGTTAATTGCTTATCCCAAATTCTTCACGGCAGTATTTGTTTTAGTATTAAAATAAATTAGCCTTGTCAATCGTATTTAAATTCAGATAAAAAATTTTACCTAATCAGAAATTAATTAAGTAAGTAAGTATGTGCTTTATTGAACCAAAGATCTTAGAGTCTTTTGATTGAACCGCCTGCAAACGCGTAATCTCGTTTAGAAAACAGTTAAATCTACGTGATCTAAAGTAGGGATAATTTGATATTTTTTAAAGAAGTGTTTAAACAATAATTTCACACAATAATCAATTTCTTACACTTCCATCCATAATAATATTCAATCTTGACAAGAATCAACTGCTCGGTTACATGCGCTATAAAAGTTCGTCATTGTGGGTGATGTAAGCGGCCGGAGCGATCGATAAACAACAACAAATGAACAGCTGAGACAAAGAGACAACGCGCACACTACGCTCAACAAGGGTTCGATAGTCTTTCGGTCATCGGGAAAAATGACCCTTTCGGGGGAGTACACGCTGGCAGCCCTAAACAACGAGAAGATCATAGAGGCCCTCGATCTGCAGAGGAATGAGACACGCTTTTGCGACGTCGTCTTAAGAGCGGAGAATGAGGTCTTTCCAGTGCATAGGTGCGTGTTGGCAGCTGCGTCGCAGTATTTCGCAAGCATGTTCGAAGAATACCATTTTGCCGAGAGCCGTGACAAAGAGGTGGAACTGCATTCCATCAACCCAAAAGCCCTCCGTTCGATTCTCAACTCCGTATATACGGGTATTCTGAAGCTGGACACCGATATCATGTACAGCGTTCTTTCGGGCGCCGATCATTTCCTGATGACGGAGGTAGTTCTTTGTCAAAATTTCGCTTACTGGGTCTCTGAAATGTTGTGCGCTTTTATTGGAAGGGGGAAATTTTGATGTTAAACAATTCCTAAGGATGGTATTGATAGGTAAAAGCAGAATCCTAATTGGTGGTTTGTTTCGACGGAGGCGAGGTAAAATTTGGTACGAACAAAGAGTTTACGATTAGCATTATTAGGTCATTGTCCGGTGCTAGTTGGTCAAGGAAAATTAGATGCGAGAGGCAACTGTGCCCAGCTATTGTAAAGCTTACGTCAGTTTAGTACTGAGGACTAAGGAACTTAGATCAAGGCCTGTTCTAATGAAAACAATAGGAAGGAATTCATGTTGCTGGAGAGTCTAAAAGACAAAGGAGAAGACTTCCACAGAGGAAGCTTTAGGCTCATGGTTGCAAGAGCACCATCTGCCGGTTGTGAGAGACTGTTAATGTTAGGCCTTAATACTTGGCCTTAATAAAATGAAGCAATACATAGTCTTAAGTCAGAATTAGTTGTCACGTGTGAAAATACTAAACTACGGATTATCCTGCGAATTTAAATGGCTTCTAAATGGCTTCAGCGCTCGTGAATAAGCTGGTGCTCTGCGCTTGGCTTTCGAGTGGCGCTTCAGAAGTTTGGAGATTACGATTAATTTGAATCTTTAAGTTTTTTATTGCTATTCGTATAATTTTTGAAGAATCGTGTTTACTGCGTTTTTTGGTAGCGGAATTATATCAGTTTTGTGATTGCATCTTCCATGCAATAGTTACAGTGACTGCATTATGCATGCATAAATAAAAATTCTGCTTAATGATAAATTTACATTTTGAAATACTATATGAGACTGTGCACATAAATATGATTGTAACGAGAAAATACAAACTTGCGTAATATGTATAATAATAAACGTTAGTACAGACAGTAATAAAATGCTGCGGTTAATGTGTACAATGCAGGACTGTCTCCTTATAAATGCTTTTCTTAACAAAATAACTTAAGAAATGGTTGATAAATAGATCACAAATCTAGTTTAACTTTAAAAATGACCTCATTAGAACATGACCTTGTTAATAGGTTGTTTTTGGTAAGTCTCCCATAATTCATTGTTTATTAGCCATGAATTGTGGCTTGGCAGCATGGAAAAAGCATTGTAATGCATTTCTTTTTTATAGATGTGGACTTCATGTACGGTATACGAAATACCCTTAAGCTGAAATTTGAGATATTAGTTCTACAAAGTGCTTCAATTTTTCACACATATCCTACTGCCAAATGCTTGCTTAATTGGCAGCCATAATTGGCAACTTCATGGCTGATTGTCATAGTAATGACAGGTTCCAATGACTCTTTTGGAGCCTTAGCCTGGCTGATGTATGGGCCTATCGAGGGGGAAAGGAGATTTCCCCTGGGAAAGGGACTGAAGACATTTCCCAGGAAAATTCCACCTGACATTTCAGGTTCCCCCCCGTATCGCTTGATTGACTTTGATAACAAGACTCAATTGGGAAATCAATTAGGAAATCAATTAGTTAGGGATCAAAAGCATAACAAGTCTTTTTGATGTTTGGTTGTTTAATAACAAGACTGAGTTAGGAAATCAATTAGTCAGTCAAGCGGTAGGTAGGTAAATAACAATAAACATTTTAACTTTAATGTACTAGATGATTTTTAATGTAGCTTTATAGCTTTATAACTACATGATTTTTATATAGCGTAGCTTTCTTTATTTCTAACTAGACGATTAAATATTTGAACTGTTTGGAACTAATTTTTTTATACATACATACATACATACATACATACACACATATATACATAGCGATACGGGGGGAAATGACCGGGGGATAAATCTCACAGTGGAATATATATAAATGATTTTATCTGACTATATCCGGGCAAGCCGCCATGTCTTGCAACCATCCTAATATCTGGAGCTTCCTACGCGTCCTTAGGCGAGAACAGAGCCTGAACAACGTTCAGCTGAGCCAGCTCTTCGCAGGACACACTCCACAACAGCCAAGGAAGAAATACAAAGATTGTTCGATCAGAATCTCCAACATCGTTTCTGACTTCCAAAACCGTGACATCTTAGACTATTTGAAGGCAATTGCCCTTAACATCAGTCTGTAAACACAATGTCTGTTGGTTGTTTAATGTAGCTAGTTAACTTTCTAACTAGACGATGAAACATTTGAATTGATGATTTTAATGTAGCTAGTTAACTTTCTAAGTAGACGATTAAACATTTTAACTTTAATGTACTAGATGATTTTTAATGTAGCTTTATAGCTTTATAACTACATGATTTTTAATGTAGCGTAGCTTTCTTTATTTCTAACTAGACGATTAAACATTTGAACTGTTTTGAACTAATTTTTTTGTACACATAAATACATACATTACATAGCCATAAACATACATACTTCATAGCTGATTGGTTTAGTAATGACTTATGTGGTAATGATCGGACTTTCTTTCATGGAGCCTTAGCCTGGCTGATGTATGGGCCTACTGAGGGGAAGGTTATGGGAACTGGAGAAAGGGACTGAAGAAGCAGTCCCAAGCCTGTCACCTGCTGACAGGTTTCAAGGTCTAGTGAGCAATAATGGAGAAAAGTAATTCATTAGCATACTAGATGAAGAAAGACCTGAGAAGAATTATTGAATTTTAGCGTGCATTATGTGTGCCACACTTGCAGTCTTCAAGGACACATTTGCATTATTGACGAGTGTATAAATTATATATATATGTGTTGTGTGCGCGCGCGTATATATATATATATATACGCGCCTACAAACACACACATATATATATATAATTTAAAAAGCGTATAACCAGCATATATATATATATAAAATGGACAGCTGATCATATAAACTGTTCCAGTACTAAACATATACATAGATTATTGGGTTTTGGAACACCTCTAAGTAAATGTCTTGAGGATGCAGTATATATATATATATATATGTCTGTAAGCTGCATTTCTGCATATTATTTTGTGATACCTGTGCAAGAGTTTTGCAAGGTTTCTGGCGATAAAAGTGTCTGTTGATTACACGAGTGACGCCCAACGCTGTCAGAAGACTCGCTTGAATGCTGCTTTGTCATGACTGAAAGACGAGTGCACAGCTTAAGAGATCACACCCGGTGATTTATTTTGGCCCCATTGTTGTCACCCATCCGGTCCTAGTTTAGGGCCTACAGAGCGAAGCCATTTCGATGAAAGCACTTGAAAAGGGTCGCTTGCATTTGATGTCAGGTGGTGGGTTTAATGAGGATCTTATGTGGTATTGATCGGAATTTCTTTCATGTAGCTTAAATGCTGTTTATTTCAAGGCATAATGAAGTCATTTTTTAAGGTGATGTGCACTGCTGCAAGGTTACTGAGTTTAGCAGCTTGGGTTTAAGAGGTAATGAAAGGCTGTTGACTCCGTTGGTGTTTGTTGAACTCAGTGTTTATGTGGCAGGTGATCTAATGAAACCATCTGTTTATGGCAGTTTAAGGAATTGTGTCTTAGAGACTTGCTCAGCCTTCACGCAGTGACTTCATATTTAAAAGCGTGCAACCAGCAGGTAATGAAAATGGACAGCTGATCATATAAACTGTTCCAGTACTAAACATATACAAGATTATTGGGTTTTGGAACACCTCTAAGTAAATGTCTTGAGGATGCAGTATATATATATATATATATGTCTGTAAGCTGCATTTCTGCATATTATTTTGTGATACCTGTGCAAGAGTTTTGCAATAACACATGATACAGCCTATGGTCCAGATTCGACTGCACAAAAATTATTTCACGATTTAGTTACTTCAACTTAATTCACAACCTGGCAGATAGCAGAGGGCAGACCTGAATTTGGCCTAATTAGGACAGACACTAATAGGCTATACTTTCAGCCATCAAATTGTAATTTATGAAAAGATTTTTTAAACCGATATACAGATAGAAAGAAAAGACGAGTAGTTCTCTAGCCACCTGCTATTCCACTTTACTAAAAGTGTACGGTCAGTGTAGGGATAGGACCATGCTGGAATGTACATTTGAAGGTTGGGGGTTCAAATCCAACTGGGGCAGAAATATATTTTAAGTTTTCGGCTGTAGAAAAGTTGGCAAGAGGTGCAAGTGGAGCTGAAAACTCAAAAGATATTTCTGCCCTGACAGGGTTTGAACCCCAACCTTCAAACGGAAAATGGCAGGATTTTAACCCCCAACCTTCAAACGGACAATCCAGCATGCTACCCCTAGACTATCATACAGCTGATGGAAATATAATCTAGAATTTAGTAGATTATACCTAATAACATTATTAGGGTCTTAGTTTCTCTAATTTTTGTGATTGACAGTATAAACTATTGGATGAAATCAATGACAGACTGAGAACTAACCTTTACAACTGCCATAACTTAGGAATAAGCATCTGAGTTATGAAATATTTATATATATATATATATATATATATATATTATATATATATATATATATATATATATATATATATATATATAATGTATATACTGGTTCGAGTATATATATGATATATATTTATATACTGTTAAATAATTAACTTGTTTGTGCAGTAAACAAAGGAGGCAATTGGAATATGGCTGTCAATGTAATGTAAGAAAGCAGCAAATTATCTTTAGCAGCTTTATTTCTGGTTATTTCAGGCACAAAGGATGGCAACAAAAGGTTATTGTGTTTGTCTTTGGATGTTGCAGGTGAAGTATGCATGTGCAGAGTTTATGCTGATGGTGTTGAAGTCCGAGCGGTCAACTGGAGAGGCACTTCGAATACGTCGCAGTGCAGAGCTGTACTCGCTTACGGATATCCAGCATGAAGCCGATCGTGTGATTGCTTCGTCATTCGCCAGCGTTGCACGATCTGCTGCCTTTCTTGAATCAACCTGCGAAGAAGTTTTAAGTCTGTTGCAGAGTGATTACATCTTGGAGCCCAACGAATATGTCTTCTTTGAGGCAGCGGTCGCCTGGATTCGACGCGATCCCGAGGCTCGTGAGCAGCATCTCGATCAGATCATGTCGTGCGTCCGTTTCCCGCTGATCGAGTCTCATCTGATCTTGACCTGCATCCAGAAAGATGCTCTCATCCAGAAGTCCACCGTGTGCTACGAGTACATCGAAGATGCCAAGCGTTACCAGCTTTTGCCGCTCCTTCAGTCGACCTTACAGACAGAAAGAACGAGACCTCGCAGCACGTCGAGGGATTCCGTCATCTACTGCCTCTCCAGCTCTGGTCAGTTCAAGTGCTACATTCCACGCTACGATAAGTGGTACTCGCTGGCCAGTCCGTTCTTCCTGGATTCGTCTGGGATGAGCATTTCGGAGCAGGATTTGAAAGTGCCTTCAACTAGTAAACACAGTCTGCTGGTGGTGTCCGGTCTTGTCTACTTGTGCACTCATTCGCTAAGGCTCTGCATTGAAGGCGATCATTTCGATCTTGTACAGATACAGTCGTTCTGCCTTGAGACCAATTCGTGGAAGGAGTGCAGCCTGCCAAGCAAGCTCGATCATCCAACTTTTGCCATGGAGTGTAACAACACGCTGTACACGTGCTCAAGGAATGCTGTGGAGCGCTACCACCCGGATATGGACTCGTGGGAGGTTGCCTCTGTCTCCCGGCTGTCCGTCTGCCAGTTTGCCGTCTCTGACGAGAACAAGATCTACCTGTATGCAATGGAGGATGGAATCTGTCAGGAGATCAGTATGGATCGGCCTTCGCTGGTCAACACCCGCCAGGTCATGTCACCCAACCGATTTGTAATTGAGATTCTTGGAGCGACCAAACTGCCAAATCACGAGGTTCTGCTTTCACAGCGGACGATGAGTGGAATTTCGAGGAAGATCTTCAGCGTCAAATCCAACCTGTGGCGTGATGGTAGCATCTATTATGGGCACTCACCGATGCAGCCCCGGCCGGGGCAGCATTACCCTGTGTGCTTCGACACAGCTGAGCCGTGGGAAATCCTGTGCGACCGCAATGAGCAGGTGTTGTATGTCCTTAGCACAAAGTCTGGTCTCACAAACGTACCACAGACGAGGCGCGAAATGTCTGGGCAGAAGGTTTCGACTCAAGCAACAACAGCAATCCCTACCACCAAGCGCAAGACGGATGCCGTGCTGCCATTCTACCGAGTGGACATGGTGGACAAGAGCTGGACGCGACTGTCCAGCCTGCCAGAGTTCATGGCTAGCAGCGGACCACTGCAGATGTGCATCAGTGATGGTCAGTCTTCCATGGGCAATGCCAACATTATCTAGAGGTGGAAGAGAAAACCAGCAGACCATGAAACAAGACTTCTATTAGGCAGTTAGCTATAAGCAAAACTTTTTCTGTTATCGTTTCTTTTTTAGTGTTCTGTCTTCATTGTATGGTCGTGATTCCAATACTTAGATATTCGTTTCACAGGATGGTCTGCTTTGCGTGATCAGAGTTTAATTGCTAATGTTTTGGCCCAGTTCATCAAGAACTTGCCTTATGATCGAGTGATTGAAGTTAGAGCTTCCTAGGGTCACACAGTGTGAAAATCGTCCAAGGGCAAGAGGTTCATGCACCCTTTGTCACCATGCAGTAAACTTTGTTCAGTCTTTGGCTTTAAGATACCAACAAGTCCTGCAATAACTGGCTTAATGTTCCGAGTGTTTGGACTCTTCCCAACTTGACTGTTTGAATTCTGGACCTAGGAATAGAGAGCTTCCCACTAAAAATGTTGAATTGTTAAGGCTGGATTAGATGATGTTCCTCTTTGCTTCATAAGTAATTAAATTCCAAAACAAATTGTCCAAAGGTTCATGCAACCATTCCACAAATTCATGTTGATTGCCTTTTACTTGTTATTTGGT
Organism: Aporrectodea caliginosa; assembly: GCA_020284085.1. Classification (NCBI taxonomy): domain Eukaryota; kingdom Metazoa; phylum Annelida; class Clitellata; order Crassiclitellata; family Lumbricidae; genus Aporrectodea; species Aporrectodea caliginosa. Next base: position 411,751 of record JACEVL010000189.1, read on the forward strand.
GTTAGTCCATTTCTTAAGAAATCTTCATGAAACTCCAGAGCACTTTCCACTGGATTACTGTAATACGGCCACGATTGAACAGTTGTCAATCAAGTTAACACTCGTGTAAGCCACTTCAGGTTTACTGACTGGAATCTTGCAATCTGAGGGATAGTAATGATGTTTATGATGATAAAAAAATGACATCAATGATATTGTTGAATATAGTCAAAATATGCATGTATGAAATGTTTTGGGTTATGTCAAATTGAGGCGTTGACTTTTATTTGTGGCACTGGTCACATGGGCCATGGTTGGATCTTCCATCCTGGAAAACTGAACAACGGAATGTATGTGCTTCATATCATCAGACAATGAAGATTTTTTTTAAGTTTACCAGTTAGTGATGCTTTCTGTATTATTTATTTCTAAGCTGTGATGACCGTTTTTCTCGATGTTGTTTGTGTGGGGTTTACAAGGAAGCTTGTTTTGTGTGTTACCCTTCAAGTGGTTTGCTTTGTTTAGTGTTTATACAATCACAAGTGTTTATATGTACACGTTATCCGTTTTTTTATCTACTCATTATTTGGGAGTGTCTATTGTCGATATATTGTGAACATTATAGATAGATAGATAGATTATTAGGAATACATCTTTTCCCCTTCTCACTTGGTGATAAATTTGGAACCATCTTTTCCCTTTGTTAGTGATCAGACTTTTGATGACAGCTTCTTACTAGAAACCTTCCTGATGACGCGTTTTAGTCTTCAAAATATGTCTCAAGTTGTCATAAGTAGTTTAAAATTTCAGATGACCTATTTTTTAGTCAGAGTATTTTTATATTATTTTTGACGATCATCTCCTACTACAAACTCCCTGCCAACATTATGACTTTTAAGTGTTGTTACAAGGAATTGTTAAAGAAATCTGAAACGTTTGGGGGCAAGAAGATGGGTTCCCCATTCTAAATATTGACGGGTGTGTCCCCTTATTCCATTTGGATCGGTACCCATGAAGAGTTCGATTTATGTAAGCAAGTAAGTAAGTGCGTGCTTTATTGAACCGCCTGCAAACGGTCTGCGGGAACATCGGATAAGAACAATATAAGAGTATTAAATCACAAAAAAATCATAATTATGTGATAAAACAGACATATATGGATCTGTGAGAGTAAGGTTAAAGTAAGAAGAAAGATCAGTGTATGAAGATATTTCCATTCTCTGTCTATGGAGATATTTCCAATTTTACTACAGTGTACACTAATTGGATGATGTAATGTTTATATTAAACAGTAACTGAAATATAATTTCTTGTATAAGCTTTTCAGAGCTTTTGAAAGCTGCTGTTCGTAGAAACATCCTGTAACAAAAGTTTTCTCCAACTGCTTAGAGAATTCTAAATTTTTTATTGTTATCTGGAAAAGAGAAACTCATTAAAAGTTCATTAAATTTTGTTCGTATTGTGTTCACATGATTTTTTGCTTTTCCTGTATTAAGGCATCACTTTTGTAGCAAAAATTTGTCTCGCTTAATACTCTTCTTAAATTGATAAACTGTAGTCACTTCCGAAAGTCAAGTCTTGTTCTGTTTTTGTGAAATTGCACTTTGGCAGAGTGCCATAAAGACTTTGAAAACAGAAGATATCACGGTTTGTTGAGAAGTACTTAATGGGTCTTTTATTGAACATATTCCAGATGTAGATTGTAGTTGTGTTCGTTTGCTGTGTTCTTTGCATGCTCTTTTGCAGTTTGTCATCACTTTGTATTGCAATTTTACTGTCTGCTGTGAGAAATCTTCAGAAGTAGCCAACTGCCTTTCAAAATTCAAATGGAAATTAGTATTAGCACCATAACATTGCAGCACATGGAAAATTAAACGAAATGTCAACTTCTTTTTTATTGTGCTTCTTACAGGCTTCAAAAGAAGTCAATGTGCCATTTAAAAACTTGGCATTTTAAAATTACTACAATGTGGGGTGTACTGATTATGGCTTTGTTTTGGTGTGCCATCGGTTGATGCCTTGTGCATTAGACACTGGCACAATAGAAGTTGCTAATTACATTACTTGTAATCTTTGATGCAGACAGTTAATTGATTGTATGCGTTTGGGCGTTTCAATACCAAACTTTGTTGTATTATCGGTTTGACCACTGGTCTTGTGCATTAGGTCGGGAGCACCTCTACAGAGTTTCTTTCAAAGCGGTGCTATACAAATTTCTGAGTGCAATTACTAATTGAGGGGCAGGATTGACCAGTGGTTACATCTTAGCCCTTGCCAATGTACCTACGTTTGAATTATTATACACGTGTATAAAGTTATTGTTGTTCTGAGGAGAGATTATTGTAATGCTTCTACTCTGGCCAGAGTTAGTTTTCTCCAGTCCTTTACACCGAACCTTTTATGATTACGTGGTGATCATGGTGTGCAAGTTGTGGTTAATGTGCCTTACATTAGTTTGTGGTGAATTTAAGTATGTTTTAACATTTATAGTTATTGATATTTAATTAAACTGTATTGGTTACAACTGTTGTTATGAAGAGTTCTTATGCAATTTTAAAATTTGAGATGTTCTATTTTATTTTGATTATCAATTAGTTTCTCAGTTTTCCTGAGTTTAAAGTGTCAAATTTATTGTTTAATGTGAAGTGTTTTTTCTAGTGCATCGACAATGCAGAAATCCAGTTGCATCCCAACTTATTTATAATTGCAGTTGTGTATTGTTTTAGTTGATATTTTCATGCGATTGTGTGCATTTGCAGTGGTATGTCCCGAATTGTTTACCGGGTATTCTGAAGAGGGGCACTATATAAAGTGACCAGTACAATACACCAAGAGGTCGTGTTACATTACTACGGAAAGATCTTCAAATTCCGTAATTTAAGAAATGTCTTATTGATACTTTCTTATTTAATATTTTACATTTTTACACCTGGGTTGTTATATCATATCATTGCATATTTGCTAATTTATAGAAAGGGGTTTATATATAGACAACATTAAGTACTTTCTGCAAGTACTGTTTTTTGTTTACAGAAATGTACTTTTGTAGTGTTGATGTACAACTATGATATTGTTTAAACTTCATTTACGATATATACGACGAAATGTTTACGTTTGGGACTTACTTAGAAACGAATATAGTCGTTGGGTAATTTCTAAGTGCGTGTTATACTGTTGTGTCAGCTGCTAAGCTGTTGTCTCTTATTTGCCAACACGACTTTGGTTGTGTTTGTTGTCTACATCATCCAAATCATCATCATACTGATTATTTGATCATTGCAAGATGTATAAGTTTGTATGTAACACTTTAACGATGACATTGTACTAAAAACAACTGGGAAACCAATGCAGCTCGTCGTTAAAATGTGAAACCATGCAAATGCTTTGAAAAGGTCAGCTTAAGTCAGTCTGAGATTGAAGAATAGTTATTGTAGCCTGAATTTAGACAGCAATTATTATGCATAAGTGACTGCAGGATGTAAGCCACAAAGACTGTTGGAAGGCAATTTAAGTGTAGGCCATTTCCACTTCTTCTGGAATTCCCTTCTTGGCTTTCGACTTGACTTGCCGTAGAATTTGGCTTGCACAACAATTTTTGTTAATACTGTACCAACCAATGCCTTGCCTTGTGACAGTGGTGATATTGAAGTTCTTAGTTCACACTGTATATCAGTACTTGATTTTAATTGTGCCAAAAGTGGCTATATCGACTTAAGAGCCCTGCCAGGTCACACCCAAAAGGCAAAATTGCTTAGGCTGGGAAACACAGTGGTTAAAGTGGTTTGGGTGAGCAGTGGGAACTCCAAAGTAGAGTGTTATTGGAATGCATGCTTTATCAGGGTTCCATTGCACTGTGAGCAGTGGGAACACAAGCAAAGAATTTCGAGAGCAGTTGGTATGCTGTTCCCACACGTTCCCACCCACTTTAAACGCTGGGGAACAACATGGTATAGTCATATTGGGGCAGAAGACCATGGCCCATCGGTTTGGGAAACCTGGGAGCCCAATTCCAGATTCCTGCTGCCCGCCCCACTACTAAGCCTGCAGATTTCATTTACATGTATGCATTTAATAACGGAAGAAGAAAAGCATACCTTTAAGTTAGCCTGAGACTGAGGCAGCCATGGATAGGCCCTATGAATAGTTAGCGACCTCATTTTTCTTAGCCTTGGCACATGATGGCAGGTGGCCAGTACTTTCCCATGCCACCTGATCTTCCCACTGACTGCAGTGCAGTCAGCAGGGGCGCAACCACGGTCCAGAAGTTGGAGGGACCTACTGTCTGAGTGGGAGGAATTGCGAGGCGCCGAAGGCGCGAAGCTGCGATTGCCAAATTCAAGAAGCCCCTAACGACCAGGGGGTATGGGGGAGCGTCGTAAGCTCCCCATCGGGATATGGTGCGGAGCCCCAGAAGCCAACGCAATTTTGAGCATTTGATACCAAATGGAGTGCATTCTTGGCTCTTTTGTTTACCTCACAATTTTCAAAAGCTGGGGGGAACGTCCCAACCTGTTCGAAAGTTGGGAGGGACGCGTCCCACGGGTCCCATAGGGTGGGTGCGCCTATGGCAGTCAGTGTACTCATTATAGCCGAGTTGGCTAGGAAGTAGGAACACAGATGTAGCAGAAATCTCTACAAATTTTTTGCACTGGCGGGGTTTTGAACCCCTAACCTCTCGGTTGACAGTCCAGCACGCTATCCACTAGACTAATGCGACCCTCGTTTAATAAAACTTCTATGCGCCATGTCCCAATTAATACAAAAACACCCCAGGAGGTCAAACACTTTGTTCTGAAAAAGTCGGCAGCCTGGAAGTGCTGAAAGCGTTCTGAATGTATTGCTGGGACTGTGAGCATTTGAAGCCACGTAGGCCTACCCGACAGGCACGTAGCCAGACTTAAATTCAAGAGGAGGCAACTTAACAGACCATTGGCAAAATCCTGGTCATTGGGGTCATTGGTCAATAGAAGTAACAGTATATAAAAAAGCAAAGGAGGCAACTGCCTCCTCGATCGTGCCTCCATGTAGCTACGCCTATGCTACGTGCACGTACCCGACCCTGCCAACGTTTCCATGGGCATTAGATAGGATAATAAAATTATGGGCTCTATACGGATGTCATATTATATGGTGTATGGGTCCTATAATAATATTATGGTTACCATGTGGGCTTGCTGGCAAGATAGCTAGGCTACGATCGACGATTTCTTCTCAGGAATAGGATCCAAACTAAGCCTATAGGCTTTCGGAAATATCGCGCTGCTGGATCTCATTCTGAAGAGGCAGACGCGATCTCGATATCAAAAGGTAGGCCTAGGCTTTGCTTCTACCGTTTCAGAAGAAGCTATCGATATACCCCGCTGATCGCTTTATTGGAAACTTCTAGGGGAAGGAGTAAACTCTTGAAATCAAGTCAGAAGATGATGCTAGAAATGAGCACGGATTACCTTTGTCTGCATTTGAAACAAACATAGCCTACCATTTTAAAAGCTCTCCGTGGCATGGCTGGCTACATAGGTTGAACCCACATCCTTGGTTTAACTTTAACCTGTGCCAAGGCGTATCTAAGCGTGGATTTTTCATACATTTAATCGTAATTGTAATAATTGTAATCTCCACACTTCTAAAGCGCCACTCGAAAGCCAAGCGCAGGGCTCCCGCTTATTCACTTACTTACTGATCTTGATTATATTGTGCCATTGCTTAAACTAACTGCTAATGTTGAGCAACCTGTTAATATTGATGAATATTATGTGTTCAGAGGATTGGAATCGGTCCGTGGGTCCTCAGTTGGCCCTGATGGCATCCCTTCTTGGTTCCTATCCACTATGGCTCATCTCCTCTCTGCCCCGGTTACATATCTCTTTAACTGCTCTCTGGCTTCCTCTTACACGCCGCCCCAGTGGCGCTCTAGCTGTATTACGCCAGTCCCTAAAAACCTGCGCCCTCAAAATGAGGCTGACTTTAGACCCATTTCTATTACTCCGGTGCTATGCCGCATGTTGGAGAAAATTGTTGTGAGAAGTTACTTTTACCCAATCTTCACTGATCCTGAAATAAATTCTACCCTTAGAGACCAATACGCCTTTCGGCCCTCTGGCTCAACTACTTCCGCCATCATTGCTCTCACCCACGGAATTCTTGAGATGTTACGCGATGAACCCTATGTTCGTCTTATCTCGCTAGACTTTTCACGTGCCTTTGACACGGTTAGGCACTCTTACCTATCTGAACAACTTGCTCTATTGCCAATACCTGACTTTCTGTATAATTGGATCTTATCCCTATTGAAAGACCGTCAGCATTGTACTAAATTTCTCGGCCAAGTCTCAGCCTTTTGTCGGATAAATGCTAGCATTATACAGGGCTCTGGTCTCGGACCTTCTGACTTTGTAGTAGCTATTTCAGGCTTGAAACCTGTGCATCGCAGTAATAGGTTGCTTAAATACGCTGATGATAGCTATATTCTCATTCCAGCATCTGCTATTACCTCCACTTCGTCTGAACTTCAAAATGTTGCCAATTGGGCACTAACTTGTAATCTTAAATTGAATAACAATAAATCCAAAGAGATGGTATTTAGGCGCCCGCGGTCTAAATTACTTGATCTTCCTCTCCCTATACCAGGTATTTGTAGGGTATCTGAGTCTGTTATTCTAGGGGTAACCATTTCGGATAGACTTAGTTTTGACCCCCATATTGACCGAATCTGTATTAAGGCTAGCCAATCGCTCTATGCGATACGCATCCTTATTGCCCATGGTCTCTCGGGGATGCGCCTTTTTGATGTAGTTCGGGCAACCTCGCTGGCTCGCCTCCTGTATGCTTCCCCTGCTTGGTACGGCTTTGCCAATGCTGGTCAGCGCGCGCGTATTAATGCAATAATACGCAAAATGGTACGGCTAAAGTTTTTGCCTGCCGACCAGATAATGTTTGATGACCTCTGTCGCCGTGCTGACTCTTCTCTTTTCTCATCTGTGCTTCACAACCCCAGCCATGTTCTTAATGGTCTACTGCCTCCTATAAAGAATGTTAAGTATTCTCTCCGTCCTTGTTCACATAACCGTGAGATCCCACATGCTGACGCATTAACTAGATGTGGTTTTATTACGCGTATGTTATTTTATTGATTTTATTGCTAATCTTTCTTTTTACTATTACCTTAATCTCATATATGCATAGATGTCTGTTTTATTGTATTTTATGATATTTTTGACATTTGTGATTTTTGTGATTCATTCTGATGTTCCCGCAGTGCGTTTGCAGGCGGTTCAATAAAGCACGTACTTACTTACTTACATACTCAGTCTACTCTACACGATCCGTGCACAGGGACTTTAAGTGGCATATGGCACCTATCTAAACAGCTGTGGCAGAGGGTGTCATCCAATAAATTAATTGAATTATTATTAGAAAGAATCTGAAAGATTGAGGTCATTCGACCGCTAGATTAACATTAATACCTGACCGTGTGCTAATTTTAGAAGATACCCTTCTGCGTTTGGAAGAGGCCCAAGCGAACGTATTCGGAGTCGTTCGGTTTACTGTATAACAGAGCGTAGTTTGTTTCGTCTTAAGTTGGACAAAGAAAGGAATTTTTATTCATAATTTTTCCAGTGGAAGTAAAATAAAAATGGCCTCCGATGTCAAATACCTGGAGCATCCTACGTTGAAGGTTTATTCGCTTACTTTGTCCGTAGAACTTAACTAAAAGTGTAGTCAACATCTGGCTACGTTGTTCATCAACGGAGCCTATAAGTTACTGTTAGCTGTCTTAATTTTGCACTGTTTTGATAAAATTCCGATGATTTGGGACTCAATTTGTCAGAAACATTCAAGTATTGAATATTGACCATCATATCTAGGAAATATTTAACACGAGTTTCTGATCGATTTATGAAGAAAATACTTTATATGGATCACAGAGATTTGGGATGCGTTTTCTTCCCACATTCACTTTTGCAGAACGACGTGTTGTGAGGTTTCTCGAAAAGAGATTGGTACCATAGGATGGAGTCAGAATTATGTGAATGTGCCAGAGGATATGTAACAGACCAAAATAAAGACTCAACTAAATGTCAGACTTGGCAAGCTTATAGTATCGGGGGCTGAAGGATATAATGCTTAAGTTTACTGGCATCGTGAGTGCCGGTTAGGGTCAGGTTAGGCGTCGTGGGGGTCGGTTAGGGTCAGGGTTCGGGTTAGTGTCTTTAGAAAACCTGGTACCATCCACGCAGCATGCCCAAAGATATTTGTAATCCTTCAGCCCACGATACTACAAGTTTGCCTCAGACTTTTGAGATTATAGAATGAAAGATAGACTTTGTGATATTTTGTACAGCCTTTGGAAGGTATTTAACTTTGTTTTGTATGCTGGCTCTCTAAGGTGCCATATGAGATCCTGAACAAAAAGTTTCGACTTGCTCAGAAGAATATTGACCGGGAGGTACAGCGTGTGCAGGCTGCAACGAGTGAACTGGAAAAATGTCTACAGCGATCTGCAACGATTGCAGAAGTGACGCAGGTGCTTGATGGAATGACAGAAAAGCTGATGATGATGAAGAGGAAGGTATTTCACAATTGACACCAATTTTATCTTACCAGTATTTGAAACTCCGATTCAGCGTTCAGCGCAGTAGTCGGGAGCGCCTCTGAATGGGAAATCTGGTTGGGGCGCTATAACAAGTGTTCAAATACAATACAATACAATACAATTTGTTCTCAGTGTGTTATTTCCAATGTATTGGAGCTCGCCAGTGGTGACTGTTCTAGTTATCTGAGCACTATTAACAAAGTTTTTGTTCATAATGACTTCAACATCATGTGAGGCACTTTAAGATGCTAAGTGCTTACATACATACTGTGGTACATACATGCATACATGCATGTATATGAGTATGTACTTATGTATAAATGCACTTAATACAAAACTGTGTAAGTACCACTTGAAAGTGCCACAGATGAACATGATGAAGGTAAATCGCCACATGGGCATTGATTTTGTTGTAATGATTATTGTTTTATGTATTGTTTACAGTTTACTTATTATCGATCTTGGCAATGATTCATTCCAGAAAAACTTCTATGCCAGTTCATGTCAGCAGCTACCAGTTATTGGCTTGATTAAAAATTACTAGCTGTTAAAAGTGTAGTTTGTGTCTCATGTAAGGTGAGAAAATGAAATTGCCATCTGGAAGAATATGCTCCTAGTAAGAAATTAGTTAAGTAACAGAAAGGCAACTTTGTATGTATTAAGTCTTCTGGATTGAAAATTAAATTACGAGGTTTGCAGGAGGTCTTCTAATTGAGGTTGAAAAATGGGTGATTAAACTTGTTTCTGTTTTAACAGAACATTAAGCTTGTTACATGCAATTTTCATGCTTCAGTTTTAACTTGGTCCTACACCAAAAATTGACATGGAAGTGCATAGCATTGTATTAATTATTTGCTGATGTTCTGACAACCAGGCAGAGGAGAGCATCCATGAAGAGATTGAGGCGGCCAAGACCTGCAAGAGACGTCTTGATCACTTGACAGAAACTGAAAATGCTGTTCCTGCGATGGCAAATGCATGGAGGAAGAATAGACTTGACCGAATGCTTGTTGAATACTTCCTAAGAACTGGCTACTACAACACAGCAATCCAGCTTGCAAAGCACTCTGGCATTGAGGTAGTAGCAGCTGTTTTGATTTTATGATGTTGCATTGTTCTAGCACAATTGTCATTTTTTCTTTGGTGTTGCTGTTATCACCGACTGCCAATTCTGTGCTGTGAAGTGTTATTGATGACTTGCAGTTAGTGTAGGAACTGAATTTGTCCTTATGGAATCTGGAATCGTGACCAAGGTGGACTTCACATCTAATGTGGCTCATCATGTTCAGTGATTGCAATTGAGAAAGAGTTTCAAGAGAGTGATCAGGTATCTGGTAGTGTCTTCACCAATATGAAGCTTATATCAAGTCAGTTATTTCTAAGACTAGCCCAGAATCCACATGCTTCAGCCGAGTTTTATGTGCCATTGCTTATCTGATGCCAGTGTGTCCTGCATGTGCCTTCTCTTATTCTGTGTATTTAAAAGTGACCAAAACTTTATCCTCATGAGTAGTGGAGTAAGCGTATTTTCTGGCTCACTTCACCAGGAACGACTGTATTTTCTGGCTCACTTAACCAGGAACGACTGTATTTTCTGGCTCAATTCATCAAAACCATACTGTATTTTCTGGCTCAATTCATCAGAACCATACTGTATTTTCTGGCTCACTTCATCTGAACCATACTGTATTTTCTGGCTCAATTCATCAAAACCATACTGTATTTTCTGGCTCAATTCATCAGAACCATAAGTATTTTCTGGCTCACTTCATCTGAACCATACTGTATTTTCTGGCGCCTATCAGGGAGGGTCATTTCAAGGTCACTCTTCTTAGGGCCTGCGCATGCCCCCTCCCTTGCAAAGTGCCCAAGCTCATTGAATATTCATTAACCACAAAGTGGGCAGCATTCTATTTGGGCTAACACTTACGCACGCAGCTCATCATAGCCTTTAAGCGCGTATGCCACTACATTAGACGTTTGTACTTGCACACAAGGAGCATGCTGGCATGTGAATTATAGAATAAGGGGCTCATTAGGGTTAAGTAGGGTTTGACGTCACACATATGGTGGCAAGCTCTCGTAGCTACATCGAATTATAGAAAAAGGGACTGAGTTAGGGTTTGCTTTCTTAAACATCACTCATTATTCATTATAATATTATTTCGGCCTATACCCTTTTACACTTAGCCAACCGGCCATTCTAATAAGCCTTAGCCTTTAAGCATGGAGGCCAATACAGCTAGCCTTTGCGCTTACACACTATTACAGCACAACAGGACCATTTTTCGCAATGAATATTTGGTAGTTTCTCATTGTTTTTGGAGGCTTACCACACATTACTCATATCCAACAAGCCTATGTATTTACATTGAATTATACAAAAAGAGTCTGAAATAGAGCACGCATGTCTCTTTTTTGCTTCTCTTCAACTATTTATTAAGCTCACTAAGGACTTTTGGGTAACAGGCTTTTAGTGTTAGACCTCAAACTATACCATCTAGAATTAACGAGAGACTTAAATTTAAAGGTAGCAACTTTAAAATCTCAGAACTTCTCTTTTGCAACTTTAAAATCTCAGAACATCTCATTTGCATCTTTAAAATTTTCAGAAGTTGTGGTTTTACATACTTTATATTTTGAGAACTTCTTGTTTGCATCTTCAAAATTTCAGAACTTCTCGTTTGCATCTTTAAAATTTCAGAACTGGTGGTTTTCAAAATGTTAATTTCTGAACTTCTCGTTTGCAACTTTAAAATTTCAGACCTGGTGGTTTTCAAAATTTTAATTTCTGAACTTCTCGTTTGCAACTTTAAAATTTCAGACCTGGTGGTTTTCAAAATTTTAATTTCTGAACTTCTCGTTAGCATCTTTAAAATGTCAGACCTGGTGGTTTTCAAAATTTTAATTTCTGAACTTCTCGTTTGCAACTTTAAAATTTCAGACATGATGGTTTTCAAAATTTTAAGTTCTGAACTTCTCGTTTGCATCTTTAAAATTTCAGACCTGGTGGTTTTCAAAATTTTAATTTCTGAACTTCTCGTTTGCAACTTTAAAATTTCAGACATGGTGGTTTTCAAAATTTTAATTTCTGAACTTCTCGTTTGCAACTTTAAAATTTCAGACATGGTGGTTTTCAAAATTTTAATTTCTGAACTTCTCGTTTGCAACTTTAAAATTTCAGACCTGGTGGTTTTCAAAATTTTAAGTTCTGAACTTCTCGTTTGCATCTTTAAAATTTCAGACCTGGTGGTTTTCAAAATTTTAATTTCTGAACTTCTCGTTTGCATCTTTAAAATTTCAGACCTGGTGGTTTTCAAAATTTTTATTTCTGAACTTCTCGTTTGCAACTTTAAAATTTCAGACATGGTGGTTTTCAAAATTTTAAGTTCTGAACTTCTCGTTTGCAACTTTAAAATTTCAGACCTGGTGGTTTTCAAAATTTTAAGTTCTGAACTTCTCGTTTGCATCTTTAAAATTTCAGACCTGGTGGTTTTCAAAATTTTAATTTCTGAACTTCTCGTTTGCATCTTTAAAACTTCAGACATGGTGGTTTTCAAAATTTTAATTTCTGAACTTCTCGTTTGCAACTTGAAAAGTTCCGAACTTGTGGTTTTCAAAATTTTAATTTCTGAACATCTCGTTTGCAACTTTAAAATTTCAGACATTCTGGTTTGCATCTTTTAGGTTTCAGACCTGGAGGTTTTCAAAATTTTAATTTTCAGAACTTCAGGTTTTCAATTCTTTAGATTGCAGACGGCGTGGTTTCCAACTTTTTTTTTTAAATTTCCGAACGTGTGGTTCGCATCTTTTCAGCTTCAGACTTTTAGGTTTCACAGTTTTGGTAGGATGCTGTCTTCTGTGAAATTATGCTGACTGTGTGCTAAAAAGAGTTCTTTTAAGGGACACAACGTTGCAATGACACATGACTGAGTGAAACTTACAAATTTTAGACCCTGAAACGGAGGCTAACTGGTAAACTTATGACTGTAGCTTGTATGGCACGATTTCAGAAGGATCGCTCATCGAATTTACATGTTTGTAGCTAAAAATAACAGAATGAATGAAAGCCTGTACAGGCCTTCTATTAGATTCGACTGCTAAGAGACGAGGAATTGGCTATGAGATTGGTAATGTTGCATCTATTAGGTTGAGCAATGTCATTTTTTATTACTAAACCACCAACTTTCAGTGTTTCAAATGAAGGTTTTAATCTATTTGCCGGTCGTTCTCTGCTTGTGCACTGAAGAGTCACAGCTTCGCTGTGACTCTTTTACGGCGGCGGCGGCGGTGGCGGCCTCCCCTCAGCTTACCAGTATTCATGGGCTGACGTGTCGCTATAGCATCACTTTGCAGTATAAAGTGCAAAATTATAAGACTTGGACATGATCCGAGTAGATTGTATGCGCTGTATATTTATATATAGCCTCTTTAACAAATTCAACTAGCAAGCTCGTCTCTTACAACTGCAATGGCGTTGTATCGAACAGATGAATAAATTTTTGCCAAAGTGAATACTGGTAAGCTGAGGGGAGGCCGCCACCGCCGCCGCCGTAAAAGAGTCACAGCGAAGAAAACCACCAGGTCTGAAATTTTAAAGATGCAGACGAGAAGTTCAGAAATTAAAATTTTGAAAACCACCATGTCTGAAATTTTAAAGTGCAAGAAGTTCAGAAATTAACATTTTGAAAACCACCATGTCTAAAATTTTAATGTTGCAAACGAGAAGTTCTGAAATTTTGAAGATGCAAACAAGAAGTTCTCAAAATATAAAGGATGTAAAACCACAACTTCTGAAAATTTTAAAGATGCAAATGAGATGTTCTGAGATTTTAAAGTTGCAAAAGAGAAGTTCTGAGATTTTAAAGTTGCTACCTTTAAATTTAAGTCTCTCGTTAATTCTAGATGGTATAGTTTGAGGTCTAACACTAAAAGCCTGTTACCCAAAAGTCCTTAGTGAGCTTAATAAATAGTTGAAGAGAAGCAAAAAAGAGACATGCGTGCTCTATTTCAGACTCTTTTTGTATAATTCAATGTAAATACATAGGCTTGTTGGATATGAGTAATGTGTGGTAAGCCTCCAAAAACAATGAGAAACTACCAAATATTCATTGCGAAAAATGGTCCTGTTGTGCTGTAATAGTGTGTAAGCGCAAAGGCTAGCTGTATTGGCCTCCATGCTTAAAGGCTAAGGCTTATTAGAATGGCCGGTTGGCTAAGTGTAAAAGGGTATAGGCCGAAATAATATTATAATGAATAATGAGTGATGTTTAAGAAAGCAAACCCTAACTCAGTCCCTTTTTCTATAATTCGATGTAGCTACGAGAGCTTGCCACCATATGTGTGACGTCAAACCCTACTTAACCCTAATGAGCCCCTTATTCTATAATTCACATGCCAGCATGCTCCTTGTGTGCAAGTACAAACGTCTAATGTAGTGGCATACGCGCTTAAAGGCTATGATGAGCTGCGTGCGTAAGTGTTAGCCCAAATAGAATGCTGCCCACTTTGTGGTTAATGAATATTCAATGAGCTTGGGCACTTTGCAAGGGAGGGGGCACGCGCAGGCCCTAAGAAGAGTGACCTTGAAATGACCCTCCCTGATAGGCGCCAGAAAATACAGTATGGTTCAGATGAAGTGAGCCAGAAAATACTTATGGTTCTGATGAATTGAGCCAGAAAATACAGTATGGTTTTGATGAATTGAGCCAGAAAATACAGTATGGTTCAGATGAAGTGAGCCAGAAAATACAGTATGGTTCTGATGAATTGAGCCAGAAAATACAGTATGGTTTTGATGAATTGAGCCAGAAAATACAGTATGGTTCAGATGAAGTGAGCCAGAAAATACAGTATGGTTCTGATGAATTGAGCCAGAAAATACAGTATGGTTTTGATGAATTGAGCCAGAAAATACAGTCGTTCCTGGTGAAGTGAGCCAGAAAATACAGTCGTTCCTGGTGAAGTGAGCCAGAAAATACGCTTACTCCACTACTCTCATGGCATAGAATACAAATATGTTAACCCTTTCCCGACCGGAAGGTAGTGAATGGTACAACACAGCATAGTTGTTAAAAACGGTCAAATCAAAATAAAAAACGGAAAAAAACGTCGTTTTATTGAAAAAAAATAAAAAACGGAAAAAAACGAGAAAAAAACGGAAGCGAAAATAATTTTACTTTGCAACATCTTTTACTGCATTTTTAAATTAAAAACCTTGTTTACACAATTTAATTTTAATCAGCAAATAACATAACTTTATTAGTAAACACCAAGTAGCCTAACAGTAGGCCTAATCTACAACAATTATTTTCTTTTTCATAAGTTTGGTTTAAAAAAAACTGAGAAATTAAAATATTGAAATCTTTTCAAATTTAAATTGTATACATAAGTCCACGTAAATCCATGCTGACATAAGCAATTAGAAACTAAACTTTGCAAGTATAGAGTGTACTTAATTAAAAATTGTAGGTCTACTTACAATTCTGACTTATATAAGAACTTGATATGGAGTAATATCCGTCAGTTTATCAGTCAATCAGAGATTACTGATTTCATTTCACATTTTGGATAACTTAGAAATTCAAATAACTTTTATACATTTTATTTCCTGTATTGTGCTGTTTATTTCTCAACTGATGACACTAAATAGTGACATAAATAATAGATGATTCATTGAAAGGACGGAGACAACAGTAAGGGATATCAGAGAAAAATAAAATTAAACAAATAGTAACAAACAGTAAATAAATAAATAAAGTTACATACAAAAAAAATAAAACGGAAAAAACGTGATGAGAAATAAAAAACGAGAAAAAACGACGTTTTTGGAGAAGAATAAAAAACGAAAAAAACGTTTTTTTACAACTATGCAACACAGGCATCCGACCGGAAGGTACTGAATGGTAGTGGGCAGGTCTCGTCATTTGTAGCCTCATATCGTTTCGTGGTCGATATAAATTTATGAATACTTATTAGTTTTGGATCCTACGTATAATTTCGAGCCACATGACGTCTTGGGATCCCCGGAAAAACACCTCAGTAAAGTCAGTATATTAAAAACAGCCAATCAAAACTGACATTTAAATCACGCGAATTTGTGCGACTATGGTCTATATACTAAAAAAATTGTATCTCCTTCAGTTTTCAAAATATTTGAAAGATTTTTTCTTCATGCTATCTGGAAACAATTTCTGCACATTTTATGTGCTGACATAACATATGTTGTCACTGAAAGTTTTGTTGTAGACTGTCTTGAAGATGAAAATATGTCAGATTTTGGGGTAGGTTCGGTTTGGGGTAACTTTGGGTACGTCAACAAATATTTTGTCCAAAACCTAGACGTAGGTTTGGAAAGAGGAGATAAAATCTAATGAATGGTGTTTACCTTATGGCTATATGTTAAAAACTGACAGAGATAGAGCAAGTTCAAAAATTTTTATTCTTTGGCCGTTTTTGCGAAAAATGTGCGGTCGTCAGGGGGGTAGGTGGAAAAAATCGTGCGGTCGGTAAAGGGTTAAAGTGTTTCCTTCTTCCAACTTTTCGTCACTGATTTTTAGACTTTTATCTTGAATAACACTGAAGCTTCTGATAAACTACAACATTTGAATAAACTGAATTTTTGTGTGAATAATTTGACAATGGAATGTCTGTTGTGGATGCAAGAGAACTGATGAGGTTTGTCTGACAAGGCTGTATGTTCTTTAAAATGCTAGATGGCTTTTCTTTTAGGACTTGACTAACATCGATCTTTTCATGGTTTCACATGAAGTGGAGAAAGCCCTGGCCAACAAAGACACATCCAAATGCCTTGCCTGGTGCTATGACAACAAGAGCAAACTGCGCAAAATGAAGGTACATCTCCGTTCGCTCACCAGCAGATCATTTTCAGTTGTGGATTTGTCTGAAGTTGTTTGTTCGGTGAGCCTCAGTGTAGCATTTGTTATGCAGTTGTTAGGTAAGGTCCAAGCCTTGGTAGGGGCTTTGTATATGTTGAATTACACACACACACATAATTATATTGTATTGTAAATATGTATTTGAAAATTTGTAAAGTGCCTCTTACAGTCTCAGCTATTCAGGTATTCACTGAATGGTAATGACATGACATAATAACATAACATGTTTATTTGGTAACCAACTCAGTACAGGTCGTAATCACATCAGGTTTTTACCATATTTGACGGTTTACACAGGAGACCCAAAAATAACGTCTATATATGGCTAAAATGGGAATTTTACTGCTTAAGAATCTGACATTTTCAGCACAAATGTTTTAAACCTTGATGCAGTAAAAACAGAAAAACTCACTAAATTATTTTTCTTGAGGATGAAAAAGTTTGACCTTTCAAATAATTACAAATAAATTACTCAAATATCTTATTAAGCAGCTGTAGGATTTGGTTTATCAGCTGGAACTCTGAATGCTTCTGAATTCATAGATATCCTTTTGATGAGATATATATATCTATATTTGTATATGTACATCAGCATGCATATATACTTTTACTTTACAAGTGTGACTTATGTTGACAGAGTACGCTTGAGTTCAGTCTTCGCCAGCAGGAATTCATTGAACTTGTTCGATGTAACAACCGATTAGAAGCTGTCACGTTAGTCTGCCCCTTTGTTACTTATTTTTTGTCTTTGTTACTTGATTATGTGTCATGTATATTCCCTTTTTAGTGTACATGTAAACACACATTTTTATCTTGCTTGTTGTTTGTTTTATACATCTGTCACTGAAAGAAATCATTTTCTCGTAACTTCTTACATCCGTAACAGCCCACCATATATATTATCAGCTGCAACTGCAGGAAGATGCTGCAAAAGTGGATGTAGTCTACAGCTGTGGACCAAGAGTTGCCTTACTAAAGCAGAAGTGACTGACATTATCAGAGTTCTTAGAATGGATAGGAGAAAATTGCTGAAGGAAAGCGGAGAGTGGATACAATGAAGTGTAATAGTGCAGAGTGTCAGATACTTAATGAAGCATTTTGAATCATTTCAAATGATTCAGTATTGGTCTTTGAGAGCCCGACCAAAATGAAGTTTTGCAGTAGTTCAGCCTGTTGATGACCAACTGTTACATGACTGACGCTGACTTTTTGACCAAGGAGGCGCCAAACCAGAAATCCAAAGATTAATTTAGATTACTTTAACAGTCAGTCCAAAGCCATTAAAAGGAACTTGTCATACACTACAAGTAATTGTTGAGCTTTGAAGAATTTGCAGTTTGAACACGTTGCTATTTCTGCTTTGCAGGCATGCCAGGAAGCATTTTGTAAACCTTGAAGATGGTCAGTACCTTGATGTCCAACGCTGCATGGGCCTTCTAGCGTTCCCTCTGGATACGGAAGTTGCACCTTACAAGGTATGTATGTATAAAGACACCTAATTTTGGCACATCTGCAGTATTTGTCTGAGAAATATCCAACGTGAAGTTTGTCCATGCAAAACTGAAAACAGCAGCCAAAAACTGCATAATGTAGGCCACTACACAGTTAGAACTTTGTAAGTGTCGTGTTTGTTTAATGCAAATGAGTTAGCTCAGGTTAAGTAGATCTCGTCTTCCGAGACCTGTATGCTAAAGGATCTGCGCTTTATACAGAATGCAAAACTTCTTCTGTGCAACTATCCAAATTTTGAAGGTGTTTTGGTACTGCATATGAATGACCAATGATTCGTTCAATGGCTATTCTAACTTAACATTCAATTGGCTTTCAGGAGCTTCTAGATACAGGTCGTTGGCAGCAACTGATTCTCCAGTTTCGTCGCGAAAACTTCAAACTGTACCAGTTAAGCCAGGACTCGATCTTCACTGTGACTCTCCAGGCCGGTCTGTCTGCCCTCAAGACTCCGTATCCTTATCAGAAGTTTGACTAATTTTTTGGAATGGGTCATCTGTTTATCAAGTCTCCAAAATCTTTTACTTTTCATGCAAAACAAGTGCAAGTGTGTCTAATTTTATTTTGGTTTACTACGATCATGTTGAGATCACTGATCTGGAGGTTCCTCATGTGGGTGAGATGTAGTTGTTTCCTTTGATTGATGCATATTTTTATCTGGACTAAGGCATTTGTATAGCTCCTTCTATGCATTACCTTTTAGGAACCTTTTAAAAATGCTGCCTGCATATGGCTATCGAGCTGTTCTAAACAGGTAGATAATGTATGGGAATCTGATTCGCAAAAACTATTTGGTTTCAGAGAGACGGTCTAATTCCTGTATATCATATATATATATAATATATATATATATAATTATTCATGAATCTCTAGGTCAGTGCTGTCCAACCCGCGGGCCGCATGCGGCCCGCGGCCTGATTCTAAGTGGCCCCCCGAGCTCGCTAAATATTTTCAATTTCTGTGAAAATGATGTAAAGGACAAAGTCACTGGCCTACTTGCATAGTTATTCGTTCGTAACTTGGCTTATAATCTGACAATGTGAACACAAAATTCAGCTCCCACGACGTATTCATTATGATTACTCCATAATTAATTTTAATGCAGTTAATAGTTTTCAATAAATTTTAGTCGTTTCTTTTGAGTTTAATGGTGCAGCCCTCGGCTTCGAGAATAACTTCTTCGGTGGCCCGCGGTGTCAAAAAGGTTGGACAGCACTGCTCTAGGTTAACACACTGCAATCCATTAAAGAGAGTAGTATTGCCAGTTGAAAAGAAAAAGGAAATAATTAATAATTTTTAAATATCTGTTCCAGCAAGGGGCTACTTGGTCAATGGGCAGCATCAAACTCTTAAATAAGATCCTCGAGATGTAATTTTGTCTGGATACTTTGTCTTGGGCACTGGTTCTGTTGCTGTAAGTTGTTTGTGTGAGGGCTTACGGATGCAGATAATAACTTAACAAAATGGTCCAGCCAATGCTACATGGAATGTGGTGCCGAGAAGAATCCCGCCTGTCCGGTCTGCAGCAAGCATCTGAACGTCTTGGCTCGAAAACTCCCGTTTGCTCACTGTGCTCAGTCAAGACTGATCTGTGCCATGTCTGGTCAACCGTTAAACGAACATAATCCACCCATGATGCTTCCTAATGGCTACGTTTATGGATTAAATGTAAGTATTTATGTTTATATGTTAGCAAGTTTCCAACTATGCCATTGTTGGATTAGTCTTGTGATACTATGCTTTGACCGGTAGTTCTTCATCACAGGGCCATGCTTCTAAGAAATATTGTTGATAAAGACATGCACTGAATGAGTGACATGTTCTGTGATTCTTAAATTTGCCATTGACAGCAGTTGAGCTGTTAGATGTTTTTGTAGCCCACGCCTGGCTGCTGAAAACTCTGTACCTACAACCAACTGATGACAAATACTTATGTACTCAAGTGCTGGCTCCAGACATCTTTACATTAATAATTTTAATCATTTTCAATACATGTAACTGATGGCATTGCGTGCTGCTGGTCACTATGGGTGTAGGTTGTACATCAGAAATGCAACATTGTTTCTGTACCTGCTTGATCCTACACATCCTTTTCTCTCGAAGTACTTCACACTGAGAGCGTTTCTGAAAGGCTTATGCTACGAGAAGCGCTTTATAAATTATCAAATATAATACAATATAAATGCTTAGGATGAATGATAATTTATGACAAAGAGAAACACATTAACTAAATATTGTGAGCTATTTTTTTGTCTGGAATTTGTGTTTTAGGCCTTGACTGCGATGGCAAATGTCAACAGTGGGATGGTGACGTGTCCACGCACGAAAGACACGTTCGACTTTGAGAAAGCGCAGAAAGTCTTTGTTATGTAGTCGTCATTCCTTCCCTTGTGACTGCTTCAAATGATATTTAGACCCACGTTCGGGTATTTTATATGATGTGCACTAATGCGTTATAATGTAATGAGACATTATGTAGTGACTTTGACAAAATGGAGGTCTCTTTAACAACTGGAGGTCTGTATTTTGTGTTTTATTGATTGATTGATTGACTGACTGCACTGTGGTTCAATCATGTTTGTACAGAAATGGTTCAGCATTACAAAGTGTCCATGACATGGGCTGGGTTCAGCAATACACTAACAAAATAGCCAACAGTTTTAAGGAAAGCATTTGCTAGGAAAATTCCACATTTCAGATAAACATCTTTCATGCCCATTGCCCAAGACCTGTGAACTTCAGTGCTATCTGATATTTGTGGACCATTCTAATGGATAGCTAGACTGAGTGAAGTATAAATATGTTGCTGCCAAACAACCTTGTTGAACAAGTACCATGGCTGGACCATAGAGTCTGAGTATCAATATCACTTGCATGAAATGTAATAAAACTGGATCTCTATATAGAATCTTCTAAAACCCATTGAAGATTCTTTTGGCCAGAAATTGACATGATGCCCTGAAATATTTGATGTACATGTATCATATTTCAGACTGTAATGTGATATTATTTGGAACCCTTTTATGTACTATAAATGTAGTTCAATAAAGGGGTTGCTCAGGATGTCTGCAAAACGACCTATTTTGGACCTCTTGTTGGCATTTGGCATCACTCGCCCTCCCTCCTTTCTGGACATCCTAAGTACTGGCTGTACTTTGTACAACAGTGTAGACTGGAAGATCAATAGGTTAGCCTAATATAGGTGTTAGTACTTAGTGCTATATAAAATTACCAATTCTTTATAGTATTATAGATATTCCCACTATTACTGTGTTGCATAGCAGATTAGATTGATAGATTGGGCTACCCTTTTGTCAACAGTATAGCCTTATCTTAGTGCTATATAAAATTACCAATTCTTTATAGTATTATAGATATTCCCACTATTACTGTGTTGCATAGCAGATTAGATTGATAGATTGGGCTACCCTTTTGTCAACAGTATAGCCTTATCTAGACCTTATATTGTACATAGGGCTAACTGTACTGTGGAGCAGGGCACTTTGATACGGCGGCATCTCAAAGGGGCCGGCTTCAAAGGGGCTTCAATTATGACGCAGTACAGACCATCTGTTGTAGGATTGAAGTTGGTGTTTAAGGCACAAGCTGTTCTGAAAGAACTACGTACCAAAGTTAACTACAGACGTCTGCATTGGACGTGTCCCCATTTGGGTCACCTCCCTCTTGGATGTCCTTAGAGAATAACCCCAAACATAAAATAGACTTCTTGCTCCTCATTGCTCTGTCCAGTATGCTTCCTTAGTTGTTAATATTTCATTCAAAATTATCAAGGAAGAGTTTGCTTGGTAGCATATCTGTTATTTGTGCTGAGCCAGTTGAAAATCAACATTTGTCATGGGCATGGGATGATCTATATTTACAGGTACATATATTTACCATTGATTTCCATGCATTAGCCACTCTTTCTCTCCGAGATAATCTCTCCAAAACGTTAGATTCTAAACAACACGTACTCCATGTTTCACAGAGATCACCTGTGAAGAAATCTGCACTGTTTTCAGTTGCATAGCAACTCTTTCCTGTTAGCTTTTTAGTTGAGCAAAATCTGTTTTGTTTCAATTTAGTGTGTGTTCTTTCAGTTTTATGTTTGAAACAGTGTCAATATAAATCACTTCGTGTTTGTGTTTGGATTTTGTATGGTCTTAAAAGTGCTTTTCACACTCACTTCCCATAAGTAAATTTTGCGATATGGCAACTGACTCTTGCTTAACTTGATCAAGAATGGACTTTTTATACATTTTTCACTCAGCCCTCTACAGAATGCTGTTAGCAATACCTTTAATGAAGTTAAATTGCTGGCGAAATCCAGGTAAATGGTGTGAATTTTGCTGCAAGACTGTTTTCTGGAGTTAACTTGGTTTGAGACTAATCCTGTTATGTTAAATTCTGTTTACCATAGTCAAGTGCACCAAAATATAAATAATATTAGTTATAATGTCTTCTGCTTTCCCAGGAGTCATGGATCTTGACCTTTTCTGTCATTAGGTTTGTGGTTTTAAATGCAATTCTGCATTGATTGTGCAGTAAGCTTCCAGAGCAGATAGACAATTGTATGTATCATATTCATTAAAAAATATGGAGGAATAACTATTGGAAATCTTTGCCCAATGTGAAAATTAATGCTCAAGTAACATAGTCAACCTGGTGCCAAACTTGTATTGAGCAAATAAGAAGAGTTCTGGTAATGCATTTGCAAAGGACACTTACTTTCATTCAGCAGGTGCACAGTGACCTATTGTTGGTTCCTTTGGTAGGCATTCATCACTATAATGCTCTTGATTGTCATGTACCGTAAATGTAAATCTCAGAATTGTCTCACTGCGACAAGTAAGTAAGTAAGTATATATACAAAGCCACATCATGGAGACCAACTTCTATGGCCTATACTTGTGCTCTATCAAATCAAGTCATGTGAATGTTTGTAAGTTTGTTGTCATGTATGCAGTGTAACCTGTAAGAGAAAGGTGTTGTTAGGTTGAATGTTGCAGTTGAGTCTCGTGAAGAAAGCTTTTTCTTCAAATCCTGCACCACGCCAGTCAAAGAGGTCTAGGCACTAACTGTCAACAGAAGATACTTTAATGAGTGAACTGCATGGAGTAGTGTAAGGGATGAACAAAAAGGCCCTTGAAGAACAGAACCTGGAGGAACACCACAGGTGAGATGGCATGATCAGGATGAGGCTTCCAGTGTTTTAATGGAGAAAGAAAGGAAGTGAAATAAGATCGAATCCAGAGTAGAGCAGTATCGGTAAAACCGAACCAGGTTGACAGTCTTCGGAGTAAGGTATTGTGGTCAGTGGTTTTGACTTTCAAAGGCTGCTGATTGCTGAAATGTCAAGGAGGCAGGGACAAGGGACTTGCTGATGAGAGATGGCAGAAACAAGTTTATTGTAGAGGGAAGTGCGCAGGGTTTCAGTTGAGTAGTACTACCCCTATGTGCCAACTGTGAAAAAGTGTAAAAAATGTAATCACGTTGCAACAATTTGCGTAAAAAATTCTACAAAACAGGCAGTAAGTCTTATTTTTGCCCCTAACTATTTGATTTGATTTGATTTGAACTAAAAAGTGAATAGCAGTTTTGGCTTATTAGCATTTACTTAGAAGTTCTTGGGAGTGAGAATCTAGATATTCACTCTTTATCATCAGTTGAACTCTGTAATCTGCAAGCCATTAATGAATTATGCATATGCTTTTGACCAAACAAACTGGGTTTTATAAATCACTCAAGTCTTTTCTTTTGTCATGACTGGGCTGGGAGCACTCCTGAGTAGATTTCGTGAAGGGGTGCTATATAAATCAAGAATGAACGAATATGTGTGTAGTCTCTGTTCCTCTCCCCCCATTTTTTACTGTCCCCATGGCGAAAAAATGCAAAAATCCTCCAAAACCTGTACCCAAAGTTATGTACAGATTTTCGAGTCTGATTGTAATCTGTAATCCGCTAAATATGATAGATTAGTATAAGTTAAACGACGCGAGATGGCGCTAAATTATGACATCATATCGACCAACGGTGTTGCAGAACGATACATTCTCTGAGGTCGTGTGTCAACGGGCAACGGCGTCTCAAAAGCGAAAAGATGTGGAGACGATAGGGGTCGATGAATCTGTGATGGGGTTGTAATGTTTTAAATTAACAATGAGGCGGTCAGGCACGGTTAGTTTAATTTCATTTGTCGAAAGATGATCACGAAGTATTTGCACAGTTGATGAAAACAGCATTACTTGGGAACGTATTACATATTTTCGTATCGTATTTGTAACTGACGATACCCAGGCCTTTTTACATGGCCCAGCATCTTCTGCTGTTCAAATGGTAGAGCGGTTGTTAGAGGCTTCCTCTGCCATGGATGAATGGCTCTCTTCTAATCGCCTGCGGCTGAATCCTGACAAGACACAATTCATATGGCTTGGTGACCGTCTTCAGCTCAATAAGATTGATAGGCCCTACTGTTTCCCTTCATCTCAGATTTCCCCATGTGCATCCACTTCTCCTCTTCTGTTCGTGACCTGGGAATTGTATTGGATCCTTCCCTTTCTTTTACTGACCAGGTCAACTCGGTTTCCAGATCTTGCTTCAACTACGTTCCATTCGCAGCTCTCTTTCACTGCATGCCATTACTACTCTGATCCACGCCTTGATCTGCACTCGGGTCGACTTTGGGAACGCTGCATACATTGGACTCTCCGCCTCTAATACTCACAAACTCCAGTCTATTCTTAATGCAGCAGCTCGGCTTATAGGCGCCATTCCAAAGTTTGCTCATATCTCAAGCTATATTCGGGATACCCTTCACTGGCTTCCTATCCAACAGCGGGTAAACTTCAAAATCCTTTGCCTCATGCGTAACTGCCTTGTTGGTTGTTGGGGTGGCCCCATCCTACCTGAGGTCTTTTTGCACCTTTGTCTCCGACCTTACCTGCGAGGGCCTCTTTGCGATCTTCGACCCGTGGCCTTATGGTTGTCTCTCGCATGCGCTCTGCTACGGCCCACTCAGATTATTTTTACTTGTCCCTTTAGGTGTGCCTAGGTGCTTTGCCCGTGTTGGCCCATCAGCTTGGAATTCTCTCTTCCCCAGTCTCTTCGTTTTGAGTTACTAGCCCTCTCTCCCTCCCAGTTCCGTAGACGTCTTAAGACTTTTTTGTTTCCTAATTCAGGCACTGATGCAGGTCAATAGCGCTGCTGATTTCTGAGCGGCGCTATATAAATGTTCAATTACAATTACAATTACAACTGCTGATGTCATCGTCTTGGGCGTCCCGCACTTCAGTCTAAGTTGCCCAACTGCCATTATATTAGGTTTCATAGGCCTACATTCTGATCTAGTGGTGCTGAACTGATTGCCCGAGAGTAATTTAAACCTTCAACACAAAATACATGAAAATGACCTAATAAGATACAGAAATCATTATCGTACAAGCGTGGGTGGGATTTTAGCAGCATGCCTATAAGTATAAATAAACAAATGTATGTTGCAAGTGTCGCTTGCTTATTGAAGTTGCATGAGTTGGGCAGGGAGATTAAGGCCAATTGCCGACAAGGACTTAAAAGTAGTTTTTTGCAGACTTCTTTATGATCGATCTCAAGACAAATAAGACAATCTGACGGTATAGGCCTAGCTGAACCTGTCTATAGTCTTTATTCTACTCATTTTTAATACTTTACCTTAGGCCTAAAATGTGCAGTCTTGCATAAACTAGAATGCAGCTCACAAATGGTAGGTCAGTGTGTGAATGGTGAAGAAAATTAAAGTTAACATTGGTTCAGAAAGATAGGAGAATGATGGTCCCTATAAGCCATAGGATTTTCTGAGTCTGTGTCTATCCTTTGAGTCTTGGTTGATTAGGCTTTTTCTGGTATTGCACTTGAGAAGAGAGTACTTTATGTCAGAAGTCCGCATTTCACATGTCAGACTATTCAGTACAGCCCTCTACATTCAAAATCAAATCACAGGTTAAGAAAGTTGCTGCTTTTGTGATGGAGGAAATTGTTATGATGAAGTAACAAAGTCGGAAAATTCTAGTCTAGTCCATTTAAAATTGAAAAAATATTCCGTTTAAAAATGAAGGACATAATTCAAAGGCAAAATGGAAGGCCCTATATATGTTGTGAAGCCATTTATGGGATTTATCAGATATTTAAGCCACTGACAAATTCATTTTTGAGCCCCTCCACCCCTAATAACTCTGGCAGAATACCAGTAATAACTTTTTGAAATTATTTATTAGGATTAATGAGACTGTATTCATCAGAGGGGTGGAGTTCCTGAGGTTCTGCTTGAAAGACAACATCATGTTGAGATGATGGCGCTTCCACATCACCAAAAAAATGAAGGAACAACTGCAACTGGGGTATGGCTATCACCTGAAGACAAGACAAAGGTATGACAAAGTTAGAAATCAGTTAGTTGGCATAACAGGGTAAGACATTCTAATGCAACTCCGCTGTGACTTGATGGGCATTGGAGAGTCTATACCCAGTGCCTGATCACTTATAATTTATTTAGCATAATTACGCCAGCAGTAGTAATTAGAACTCATGATTTTCTAATTGTCTTGTAATGTAATTCGTCGTGACAAATGATAATGATAATTGTTTACTAATTTAAACTGCAGTAAGATTACATGCATGGATATAGTACTAACAGATGATAATAAGTTTAACAGGAGTCGAATTTAGCTGTATGGCAGTCTGCAAGGCGTCCATCAGTCCTCCTGCTCATTTTACCATCGCCCCAGGGAGTTGAAGGCTGAGTCAACCTTATGGGGCTAGTGGGTATTGAGCCCGTGTCCTTCTGATCTTTGTGCCAGCGTTTGTTTGTATGAGCACTTGTTATAGCGCCCCTTCAAGATTTCTACTCAGAGGCGCTCCCGACTACAGCGCAGACACTGAATCGGAGTTTCACGCCGAAGCACATGAGCAATTGCAAGTGAAGGACTTTCCCAGGGTCCCTACGGCGGCTTGAGGTGATTCGAACCCCAACCCTCCGGTTGAAGGCACCGAACGTATACCCCTTCACCACCCCCCCACCCTCTCTTGTTACCATTCAACCATCTCCTGCCCCAGAAATGTCTGTAGCACTTTGATATAACAGAGTATCAGTTATTTTCTTCTTTTTAGAGCATTATTGAAGATGATTTTGAATCAGTTATGATTTTAAATATCGGACAACACTGAATTTCTTCCTCAATTACTTTACCATTCTAGTTGCCTGTAACAATGTACATGTAGTACACTGTAGCAGGTATCTTTGCAACATTTTACTTTGTGAGGGTCTTGATGCTTATGCTTTGACATATAGGCCTACATGCAAATACCGGGTATACATTTACTTTTGCTCAGCTATTGCTTTTTTGTCATGCAGCAATGTTCTAACTTTATTTCTTGCTCCCTTGCAAACTATGGTACCAAGTTCCACCTACTGCAGTGGTTAAATTCAGCCGGATCCTGTCGGATGTGAGATCTGGCACCTCTGTTTTGAGATCCGTAACCTGCACTACTAAAGTGTAGACCCTTTGCCTGAAGGTGTTTTTGGCTACAATAAATGACATTATGTATTATGTTTCACACCTTTCATGTTTTATTCGAATAGTCAAATATTCAAGTATCATTTGCACAAATTTGGAGATCCACCACTTCTGGATGAGCAATTTGACCTCTGACCTAATGCAAAAATGTACCGGTATGGGCTTGAGCCTGCTTTACACAGATACATTATCTGCAAGGTGCCAACTAATGAGTAAACTAATGTTTATCCTAGAAAATGACATCCATCTAATAAACTGCAATATTTCTTTTCAGGCTTCAAAAAAGAAATGTATTTTCAACAACCATCGAATCGATAACAACTGCACTAAAACCAAATGCCTTCTTTATCCAAAGTATGTACTTTTCACTCACTTAAGTGTGAGACAAAATATTTTTGTGTCAGATGTTGTACGAGTGAATACAAATACATCACAGTATTTGAAATTTTTTTGACGAAGATTGATTGCTAAATGCTAAAGTCTGTGAAGAATTGTTGGATAATTTGAGCAAATGAAACAGTAGGTCAAGTTGAGCAAATGTGATGTAATCTAATAATTATTTGTATATTAAACTTTTTGGAACCTCTGAAAAGATCATGATTGATTGATTTCAAGAATTTTCTAATTGCATGTAAGTGAATTATGGTTGAATAATTTTAATTTTAATCAGTGATTTATATAGCAATTATAGCATCTCTTGAAGAAAGACTCCTCAGAGGGACTCTGGGCCTCACAGAAAACCAGGATCGAACAGAATGGTTTTCAAGGAATGGAATAGAGATAAAGAAAGACCAAGGAGCTCATCGTAGGGTGCTAGGCAACCTATTCCAGAAAGTTGAACCAACTTCAGCACTTTCTCTGCTGAACCATGGAAATTCGAGCCAGGGAAACAAACAGGTCACCTGCACAGCAGAACAAAGAAAGCTATGGCCAGGAATGAATCAGACCACTAGGTGGATGGATGAAAATAAGGATAACGAAAAGTCCTGTATTGGAAATGTCATAAACATGATACTGACCGATGAAATTCATCCTCAGTTGATAGGTGATTGTGATCTTTGTGCCACGTTTGGGCTTAGCACAGTTCACAGTTCAAACTAGTGAAATCAGTGAATTTACAATAGATCTACACAAAGGTTTATACTTTTAGGCTGAGTTGTCGAAAGTTCACGTACACGAACAATGCCGACAGATATGTACCTCGAGTTGAGCATCTGCTGAACCAAACGAGGTGCTATCCGTCATCTGATCTTAGGTGCAATCCTTTCCAAACTCCACTCAAGGAAATTGTAGCCAAAGAAATACGTTTGTGTGTTGAGGAAAACTGTTCAAACTACAGCTTAAGCTACGTCTTCAAAAATTTTTGCAAGGTAAGAATTTTCTGTGCTCTACTAATTTTGATTACTTGTGGTTCTGATGAATAAAATTTGTCACAAAAAACTCATAATTAACACTTCATATAATATAACTTAGTAATTCCAGACTGTTATGCTTTAAGACTACGTGTTTCATCGGTCGTTATTTGCCCTCCACTGGTGACTTAGTTTTCTGTGCATTGTTTTGCTAATGGATTACATTCCAGTTCATACATGTTAGTGCAGGTTAGTTTGCCTTCTGAAGTAGTGCTATATAAAAATTTTCTAACATTTTTCTATTACGATTACAGTAACAGATATAATAAGGGATTTTTTTGTTCTAAGTACAGAATGAAACATTCCCATTCCATTTGTTGATAAATATGTTGGTACATGCACTTTCTGTTTTGAAGCAATCAGTCAGATGTTTATGAAGTTGTAAAATTGGAGGATTGTTGTTGATGATCTTGATAATTTTTTTGGAATTTCAAACATTACAGTAGCTTTTGCAATCTATTATTAGCTGGTGCACGCATATATATATATATATATCTCTTCTGCAGATTCCCTTCAATGCCCAATTACAAAACTGAGTGCTGAATTATGAGTGGTGGGTATGGGCAAGTAATAAAATTTATAATCAGAATAACTTAACAAATTCAATCATTTTTATCTTAAAAAAGTGTATATTCCAATAAAGATTTGAAGAAGCGACGGTACAGAAACGAAAGCCCAACAATTTGGGCAGGGCTAAACTCCTTCCTCTCCATGCTGGTAGACCAACTGCACCAAAAGCACTTTAATTATTTCTTTACTATATCTTGTAGGCCTAATTTCTATACTGCAAATTAATTTTTCAGTTTCTTTGGCTTTTGTTACAGTGTGACATGGATACACTGAAAGGGCTTCTTCCATCTTATCAAGGCTATAACAACATCTGCTGCAAGAGAACAAATTATAGCAGGTCTTTTACACTAATACTACTGCAACACTGCATTTCTGTATGTATGTATCAAAATGCTTAATATAGCGCATTTTAGGTACCTCATAAAAGAACTGCACAATTGACTATCTAAGTGATCGAAATAAATAAGTGTATTTTAAGTCAACTTTAAAATGTTTGCTGAACCGAGTTTCATGCAACAGCGTGCTTGTGCAGCAGTAAAGAAGGCCCAAGACCCAATAGGCATACATAGTTAATAATACTTTATATTCAGAAGCGTGGCATCTGTAGGTATCCATGAGCGGTACAGCGCAATGATTGCCAATTCAGTTGACTTGAGCCTGGAACATAAAGCTCTCTGATTTATGTCCGTGCAGTGCAGAACAAAGAGGCTCACACCAGGAAGAGAATCTAGAACTTTATTCTTTCCTTAATGGAGAGGCAGCAGAGTGTGTCCCTTGTATAATCATATGAGGGAATGTTGGCAGATTGACCAGTACCAGGTAGTCAAATGGCGCAGTTTAGAATGGACTGCATTACCTATAGATTCTGTAACCGTTTAATGAAGAGCGCGTACCAAAAGTTACTGAGAAACCACTGCAGCTCGTTGTTAAAGGATTAACGATAGGCACACATTACAGTGTCGAACAGGGAGGACCAATCTGCTACTCAGGTATTTCCAAACAGTCGTATTTAGTGATAATTGAATTCAAGGACAAAACCAACAATGTATTTGATGTACAAGAGTGTTGAACAATAAGCCAAAGAAGATAACTCACTAGTGGTAATGAGTTCTCATTTTTCCTATCAATTGTAGAACACTGGCTGACAAAATAGATTCTGAGAAACTCCAGATGTTTCAAACGAAACTTGCAGCAGCCGTTGAGAAGGCAAAGCGTTCGTATGCATCTAATCCGTATGGCATCGATGGATCCCTTGTGCACAGAAAATGCAAATCGCTTGCATCATACCAAGGTCTCACCATATTAATTGAAGTTTGTTTCATTTTGGCACTTAGTTTTGAACATATTTGTCTGCCTAGCTGCTGTTGAGTGTTTCATTAGGTCTTACTTTAATTATTGATTTGGTAAAACAGGTGATGCTGTACGTTGAACTGTGTCTTTGTACACATTTTGGGTCTTTTGAATGCTAGTCTTTGGATATTTGCATGCAATTGTATACATCTTTCCACCTTTCCGGATTTCAAGCCTCTACGTCCATTTTTATATGTTGAATTTAATTGTAAAGTGCCTACATAACAGGTAAAATAGGACACCCACAAATGGACTACTATTTGGCCTGATGGGTAATCTTCTATCTTTGGTGTAGTAAATCTTTAATCAGATAAGTATACATGTGGTGGCTAATACATGCTGTGGTGCATTAATCATTCTTGTGGGAAATTAATAGTCGACAATGCATACTAAAATAAATGTTCTTTTTGTGTCTTTGAGATATTCTCGTGGCCTTGCATAAGTTTTTAAAAGTCATTAACTCTAATATCTGGATGCATTCATGGATACTTAATCCAATTGCATATTTTCAAATTCCAATAATGATGATGTACAGTTAGGAGGTCACTGAGTTTTGCAATGCACTGTGGTTTTGGGTTTCTGGCTCATGTGTTTCAGAAACTCATGTTTTATGCTTGTAGTGCAATTATCAAAGGACTCCAGTCCCCCTGCTGAAACCAACTACCTGTTTCGAAGCCAACTGATGGAAATGGCAAAAAGAAAGTTTGAGGAAAACAAAGACCTTATCGGGACAAAGACCAATGTAAATGCTGTAGGGTTTCAGAATACTGAATTACTAATGGAAACCATTAACAAGCCTGACTACATTCCAGCGGTCTCTGATTTATACAGAGCAGAGGTCAAGACATCCTTCACCATGCCTAGTACAGGACTGACTATGTATAATACAGAAACTGGTCTGTTGGCTGAAAGTGGTGAAGTAGGGATTGCATGGTGACCTTGAAGAACTGCAAGTAATGGCAGATGAACTGAAGGCCGTTTCTGGTCAAGAGGGTGAATTTATCTCTGCTGTGCACAACTTTGGGAATGATGACAAACATGACTTTACAATGGACATGAATAGCCATGATGCTGGTGAAGGTACAGAAGAAGTGGATGGGAATGAAGGCCTATTATCTGAAGGAGCTTCACTTATGTTGAACATGGTAACTGAAGAAAAAGTGAATAGGAAAACTACGGAAACTGAAGCAGGAGAAACTGAAAGTGGTAGTCAAATACAAGAATAAATTAAAAAATAACGGTCAAGCTTCTGATTAATGCCAAGAAAACAACAATCAGGACATACAAGTTCCAAGTACAAATTAAGCAAATCCACATTAAGCATACAACACTGAAAGGCATAATGATGACAGAGAAATGAAACTGTCAACAAGGGTAAGAGTGGTTTGATCAGTTGTGCAACACTGGAATTCACTTGACTATATATACATATTTGTATATATATATGTGTGACATTGTGTGTGTGTGTAAACTGAAACCCCCAGATTTACAATTATATAATTAAGAAGAAAATAACTATAGAACCACTTATACTAGTAGCGAGAAATGAACACATTTTCACAATTAAAATGGAAATTTGTTGCCTCAATGGAACACAGAATATATAGTACCGGATACAGCTCGTCTTATGCTGGCCTGTTATCAAATACTGTCCAGTGGTATGCGAAAACTAGAAATTGAGTGGTGGAATTCCAAAGTGTCGGTCTCATGAGACGGACAATTGTTCTGACAGAGAATGTTAAGGAATAAGTTGACTGAAAAATGTTTATATGGACTTTGACAGAGCTGTCTAGGCTACTAAAATCTTTATAATTGAGCAGTTCTAACTCCTGGCAGAATACCAGTAACTGAAAACAATAAGAGGGCTTAGTTGAATAATGGTGATTTCTGGAATAGGTTTGATTTAAAGTATGGTTTGTCAAGAGCTAGCTAGCCCTAGTATTAGTTGCTTTGATTTCTGAAACACACTTGTCACTGCACTGTCAGTCACAAAGATTGCAGAGTTAAGAACAACATGCATGGGCATAAGAAAAATTCCCAGATATCAACTTCCCAACTTTTAACCGCAATCGTGCCACAGTTGAAAAGTAGGCTCAAAAGTAAAAAATATATTACAAATAGGTGAGCCAACTTGTGTTTCATTCATGCTTGTAAATATTTCACTACTCAAAACTGGTACAGTATTCCTGTGTTTTATCAAGTGTTGGTCCACGTCTGTCAAATTGGCTGCCTGCTTCTGTATGCTTTCAAGACAGTGCAGTCCTGACTGTAGTAAGGGTGGGATTCAATTAGGGCAGAAATGTGTTTCAAGATTTCGGCTCCATCTACACCCCAATGAACTCGGCTAAGAGTACACTGACAGTACCTACATGTACACTGACCGTGGTGAGATCAGATGGTAGGGTAGAGGACTGCCCACCCGCCCTTATATGCCGAGATGAAGTCACACTGCATATCAATGGCTGCCTCTCAGGCTAGGTTAAAAGACTTCTGTATCCTTTAAAGTTCTCTGATTTCATTCATGTCTGACTAAATTAAATTTCCAGCACAACATGGCCTACATGACATGGGTAGCAGAGTATATCTGAATTTCCGGAACAACATGGCATGCTCCTACATGACATGGGTAGCAGAGTATATCTGAATTTCCGGAACAACATGGCATGCTCCTACATGACATGGGTAGCAGAGTATATCTGAATTTCCGGAACAACATGGCATGCTCCTACATGACATGGGTAGCAGAGTATATCTGAATTTCCGGAACAACATGGCATGCTCCTACATGACATGGGTAGCAGAGTATATCTGTAAGTTGGGTTTTATCCGCCAGTAGTCCAGTGATATCAAGTTTTCTATGCAGATGTCTTGTAATTAAATGACTATATATTATATTTATTTTATTATTTATTTCTTGCGCTTATTATGTGCATAAATTCAGTAAATCAGAATCAAGCAAGACAAGCACTAGACAAAATTAATGTGCACAGACACTTGTCCAAGGCCATACATACAGAGTCCGTTCAGGCTCAGCACATGCCACACTCTTTCAAGTACACACCCAGTGGTGGCATGCATAATACTGAATAGATTACTGCCACACAACACACCATCAGGCCACACAACAGATTAAAAAGGTAAACAACAATAGACCACTTTGCAACACAGCAGATCATGCAATACAACAGGCTACTAAGCCGCATAAGGGAACATGTCTCACCGGTAATTATCTGGTTTGTACTAATAAGCGAATCTGAGCAATACCTCCCACTTACAAATAAAAAGTGAATCTCGGCATTATCTTCCAATAATAAATGTTATTTTCCCCCATCTAATCAGTTTTAGGTCCAATTAATAACATCCAAAAGTGTGGAAAAACTCTCGTGCAAGGGAGAAACTGTTTCTGGAATGGCTTATACTTGGAAATATCCAGCTCCAGCACTGCTCCAGAAACCACTGTGTTGCACCATTTCATTATAATTTGTTATTTGGATGTGTAAAAGAAAATCACGCTGGGCAGAGGACAAAATATTATTTCAATACAGTATTATTCCTGTTACTATTATTACTGTTCTGTGATTAGCATAAACTAAAAACAGCAATCTGAACAAATACGTGAAGATGCTTATCAACAACAATCCACCTCGAAACTGGTCTCAATATAATTCATGCAGCAAAGTAATGGTTCTTAGAGAAATGTTTCGCATTGCTTAAGCATAGCAACATAAATAATATTATAATGTTTATTGCACCTGGGAATACTACAGCTTGCTATATAACTTCAATAATATCAGCACAGGGAATTACTCTCACTATGTGTGCATTAGATTTAGCTATTTATATTCCATCCAATGAATTCTGTAATGCCTTCTTACTCAAAGTCGTATACATACAATACATGGATCAGCAAAAGCATAAATGTACACAATTAATTACACACTATTATGTTCAGTCAACCAATTAGTCGTAAAATTCGTTTGTCCAGAATAGAGTGGCCTCTATGGACAGGTGGTCGTATTCTCAACAGCAGCTTTCAATATAGATATTTCCACAACTGCAACTTTGGTGTCGATCTTCAGTGACACAGGTTTCTTGCTAATGCTAATTGGCATTGGCAGCATTAACGCCACTCCTGTACCTGCATGAAGTAAAAAATTCAGGCTTCAGAACAGTCTGCACAGTGATAACATGAAGCTACATGCACATTAGCAATTTCTACAGTGGCAGTATTTAATGCAGAAGGCATCAAAGCAACTTTGGTCTAGAAAATGGATGCTGTATTTCTTATTGTTCCCCTTGTGACTGAATTATAACAGCGTCGCAGATATTCCATGCGCAATCATAATAGTAATGAAGACGACGATGATGATCACAATAATGATGATGCACGGTAATTGTTTTGAATCTTGAGTGCTCAAATTAAGGCCTTTCTCTGAGAAAATAACAATGGGCTTTGTTTCTTCTGGGCATAAAAAGTGTGGGAGTATGGTACCATCCAGTCCAAAAAGTGGGGTACTAGTACCCTTCATACCCCACACCATACGCCTATGGTAGACATCAATTAAAATTAGAAACTTCTATTGTGCCAGTGTCTAATGCACAAGGCATCAATTGAACATAGCTCCGAACATGGTGCTTGATGAACTTAAAGAATGCTATAGAGCCATAATAATGACCAGTTCATCGTCATCACTCATTACTATCATGTTTTTTACTGTCATCCCGTGAATGACAAATATTTTGTATTTAGGTTTCTGTATTGCATTTATTTCTTTAGTTTTTAATTTTCTGCATGAGCATTAATTAACACAGGAGTATGTATATCACTAAGGAGCTCCTGATCTGGTAAACATTAACAAGATATACAATACAGAACATTTGATACGTTCTCTCAGTGGAGGGCGCTATATAAATTGCCCGCTACATCATACATAAGTTTAACCATTTCCACACAAAATCTGGTTTTCACAAACCTGTTTTAAGCACAGCACATTTACTGACACATTTGTGGGCCAAACGGTAGTTGACGGTCTTGTTAATATCAGAGTAGCTGACAGTCTTGTTAATATCGATATGAATTGCTTTCAACATATTCAAACTTGTCCGATTGACGACCACCGCTACATATGCTGTAAATACATTCAAAAAAGGCGAAAGCTATAAAGGATTTACAGTGCTCAATCAACAAAGCAGCAGATTGTACCCAATAACTTTTCCATCAGACAATCAAGGAATTTACAGTTAGATTTGGTCCATATGACAATGGTTTAATTCACTCCTGCTTAGGGGTATAAATAGCCTACCGTACTTTAATTAACACTCATGAAGTCAAAAATATGTTCATATTGGCCTATTATCACTCAATCATCACAACTTCTGATGTAAGCTTACTATTACAAAGTGGTTGCTTATATGCATTAAAATCTCTATTCAACTTATCATCATAACTGAAAACACACATTTTTTAAGGAAGTCTTATTACAATCGTCTCATCACCTTTAAACCATTTCAGTTACTGACCGTGAGGTGTGTTGCAGAGCTTTCTCGCTAATTCGGTCAAATTGTTCCATTCACATGTTGGACATTCTGTTGGAGCAGGCTTCTACAAAACCAGATAGATTACGTAATTCTTCGATAAAGAGCACATAAATAACATCTGTACTCTGAACCGCTTACATCTATCACAATAATGAATAGTAATGTATAGTGAATGAAGCATGGTTTCATAATACATACATTCATTCATTCATTACATTTATATAGCGCCCCTTCAAGAAACTACTCAGGAGCGCTCCCGGCCCAGCCACGACTAAAGAAAAAAGACTTGAGGGACTTGTAGAACCCTGTCAGATGGCTTAAAAGTAAAAAACGGAGCTTAAGTGGTAGGTCATTCCAAATGGAAGGGCCAACAACCGAAAAATACAATGACACACATGCACGTGCACACTGATCTATAGTGTTATAGAGAGAATATAAATCGTTTTATACAGGTTTAACAATATTTAACATTTTATTGTACTGATACTAGCTAATCTGACTGTCTTTGAACTCCTATGAAATAGTCACAACTCAATCACTGGTGTTGTTAGTTTCTCCATGTTGTTAATTTATTCAATAACATTTTGTTTAGCCAGTTGCAACATTTTAACGTTTTTAGTGTTAATTGAAGTCTAAGTGCAAAACTAAATGTCTAACCTTGGTTACTTTCAATTCTGCAATTATTGGAGGTCTTACTTTTGGCACTCTCATTTGGGTGACGTTGTGTGGTTGTAAAGGCTCAATTCCTTCCGCAATCTCTTCTTTTGTTCCACATGTAGTTGTTATGGAATAATCATCATATGCAGACAAACCTGACCACAGAAATTAGGAGATAAATACACAATAGTTATCCTCAATGACTTGTCAGCAAGAAACTGCTACTAGCCTACCTATCGATCATGCACAAAGCCTTGGCTATCTACAAATTACATAAAAATATACTTTGAAAAACACAAGATAAAATGATAAAACGAAACAAAAATATGAATCTGCATGTCAGTCAAACAACTCCTGTAGAACAAAACTGGCAGCCCTACACAAGTCAACAGATAATATTCGACTTCTCTTGTTCATACTGACTTGGTTTGTAGTAATCATAGACGTGGACGAGAACTGGTTTTGTCTTTGTAACGACAATGTTTTGATGCACAAGAAACGAAAAGCATCTCTGAGTTTTGTCAAGCTACAAAGATACGTCATAGAGATATTAGCAGTAGGGATAGGCCTATATGCAGCTCATGTTTCTGCATTACTAATCTAAAACATTTCCTCATCAATACATTTTTATTATGCCTGTATTTATTATGTGCCACTATATAACGACTACATGTATTTAGGAGCAATAAATTATGGTGCTTTGCTCAGGGTCCCTACACAGTAAACGTTTCAGAGGACACGATCAGAGGAAGCTTGAAGCTAAACACAGTGTTACAAGGTGAGCACTCCAACTGCCTAGCAAGTCAATAAATTTAATTACTGTATATCCTAAACTTATTGGCTGTTTTCATAACACATGTAGCCATAGTGTACTCAACGTCAATCAATGCTACTGTCGTTCAACTATCAGGTTTGGTGTTTGTCTAACATTAACGAAGTAAAGATAACTCGCTCACTCACAAACATTCGTGCCTAATGCAGCATCCACTGCATTATCACCACATGCATAATCTTTCTGTCCTGAATGTGTACAATTTTAAAATCAGTAGTAAAATCAGTGGTAAGCTAAACGAAGTGCTACTGTGCTAGTAAGGAAACATCATGATGTACACACCTCTTCAAAGTACAGGTGAACAATGCTTTTCTCAATTTCGAATCTTTTCAATCTCAGACCAACATAGTTGGAAAGCTGAAACAAATCAAGTTCCCATACAGATTGTTACATTATCAGTGCTACTCATTTCTCTTACTTTTATTTGGTTTTTTGCCCCATATCTGCCTGGTGGCCTCAGTGATGTATGTCTTCAGCTATATATAGTAATGTGGTCTTGCTTTCTCATAGGATGTGATGTGCACTGTAGTCAGGTAGGTTATAATGACAATAACATTCAAAATATAATATTAGTATCTAAGAAACAATAGTGGCATGTGGTGAATGCATTGTCTGTAGCACCTAATTTACATGGCTATTGTCAAATTTTTTGATGCTATGATAATCATGATATTGGTGTTAGATATGCTCATAACCAAGGAGATTCGCTGTTACTGATATTGACTTTGCCATTAGAATTTATAGCTGAGTTAAAATATTTTCATTACAAACTGTTTTTATCAGTAAGTTATTACATGTACAGAAGTTGTCAAAGCATTGCTTTTCTTCAGCACTGACCAAAGTAATGCTTGCTATGTTAAACTGCTCATAAGATAAAGATATTAAGATATTATACCTTCTTGATGGAATCTTTGTCTGGAATCCATCCTGAAACCATCTTGACAGCAATCACTGCCATGTTGGATGCATTATCTACA
Source organism: Aporrectodea caliginosa (assembly GCA_020284085.1). Lineage (NCBI taxonomy): Eukaryota > Metazoa > Annelida > Clitellata > Crassiclitellata > Lumbricidae > Aporrectodea > Aporrectodea caliginosa. The sequence continues at coordinate 450,614 of JACEVL010000189.1, forward strand.
CCATTATAACTTCAAACACAATGATGAATAACAGTTTGATAACAGTTGATTCCACCGTTAACATGCTAATTGGTGTAAGTTTCAGGCTTGAAATTACTTTTTTTAAAGATCTGACTGTCGTCACTGTCATGAAACCCACACAGAAGACGCAATATTATGAATTGTGCCAATGCACTATAACACTGTTTCTTGTTTGTGCAAAGATTTCAAATAATAAAATTTATTTGTACAATAATATGCTTAGACATGCTCATGAAAGATCTGTGGTACATTCTGTACATTTACAATAAACAACCATGCATAAGTAATAAGAGAACAAGGTAGTTTCTTTGCAATTGGTCAGGTAGAAGCACAGGGTTAAGGAGGGAGAGGGAGAGGCAGAAGCTGGGAAGATTAAGGCAGAAAGATCAGCGAAAAGAACGGGGAATTTTCTCCTAAAGGGACATTTCCTGGACTTTGCAAATGGTCTGTGCAGGACAGGTTCATTACAGAATTTAAAAAATATACAATGCACAATACACAATGCATTATGACAAATGGGAATAGAGAAAATATTTAGAAACAGCAAGCAACACAGAATATGAATAGATAATCTAATTGGCAAGGCCGCTTACAGCCAAATCTAGTCTCGGCCTAGAGATACGACCCTTTTAGTCTGACTCACACACGTGGGCCTGCTGAACCTAACAAAGCAAAATAGTTAACTACCAAAGACACATTCAAACAGATCATCAAGATTTATGTTTCCATTCTGATTTCAATTCTTGTACCTTGTGCAAATCTTTAGGCTTCGTTCCTTGCAGTTGTTGCCTTTTGTTCTATGTACGCTAACATTCAGCAGGAAAGCATTTTCCTGTTCTCTCTGATAATTTATTATGTTGTACTTTACAGAAGCCTACAAATAATATTTAAAACTAAAAGTCAATCAACACCCAAAAATAATTCCATCCTAAAATATTCACAAAGTTGTCTATAAAATTATTCAATTTAAAATATGTAATTTTCTCCTAAAATTATCACTGATTCCTAAAAAAACTATAATAGTTCAACTCCAGAATTATTCAATTTCCAAAAATGTGAATTGAAGCTTTTTTATTACGCACCAAAGAGCAATAGGGCCTATAGAGCACCAAATAGCAACCAGTAGCGAGGTCACAAGGGCACGAGGAAATTGTATAAGAGGACTGAAGAAATAGGAAAGCGCTTGAACACAGACGGCGAGAGGTTTATCGAGGATAGGTACATCAGTTAGGTCGTAATAGTAAGCGTAAACTCCAAACAGCGCCACTCGAAAGCCAAGCGCAAGCATCAGCTTATTCAAAAGAGCTGGTCATCAGGTAAAGAATTCAAAGCATTGGACCTGCTGTGTGGAAATATTCAGTAATAAACAGTGAAATGAGAATTCAGTTAACAGGAATAAAAAAATTAGACACACTGTGGGTCACGCAAGCATCGATTTGAAAGTATGGCCAAGTCTTGGGGAGGGGAAAGTAGTAATTTATCAGTAGAGCTGTATACCTGCAAAAGCACACATCCAGTTCCTGAAACAGCATACTTTAGTGTCGAAGGCAAAGTCTGTCCCTCTTGCTTCTGCAGCAAAAGATGATTATTGTTCATGACAGAAACATTGTAATTCCAAGCAGTGCCAGTTAGCATCACTTGCACATCAAGGTCGTCTCTGTGTATCAGAGCTGCAAACTCTGCAAGTGCTTGCAAGGCCAGAACCGTATCCTGTAACACAACACAGAACGGCATTTTGGTAAGGGCATAAAGTTCAGCACAACTGTAATCTATATAATCATTCATTTATTATACACCTCCTTAAAAGCAGTGTGTAATACATGTATGTATGTACGTAACGTATGTATGTAATAGGTATGTACAGGTGGTCTATAATTGACAGACTACAGGTTCTAGCCTGTTCAGCAGACTCCTTATTTTATAATAACTCAGGTCATTAATGCTCACTTTTTCTATGTCACAAAGTAGCATAATTTGGAATTGGTCTAAGCCGGGAAAGTAAATGTCAACTCCTGTGATGTACTGGCCCTGTGTCCAGGACGAAGGGATTCGTCCACTGCTTGGTCAAAGAGCTGGATTTCAGAACCTCCCTGTGGAACATGGAAGTGTTATAGTTTTTCATACATATATATATATGCTTACTACAGTTAAGAACTTTGCCAATAAATTAAATATTGGTTCCTATTCTGCGGCAGTAGAAGACAACGATTCAAGTGTAATAACAACGAGCGCTCTAAATCGCAATAATTAAACACTTACATTACCTTACCTTGTAATTATCAGCTAGGTAAATGATAGAGAGCCTTGCCATGTAAGGAATTGTACGCTCATTACTTTTTACAAGGGCAGTGCTGTGTTGTAGAACAGCGGCATAAAGCCTATCATATAATGTCTTATCTTTCTTGGTAACTGCTTTTCATAGACTGACCTGTGTGGACGAAAACCCGCCCTGGCCATTTCTCTGAGTGGACAACCAGCGTACAATGGGAGTGGCTTCACCGATAACTTCCTCTTTAGCATCATGCAACATGGCTAGCAGAACATAGGAAGTCATCTCTGTGGCGGCAGGAGATGATGAAGAATCATTCGGCATAGTCCAGTGCTTCATTCCATCTGTCAATAATTTTCATTAGCTTGATTAAAAAACTGACACAGTTGCCAACATATTCAGAGTGAAGACATGGTGTGCTTGACACTTACTTCATTCATTCATTCTGGAGATTTATAGAGCGCCCCTTCAATAAATCTACTCAGGAGCACTCTCCAGCCCAGCCACGGCGAAAAGAAAAAAGACTTGAGTGATTTATAAAACCCAGTTTGATTACTTCACAAACACAAGCGCATCACACAAAACCCATTTCTTCTATACTAAACAAAAACAATTAATGTCAGCCACATCTTACCAGCTTCTATGACTTTTGCTGCCAAGGCATCCATAATTTCACCTCGTTTGGTTTCATTGCGGTTCCACATTGTGTATGCATATGCCATGAGAGACCGAGTGTAAGTATCCCATACCGGCACTTGCTGTAATTCCAAGCACTGTACTCCTCGCAAAATGACAGGATCCTGTTTAAAAAAAGACACCGCATAAATATCATGAATTTTCTTTATAACTAAACGATAATTTCATAAAATGTAATTGCAAGTTAAACAGAACATCTATTTAGGGCATCGTAAGAACCTTTCTATGGCTAGGGCTGCCAAGGAATCCATAATTTCACCTCGTTTGGTTTCATTGCGGTTCCACATTGTGAATGCATAATGCCATGCAAGAAGACCGAAGTGTAACGATCCCATTCCGAAGCACTTGCTGTATTTCCAAGCACTGTAATCCTCGCAAAATGACAGGATCCTGTTTCAAGAAAAAGACACCACACAAATATCGTGAGTTCTCTTTGGTACTACCTAAACGATAATTTCATAAAATGTAATTGCAAGTTAAACAGAACAGGAAATTTAGGGCATCGTAAGAACCTTTCAAAGATGCTCTCCAGGTGGCTGTTAGTCAATAAGAAAAGGGGTGTGTAATTGTGTATTTGATGCAATGTTGAATGGTATTAAGCCAAATGGTGTGAATTTCTGTGGGAAGACTGTTCAAGAACGCTGGTAATTGAGACGATGGTCGAAACATAATTATGTATGCAAGAAATTGGACATGCCGAACTAAAAAAGAGCAAAATAGAAGCAACTAAACATATATAATTATCCTGATACGGAAGAAAACATCACACGTGGATGGGTTTTAATTTATAACATCTTATGAGTGCATCTAATTTTAATCTTTCAGTTGTGAAAGCAAAGGTCTGCACAAACTGGACAATTTTCAAAAAATTCTAACATCACAGAGTTCTTTTAATAGGCTAACAGAAGGCATTATATTAATAATTAATTCTGAAAATAAAGACATTCACTGATCCAACAAAACAGTGTTAAAAAGTAACAGAGGAAATAGTGTGATTGGATAAGCACTGAAATTACCTGAGGCTTTAGTCCTGCTTCCAAAAGAGCAATCAAAACGTAGGCTGTTAGAGCAGCAAAATTGTCATCGTTTCCAGCCATTCCGCCTTTCATTTCTTTATGCAGAACTCGACCAACCTGTTTCAGAAAAGTTAAACACTTTCATCGCATCTCATAAACTTCTGCAGCACAAACCCTATGAACTTCTGCTGCACGTTTCAGATATTAGTCATTTGCATGCAAAAAGCCTGAGATCAGTAAATTTCACTAACATGGCCTCAGGATTGCATGAGTGTCAACCTTATGGATAGTTTTTTCAAAACTGAGACAAACTGAGAAAGATTATGGCATTTACCTGGTGAGAATAAAACAAGGCCAGAGGCATGTGGTTCAAAATTATCTGGAGCCTCTGTAGAAAATGAACTCATAACATGACGTTGTTCTACTGAGGTCTTTGAAATGGCTTACAGCAACAGCATTATTACGAATTTCCGTTGTACTTCTGCAATCCTCATTGCCTCATAATTACGTTTGCTCATGTGGAGTGCGGAGAGCTCTGTTAAGCATGAACTAAGCACAACAGATTAATACAAAAACTTGCCTGAGGAAAGCAACCATTTTCCAGCTGTATTGATGTGATCCATTTAATGCTTTTCTGAAGGTCCTCCTGGTCAATGTAGATGAAAGGTCGAGCCTCGGCAAACGACTTAACAACGAAAGCTGTCAACCAAATGCTGCCCACACGATCAGATTCACCAAATGCACTGTACGACCCGTCCCTAAGACGATATGTCAACTCACGCTGATAACCTACATCACACAAATAAAATCAATAATATGTAAAAGAGTAGGTAATACATGGATGCATATTTCTCAGCCCCACACGAATGTTGAATCAAAGACTGAAGTTTCCTGAATGATATTCAACAACAAAATTTAATGGAGACATTTGCACATGACAAAACACTTCAGTTGCTGACCTGTTTGAAGAAATTCAGTAGCTTTGGCTCTAATGCTTTCAGTCAAGCTATTCGTTTTTTGTAGATACTGCATGACGAAAATGTTTGGTGAAAATTTGAGCATATTCTGTTCTCCACACCCAGTTGGAAGTGCAAGCAGCGACTCCAAGCCAGTCAGAGTTGGCCCCATAACATCACCTGTGCAGACAACAAAGAATGTATCACTACATTAGCTGCTGAGGCAATGTTTATAGAGCAACATCCACAATAAGTGTGTCTGTCCACGTACCTGACCTTTGGCTATTGACCTTATTGACCCGAAACCAAACTAGACTTCCCTGCCCTCACCAGTTTTGACTTGACTGAGTGCTGTCAATAAGCTGTTTTAGGACTTAGGCCTAACGTTTTGAATGTTGAAGAAATCTAGACATAATGATTAGAAATCAAGGACACTGAGAAATTAAATAGTGTCAAGGAATCATATGTCACTAGTACCAGTTTTTAAGATGCAGGGTTTCTGCATCTGAACATTTCAGGGCTTAAGAAGAAAATAGACATTGATTCAATATGACAGTAATTTAACTTAAATGTACAGTAAACAGGTATTTTTACAGCACCTTTCAGAGTGCCTGATGAGTGTTTGCTTTGTAACTTGATGTTGCTCACTCAACTGTTTGAAAAATATCATGCACAATTTCCTGCTTATATAAGTTCTCTCTGGTGTAAAACAACAGAAACCTAAATGAAGCTTTATATAGCACCAGTTTCAAGATCAGTAGCAAAGGAGTTGCTTTTCTCATTCCAATTTTGACCAGTTACTGCATTATTATCGATCAATGTCATGATTTAAAACTGTGCAACCATTCCAAGTCACATAACCTAGTCATTTCTTCAAGGTACAATCTCTTCAGCAGAGGATTTATGCTCTCAGTTTTATTTATTTTGCAAAATCAAATATGTCTCTTACCAATGACGCTAGTAAACGACCTCACAGAGCCCTCCACCAGTCCATCAGGCAAACCAATTGAAAATGATCCGTCAGCTAAAATCATTAAATGCTTAAAATTCAACTAAAATCAGCTGTAAAATTAAATATAATAATCGTTCAAAATTAAAATTGCTTACAAAGTACTTTAGGCCAAAGCACTAGAAATAGAAATCCACAAGGTCTGTCAATTTTGTTTTCACCACGGACTTGTGAACAAGATACTTCCTGTGACTAAGCTTTCCTTTGGCACTGTGGAAAATTGACATCATGATTGAGATTATGACTGAGATTATGATTAACATCACTTGTAATATTTTCCTACTATTTCCTACCATTTTACATAGTTATACTTCGGTTTGTCAGTCTGAACTGAATACAAAAGAATATTATTACTCATTATTAGCTTTCAATAATGGGCTTCTAAACATACATTATGTTTGTGAAATAAATTATTATATTATTACTTTAACTCTTTCATCTGTTCACATGCCAAAAGATGCTACGAAATTGAAGGAAATGAATCCTTGACTTTAAATAAAACATTTTAAAAGCAGACCCAAATTGACTTTTCCGGCTAAGTCGTTTTAATCGGCCATGGATAGTTGCTTTTATATTGAAGTACAGCATATTGCCTATGTTTTGACATAACTGTGGAACACTCAAGACAAGGCACAGGACATAATCATAATGCCACATGATTCCTGAAGGTTCAAAGTAAAAGAAGGCAATTACATAAGTTGTTTCAAAAAATACAAAAGTCATGTAAATTTTGTACAGCGCAGTGCGTTTGTCAGGCGCCTACCAAATAACAAAGTTAATTTTTCTTACCACTGTAGGTATTTTGCTCAACCAAAAGTGTGCTTCTCTGTCACAAGGTTAACTTTTCTCACCAGGTGCACAGGTGTATGCACTTTTCGTTTGTTCTTCCTCTTTTCCTTCCGCCTACAATTATAACACTGATACTGTTAAAAATGTAGAAATAATTCGAAACTACTTTATTAAAATCGAATTTTTAGTTAAATATAATCTAGTCTAATTTTTAGTTAAATACGACAGACTCTAAGCTTTATGCGGAGACTCCTAGTCTTGTAAACGTTCAATTTCCCACAGCAACAAGAAGTAAAACACATTGGCTTAAGGCTGCATTGCATCACCTAGAATATTTTCCAAATTTTGCCTTAGACGAGTAACTGTAAAAGACACTACTCGTTTAACGGGAAATATATACATCCAGGAAACAGACTAGAAATGCTACCCTTTCCAAAAATGGACTTGTGATTCAATTTGATGAAGTATGATTTGAAATTAACACCTCAACCAGCAACTTCCGTGTCACAATGTCTTCTGCCGTCATGATTTCTCGTTCCTCGATGGAGTTTGTCTCGAGGTCATCAGCAGCAACTGAAGAGGCCTAACAGAGTAAACATCAACCAAGTATCAAGAAATGAAAACAAAATCCTTCTAATCAACAATCTATATTAACTGTCGCAATGGAATGTCATCACTTCACCATCATCAGCATTTTTCGAAGGCATGGCATAGCGTATATTTATTTAACAGTCCCGAAGGGGAAACGATGTGAAATTTGGTACCACGACACTTTCTAGACTAAAGTTACGCCTCTGATGACACACATCCGATGACAGGTCGATGCTCTGCTTGGAAGTCTGTGAAGCTGTTGTACATACGGTTTGGACTAGAGCAGCTCAATGGATCAGAAGTCCATTACCTGGTTTATAGTTAGCATATTTCACAGCTCACTGAATTAAAACTTGCAAAGCGGACAGGGCCGCATTAAAACTAGTGCACGCCCGGGTGCTGTGATTACCTTCGAAAGGCTATCCCTCTGACGACCACCGGTCCACAACGCACATATTTATAAAATGCGGGTCCCTCAAAACTGCGGACCCAGGTGCTGCAGCACCCTTAGAACCCCCTTAATTCGGGCCTGAATGCGGTTCTGGCAGTGTCAGCTGGAAGTTGTAGGCCCTACCTGAACACTTGCAGTATATCACAGGTTTGGTTGCCTAGTTCCTTTGGCAGCCCTTTGCATGCATTTCACCAAGGCTCAGTGGTTGGTCCATTCAGAGCATAATTTTCATTGATATTGTGCATTCGTATTGGTCACATTTTAACTTTCATTCTTAAGTATTTATTAAGAACCAGAATCTAGTGACCAAGCATCAATCGATGGTGCTGAGCAATTGTGAGGGTAGGACTTGCTCAGTGTTTCTAAATAGTAACTGTCTCAGAAGAAACCAACCTTTCCAACCTTACATTCCAAATTACACGGAGAGCTCTCTAACCAGCTACAGTGTCTCATTTCGGAATGAGGTACCGCATACCACTTTTTCATACCATGAATAAACAATACTCATAAAGTTTAGTATAAGCTTGGAGGTCTGCAATAACTTTTCACACTAATAATAAAACAATAAAACTATGCCAAGGGGAAAGGAGAGGAAGAAATTGATTTCAACCTCTTTCTAGACCAAAGAAATGTCCACCAGTCCATCTACCTGGCCTTTCTCAAGACCTCCATCTTATTCTCACGAAGGAGCGAACAAGCAGTTTTGATCAATGCAAGGAAACTGCCGAAACTGACCCGGGCACACATCTGAATAAATATTTTGAAGAGGTATGATGTAACATCACTTCCAGAATGAATGAAACTTTTGGTAAAAATGTTTGTAATTTATACCAAAAATAGCAAAATTAAGAATGATGATGATAAGCAATTTCTTCAGCAGGATCTTGGCAAACTGTAAGCATGGTCTTAGGAGTGATTGCCAAGATTTAATTTAGTCCACACTGGCCCAAACCCAGTGTAATCTACCTCTCTATCACAAAAGGCAGAGTAAGTAAACTCACTTTGACTGTGAAGTTGATATTTCCAAGCTCACGTGGAACAATATAGTATGTGTGTGTTTCTGTCTGATGTCCACAGACACGGAGTTCCTTGATGGGAGATTCACTGTTCAGTTCAAACGCAGTGCTCTTGTTCACATGCAGCGTAACCTTCAGCAAATACACAACCTTTTCAGTCCCATTGTAATGCTATTGGGTATCCGGTTATAAGAGTTGAACAAAATATAATACAATAAAACTTAAATTTTATGATATTTCCCTTTCAGGGGTGCATCATGTAACGTCACAGCCAGAAATATTATGAGCCACAGTGGAATAATAATGTTTAGTGTTTAATAAAGGACATGTTCAACACCTGACACAGCATAGGCAATGGGTTACCCAGTAAGCATAATACCAGTAGACATTCGTTCATGATTTACAACAAGGTTAGGTGGGAAATGGGACAAACATCTATCAACATTAGCAATAAGGTTGGGTATCTGAAATTGTAAGAAGGCGAATACCACGGTGACTTTAATCTATCCTTTTGTTTCCTGTATTTCTTGTTTTCAGAGGTCATAATCAGTTTTGAATGGGAGTATTTTCAACTGATGCCCAGAATTTTACTACTAATGCTGTAGTAGTAGGCCTACTAAAAATGCCAACCTTTAAGCACTGATTCATGTAGTTGAAGACAGAGACAGGTATGCCAACCCTCTCACCACGAATCATCGAATAGGGAAGCGTGAACGACAAGAAGAAAGGCTGGAAAGCGTTGATGGAAAATGGTGATGCCACTCCAAGACCAGACTGAGCATTGGTGCAGAATCCATTTCCAATCCACTCCGTGATTGTGTGAGGAAGATTCAAGCTAATATCATCAGTCCCAGAATCACTTTGACATAAAACAGTCATAGCATCGAATTAAACAAAAACTGACAAATCAAATTTCCACTACTACACATTTCAAATACTGGTAATGTCACAGTAACATAATGTGAACGGATATTTTGTAAACACGGTTACACAGATCTACTCAGCACCACAACAAGCTTAAGTAGTCAGTGTTAAACCAAAAAAGTTCATGTATTTCGCACAAAAACAATTAAGAAGTGTGTAATTCGCAATCAGCCATATTGTATACTGTATTGCAGGTTCTGTTCTGTTAGTAGTTAAGATTTATGTTTTCTGTCATTTGTGTTCTTGTGAATTGTTTTATCGTCATAACATGTACATGTACAGCGCAGTGCGTTTGCAGGTGCTTGATTAAAGAAAAAATATTATTATTATTAATAAGGTAGACTGAAAGAGGTAAAATAAGTATGTAGGCTGGGCTTTGATTACCTTTGGCAGAAATAAGTACGTAAGTCAGTATTAACTTTAATTCACAGTTGCAGACCGCATTCCGAGTTACAAACGACATTATACATAAATGTGTACACTGTACATTCAAAGACAAGAATAATCAGAATATAACATACGAATAAGAAAGGTTCTTCGCATTCAATCATCTGCCTCTGGGAGAACTCTATCGTGCGCCCTTGGTCAAAGAGAGCGCTCCGACTGGGGCAAGTATTTGGGAGAAATGTCAATCAAAAATGGCCTTAATGCTAAGGCTCTAAGAAATAAGGTTTCATACTCACCCAACTGAAGCGAGTTGCCAGAGCCATGACTCTGGAAAGAATGTGCGGTGTAAGATGGGCATTTCTTCATCAGGCTTTGGTAAGACGGGCATTACTTCAACACGTGTTGGTAGAGGCACTTGCTGGTCGTTGCACGCTGGTCAAGTGCGAAGCTTTTCGCTCCTCCAGAAAAATAATAAAACCGGTTATAAACTATCCGAACTATCACACAACGTTTTCTAAGCCCTATGAGCTAGTGCAAATCAAGGTTTCTTAAAAATTCCTGTGCGAAGTAAATAGGCCCATTTTGAACAACACAACGTTATGGGAACATGGACAATAGAGTATTATATCATACTCATGCATTCAATGCATTCAGTATTCATTCATTCGCATTATCAATCTTTATATAGCAATGTGCTCATTTGTACAGTAGTGCATAGCCTGTCGGTGAGATGTCATTATACTTTATGAACACTTCACTACTACATACAAGTTACTTTTATAACAACATCAATTGCTCATGACAGATCAGATGGAATTCCATCTATTGGTGTCCTCAGATCCGCTAACATCATATTACAACAAACCATGATAACTCATTGAGCACCTTAAGAAATTATTTAAAGGCGCTACATAAATGACAGAGAACACACATAGGCATGTATAAATGAAAAAATACACATTAGGTGTATACACATACATGCAACACAGACTCATTACAGCATACTTCGATGTAGCCGAAATTTGGTTTTACCACAGTTGGTCACGAGTTTTTCTTTGAGAAACATTACTTTCTACTACAGAATACCGTAGCATTAGGTTAATATTCTCATTTTTATTACTGTCGCAAAATGAATTTACAATGCATTCAGATGATTTCATGCCTAGCTGCACAGACCAGTGAAGTGACAATAGGATCTCTCATAATTCTGTCATTCATAAAATCCGTTCTGTTAAGAATAAATCAGATGCCATTTTTGTGCTGCGTATGGGTGTGCGAGTCAAGCAGTCAAGAAACCGTTCAAGATAAATGATAGTCATGAGGCAACTTGTAAACCTAAGAGATGCTGTAATGAACTGAGAACGAAATGATCAATGCAACAATAGCATTGCATATTTTAAAATGTTTTACTATAATTTTGCCAAATGACAGTAACAGAAACAAATAAAAATCAGAGACTCAAATTGATGCCACAAAAAATCATGATGTCTTAATGTATTCTAATATAACAAGAACAAAATAAATACGCTTTACCCTACTCTTGCTAAATGAGAGTAACAGAATCAAAGAAATTCAAGAGACCTTCGATAATGGTAATCGTAAGATTTCTCCAACCTTCTAAATGCGCCAATCAAAAGCCAAGCTGTAACAGTGCAAGAGCTTATTCACATGCCACAACAAATCAGTTGAGCAATGTTCTATTCCATTTTAATATAACAAGTACTATGAAATACGAAATGCAGCCATGAGCCAACTGCAGCTGAATTCATTCCATGCTGTAATGCCGTTGATGTAGTGATAAAACATGACGGAGTATTTAATTTTGATCCAAAACATGCATAATTAAGTTCTCCAGCTAAAAACAAAAATGGATTGCTAACAACCAATTTCCACCACCGCGCAATGGGGCGCGGTGGAAAATTAATGTTCCCTCCAAATTGCATCCGGATGGTTGCGGGTTCAAATCCATCTACATATGTATATAAACGTGCATGCACTCAAGACACTGTTTGATTTCGTATTACTGCCAAGTTCAGTATCAACAAAAGCGAATTAACCTGGTCTGACGCCTCTGGGTGCGGGTGCACGACGTGCGAATTGAGGACGACGAGGAGAGGACTCTGACGACTTACGAAATGATGATCGGAGGCTGTCTTGAACATGGTCTGGTCACAACAGCCAAGTCTGATAAGACAATCATTCCAGCATCCTACATCAGGAAACAAAACAACCACGTGTTTGCAATAGAAGGTCCTGGTGCATCAGTATCAATGCATTGCCAGTATACAGTTATCTGCCTTTATATGGCAGGGCTAAGAAAACTGAAGTCATTAACACTTCTAACAATGGCTGCCTCTGTAGCTAGCTCAACACACGCTGTCAGATCTGTTAAACAGATCTGTTTCTGCACGTTTGTAAGGTTCTGAGGCACGCCATACAATTGTCCAGATACATACAGTACATACATAAATACACACATACATATACAGACACGTACATACATACATATATACATACATAATACACATAAGCATACATAAGCATATATACATACATACATAAATACACAGCAGTTCAGTTACATTACTATACAACATTAAACAGCAATCAATGCAATACATCAAGCATAGGTACATGTATAAGTAAAAATATATTGATATGGAAACAGGGCATATGAGACAGTATTATGAACAAATAACTATCAGCATTTGTGTCAATCCCTTTGAGGTGCAGGGACATGCATAGCCCAATGCTTAGGTTGAAAGATCCCAATGCTGCCCTCTCCCAGGCTGCATGGAATCCAAAGTTCCAACAGTCTCTTCAAGTAGCCTCAGACACTGATGCACAGGCATAAACTTTTCATATTAGTGTGCCAAAAACACGCCAGGGTTACATTCCTCTAACTTCTCCTGCCCTCCATGATCCATCTCTTCCCTTCATCATTAACTGTCCTTAAGACTATGTGTAGGCCGAAGTCAAGCTCAACCATAACTGTAGATCATTTGGTAGGAAGTACTTCATGCAACGAGTCCACTTCATTCAAGTTTCTCAAAGCTATAGAACACCATAACGTACCTGCATTGTGTGACCTACATGTCCAGATTTCAGGCCAACAAAAGTGGGTAAACTAAACCAATTTATGTGATTAAAGGAGGCAGTAGGCCCTATATATATATATATATATATATATATATATATATATATATATATATATATATATATGATTTTAAATAGGCATTCGAAAGGCACTGATGTATCATCCCCTCCATTTTTGTACAAGGCGTCAGATCATGTCAGTATAGTATATGCAAAGAACAAAATTAAATAGAAAAGAAGAAAAAGAGATAAGTGGGTCAGTATCGAGGATGCAACTTGTAGGAATGTAGGGTTGACTGACCACATGTCGCGGCCAACACAGGTTGCACTTGACCTATGACTTTCCCATAGCTTCGACTGAATTGCATAAGACCATAACGGATGATCCTCCTGTAAAACAAAGCTAATTCCTTTTCAATGACATTGTCATTACATGTCTAAGGCGGAAGTTACACAAGTGAAGGTTATCCCGAAAATGAAGTAGAACAGGAAAGCTTCTCTAACTCCGTTCAGTTTATTACATAACACCAAAACAAGAAACGTTCAAGGATCCTCATAGGCGTTGGCCTGATACTAGATGCTAAATGACTCAACTCTCACCAAAAATGCTTTCTTAGAGTCAACATATCTAGATTGCACCATTCCAGGATGCACCATCATTCGTGTGGAGTGCCAGTGTCTTCGATATCGATCTGGAATATCATTTAAGTCAAAAATCAATTACTAAGCAACAACGAATACGTTGTATTACTCATATTATGCTGAAACTTTGCAATTCATACGATAATTTCCACAAAATGTTGTGGGATGTAGGCGTATTAAATCAACTCACAAAGAAAGCAGGTCTGAAATGTTTATGTTGCTAAAAGTATGAAAAACAACTTAATTACCATATTTGAAGAATGTATGGTGTTAGCAATATAGAACCAGCTTAAGGTGAGGTTATAATAGATTCAGTACAAGTTAGAAAACCAGTCTTAGGTTATATCAGACAGTTGGAAGTTATAGAATCAATCCAAGGGAAATAATACAAGCTAAGCAGTGACTAAGGCGGCAGTGGGTACAAAAAATGTAAAGCATTAATGAAATGACACAGATATAGTTTGAAATAATAATGTCTTTTAAATAATCATTTCTGCTTGGACAAGAGTGAACATCCAAAAAATTGATATTTATTCGTATTTGTAGAGAACCAACAAGTATAAAAAGTAGGTCAAGTAGAAGAAAGCGGGATTGTCACCGACAATATAGACACGCACTAGGCCTACATGTAGTAGTGCATCTAAGGACTGTAGACGAAATGCGTCAGCCATCGAACTTGTCAGTGTCTGCGGCATTTTTCTCATCATTGTCATGATGAGGAGCATGGAGTTTTGAAGTTTAGAAATTGTTAAAAGTCGAAGATTAAACTGCAGTGTAGAATAAAACAAACAAACTCCACTGACGGACAGAATAATTTAACGACCTAATTCCTGAGTAATTTTGCCACAATCTCCGTCAGGTATGCCTGATCCACCAAAGTGTTGGTTGGTGTTGACATTCTTGGGAATATCATACTGTTTCAGCGCTCCAAAAACCTGAAAAGAAATGTTACTACATACCTGAATATGCTACAATGATAGCATCACCTCAAGTCAATCTTCCAAAACTGCATACAGAACACTCATCACCAACGGAACTGCTGCCGGAAATAAGATTTTGACATCAATTTGAGATATTTTAATGCAAAGTTTCACTTTAATGCAGAGTTTCACAAGTAACCATTTTCTGCAAAACAGTTACTTTTTCATGTTAACATGTTTGCTGCTAGATTACAGGTAAAGAAAGAAATTATTCCAAAGTCACAAACTTGCTGATAATTGTTAGTACTATTAAATTTCTTGTGACATACCTTAACCAATAGGCGACAATGATATAAGTGTGACATGTAATCGACATGCACTTAAGCCTAAGGGGTAAAGTTAAGGGATTTACCAAAAACCCTCTAGGCCTACAGAAACTCCCTAGAAAATGGAATAGAGCAATTTGAAAAATCTTTCAGTTAATGCTGATAGATATATATAACAACGCTGAAAGTACACAGAGGTGAGTTGGCAATGATGGCTTGGTGGTATTCCATTACTGGTCACTCATCCAATCATTAAACAGGCTCAGTGTTGCTTAACTTCACTGTGCCTGCCAATGTCATATTCAAAGCCAAATTGACTCTCACACTCCACAGCAATGAAACATTTGTCACCTGTGAAAGTGTAAACATTATTCCAGCATCATAAAATAACAGAGAAAGACATGGCTAGATGCACTTAACTTTCTCAGTCAGTTTACACAGTACTTGCTATAAGTTATCAAAATATGCTAATTTGCTTGCACCTACGTCCTTTCAAAAACCACATACAGCATGATGACATGAGTTAGACCAGGGGTGGGCAAACTACGGCCCGCGGGCCACATCCGGCCCGTCAACACTTTTTATCCGGCCCGCCGCAAATTGCAACCATACAGGGTAATCAATGGTAATTGATTACTAAATACGAGCTTGTGTAGCGTTGCATTACACCTGAAGTATGTGGCTGAACCAATTTAAGTGCTGTCAATTTCATCAGAGGTAGGGGTTGAATAACAAACAATTCAGATCTCTACTCGAGGATTTGGATTGTGAATATGCCAATGTATTGTATTATACAATAATTTTTCTTTGGCTAAGTTTGGGGAAAGTGTTGAACATTAAAGGGAAGAAAATATCATATTCCTGGAAATGAAAGAAACACAGTGGAGCTTTCAACTCGAATGAAGGAAACTGAATATCAATCTGCTTTTACATTTACAGTTTATATACTTGAGAAAATATAATTATGAACTTAATTTGAAACTTCAAGGCAACGGTGTGTTCGCACATGAGCTTATGCTGCAGTCAAGTCAGTTAAGTAAAGCTAATGCTGTTTCAAGGCAGTTGAAGGAACACAATTAGCCTATGCTCACTTTCCAACTCTGCAGTTGCAAACCGTCACAACACAGTCAACAGAAATGTATAGTTATCACTCATCAGCTTTCAGATTTGAAAGAGGAGTTTGCACAACGATTTGCAGATTTTAAATCATTGGAGAAAGATTTTGCCCTGCTGACTGTACTTTTCACAATTGACATTGATAGTGTTCCTGCAGAACTTCAGGTGGAGCTAATAGAGCTCCAGAATGACATTTTTCTTAAAGAGCAATTCGAAGGATTAGAACTGACGCAATTCTTTTCATCACTGCGAAAGGATAAATCTGCAAACTTTTGCCATGAAGATGTTTACCTTATTTACGTCCACATACATATGTGAAGAAACTTCTTCAACGATGAACCTCAACAAATCAAACTGTCGATCTCAGTTGACTGATGTAAATTTTATATCAAAGAGAATTGCGACTAGTAAAATCCTTCCACATTTTGGAGAGCTTGTTAAAACATGTTCTCAGCTGCATGTGTCTCACTAACAATGGCCAAAAGTTACATTTTGTTCATTTATTCTTATTTAATTAAATTTGTATGTCATAAATAATAGCAGTTTATTCATGTTTGACGATTATTGATAATGTTAAAATTGTTTAACCCGGCACCCCGAAAATTTTTTTGGGCGTCATGTGGCCCCAGGATCAAAAAGTTTGCCCATCCCTGAGTTAGACCTATTAAACTGTTTTGAGCCATTTTTAATTATAATAAAATGTTGGCAAATGGCAACAGAAACAACACCATAATGAGATCAGGAGAGAAACCGATACCTTCGATTTGGATAGAGAACTATCCCCGTTGTCCATCAGCTTCACACTTTTATCAACAACAGAAATTGAACATAATGAATGCGGATCAGCCGAGAGTCGAAGAGTTGTTGGATGTCCAGGTTGCTTTTGTTGATCTGTAAAGCCTATAATTACCTGGAGTAAAAAAACAGTTCTCTGTCTGACTTTACAAGAAAAAACTAAAAAAAGAACTGTTGGAACTTTATAAAAGACATCAGCTTTTACAATCTTATATTCGTACAAATGTTTACTTAAAACAAATTCAAATAGATAAATAAATAATTAATTTGGCTGCTGCTCAGGACTATGTTCTCAAACTCTTTCTGCTAATCTGTGGCACAATAACTGCTTAAACTACAGTAAGAAAATTGCAAGTTTCACTCCACTGTGAAGACATCTCTTTTTTCTACCCAAAATTTGCTCTATGTAAAATAGTAAAGTGACTGTATTTGCTCATCTTGACTTGCACATCTGCTGCGTTTGACACTATTATTAGCAATTATATTTAAATATAATATACACAATCTATTATTGTGACTAATTAGCAACTTAGCAACTTCTCTATTGCTGGTGTCTAATGCATCTTTGCCTGAACTCGTTTCCTCCAAGTGCTGCTTCTGTGTAATTTCTGAGTTTACTCTTGGTTCTTGACCAAAATTAACATTACTCTTGGCGTGGACAACAACTTTGAGTAGTACCACCATCAACTGTTGTCTCGAGCATCTACTACAGTGGCACTGTGACACTATTAAAATTCTTAAATGATTACCGGTATTGCAAAACCACATGTATTTAAAACATGCTGGAACAAAAGTGTCTAAATTTAGTTTTTTTAACCAAAGTATTTTTAGTATTTTATGTAGAGTCAAACATGCCTGTTAATTACATCTGCTCAGATTGTAATCTAATAAATGTATGTTTTATGTATGTATTTGATGCATACTATTCGTTCTATACCATGTACTTCATTTTACCTCACGTTTTGCTTGTCAGATGCAAATAAAATATGCTTGCTTACTTATTTCTTAGCTCAAACTAAACATAATGACGCAAAGTCTGCTCTAACTGCTACCATGTACAAATGTCAATCATAAACTTGCCTCGTTGTGAAAACACTGTTCAACAGTGATCAGCATACTGTCTGCCACAGTCTCACCACTCGCAAGAACAGTGAAAACGAGAACTTTCATGGATCCGCTCATTCTTGGAGTAACAGTGAACGTAATGTTGAATTTGTGCTGTTTGTTATCATTATCTGCACAACAAAACAGTATTAGACATTTTAAAGAATGCATGTACAGGGTATTTATTTATTTCAGAAAATTTATATAGCGCCCCTTCAAGGATGCCTACTCAGAAGCGCTCCCAGCCCAACCCCAGGATGACTGGCTCCAGTAATTTTGTCATTATACTAGAGCGACATCTTTCAGGTTAGTCCACATATGAATATACTATTAATTACAATAATATTGTAGCATTTATTTGAAGACAATGAAAATAACCCTGGTCAATATGTGACAAGAAATCACTTCCAAAAAAGTAGACCGTTCATAATATCAAATAATGCTTTCATAATAATAGGTAATGTGTTTATGTCATATAACATTTATATAAGTAAAAATATCCTTTAATAAACCAAATGGTAACTGCAATTTGGTGTACACACCTCGCAGCAATCACAACAATCTACATTAGCCAGTCTATCTTATTCAAGCCTTCAAACAACTCCTTAAAGATGCTCTACATTAGCCTAATTAATATATTCCACCAAGAATAACAAGTTGGTATCCAGAGCGGAAAGATGGATGTCATTCAAAGAGAGATGGAACGTCTTGAAATATCTGTAATAGGGTTAAGTGAAACAAGATGGAAAGGGCAGGGTCATTTCAACTGGAATGGTTTTAAGATAATAATGTCAGGACAAAAAGAGAAAGGAAGAAATGGGGTGGCAATTATGTGCGATAGGACAAGCGCGAATGCGATAATAGGTTATGACACAGTAAGTGATAGAATCTTGAGTGTAAGATTTCGAGGAAAGAAAGTTAATATAACAATCATACAAGTATATGCACCGACATCAATAGCGACTGAGGAAGAGCATGAAAGCTTTTACAACGAGCTGCAAGGTATAATGGTCAAAACTCCTAAAGGTGATGTAAGAATGGTCATGGGTGACTTCAATGCGAAGGTGGGAAAATATAGTGGAGTAGGAAGAGGGGGAGACACGATAGGTAGACATGGTCTGGGAAAGCAAAACGAAGCAGGAGAGAGATTGGTGGAGTTTTGTGAAGGTAACAACATGAAAATAATGAATACATGGTTTGAACAGCCAAAAAGAAGGTTGTACACATGGACGTCACCGGATGGGAAACATAGGAATCAGATTGATTATATACTGATAAATAAAAAATGGTATAGCACAATAAGAGATGTGAAAACAAAACCAGGTGCGGATTGTGGAACCGATCATGAATTACTAGTGACAACAGTGCAAACAAAATTAAAAAAACTTAAAAAAGGGGAAAGATTGATCACATTCGACTGTAAGGAAATAACACAGGAATACAGAGTAGAAATAAGGAATAGATTTGAAATATTAGAGAGGGATGAAGCGGAGACAGAAGAGGTTGAGAACAATTTATGGGAAAAGATGAAGAAAGTGATTTTAGAAACTGCAGAGAAATACATTCCGAAGAAAAAAAAAGACAAAACAACACCATGGCTATCGAAAGAAGCTATCAACATAGCAATGCAAAGAAGGGATGCAAAAAGGAAAGGAGACAAGGACAAAGTAAGAAAATTGAACAGTGCATTTCAAAAGCAAGCACGCATGGACAAAGAAAAGCATCTAAATGAAATGTGCAAGGAAATGGAGGATGAGGGAAGGAAAGGAAGAACTAAAGCAATGTTCTCAAAAGTGAGGGAAATAACGAGGAAAAACACACCAAGAATGGGATCATTGAAAGCAAGTGATGGACACATTATTGCAGATGAGGAAGGAATGAAGAACAGATGGAAGGAATACACAGAAGATTTGTACAATGAAGATAAAAGAGTAAAGGTAGAAAAAATTGATGTAACAGAATATGAAATTGAGCCTGAAGTCATGGAAGCAGAGGTAGAATGGGCTATTAATCAATTGAAAGATAATAAGGCACCGGGTCGAGATGGGATACCAATAGAAATGATAAAAGCTGGGGATGGTGCGATGACAAAGACAATAACAAAAATTTGCAATATCATATGGACAACTGGAAAATGGCCAGAAGATTGGAAAAGCTCTGTTTTTATTCCGCTATTCAAAAAAGGAGACGCGAAAGAATGTGAAAATTATAGAACAATAGCAATGATATCACACATAAGTAAAATTTTACTTAAAATAATACATAAAAGAATGGAATGTACAATAGAAAGAGAGCTTCCTGAAAGTCAAGCAGGGTTTAGGAAATCTCGTGGAACAAGGGATCATATCGCCAACATGAGATGGATTATGGAGAGACAAAGGGAATATGGACAGAAAGTATACATATGCTTCATCGATTATAGTAAAGCGTTTGACTGTATTAACCATGAATTGATGTGGAAAACTTTGGTAGAAATGGGAATACCGAAACACTTGGTACAACTTCTTAAGGGATTGTACGAAGATCAGATAGCGGTGATAAGAACAGAATATGGAGATACTGACGGATTCAGGATAAAGAAGGGAGTACGGCAAGGTTGCATTTTGTCTCCTTTTCTATTTAATTTGTATGCAGAAAGGATAATGAGGCATGCAGGTATGGATGAAGCTGAAGAAGGAATAAAGATAGCGGGAAGAACATTGAACAATCTGAGATACGCTGATGACACAACACTATTGGCCGGCAATAAAAATGATTTGATAGAATTAATAAGAAGGCTTAAGAGAGAAAGTGAGAAAGCAGGACTCTATTTCAATATAAAGAAAACAAAGATCATGACAACAGAGGAGGAAGATAGTTTTGTAGTAGACAATGAGGAAATAGAAACGGTAACAAGCTTTACATTTCTGGGATCAGTAATAGAAAAAGAAGGAAAATGTGATATGGAAATAAATCGTAGAGTGGCGATAGGAAAAGCTGCAATGAATGGTCTGGAAAAAATATGGAAGGACAAACATGTCAGTATAGACACAAAAAAAAGATTGGTGAAAGCTCTAATCATACCAACAGTAACATATGGCAGTGAGACATGGACATTGACTAAGAAAACGAGAAAAAAGATTAACGCATGCGAAATGTGGATATGGAGGAAAATGCAGAGAATTTCATGGACGGAGAAAAAGACTAACGAATGGGTGCGCAGGGATATAGGAATTGAGAAAGAAGAGACACTTCAACAAACAGTGCTAAGAGCAAAGTTGAGGTTCTTTGGACATATCATGCGGTCAGACGGACTGGAAAAGGAAATGATGTTAGCATATGGAGAGGGAAGGAGAAAACAAGGACGACCAAGGATAAAGTGGATGGACGAGATACATGAAATAACTAGAATGAATTTGACAGAACTGAGAGATGCGACGGCGGACAGAAGAAAATGGAGGAACTTGATCATGACGGTCGCCAGGGTTCAACGAACTGACAGCACAAGGTAACAAGGTATCCAGGCGAATGATGCTCATTGCTCAACTGTCTGACCAACAAAGCCCTCAACACCAGCACATCTTCCTAAACCTTCATTCACTACTGACACCTTGCATCCCTCCTCGTTGCCTGCGTTCATCGTTCGTCTTTTAGCTGAGCCTCGATGCAGAAGAGTACTGTTATGGACTAGCGTGCATTCCATGCCTCTGCCCCAAGGAATTGGAATCGACTGCCACTCTATCTTCGTAGCTCAAATTCACTTCCTTCAAAAAGCGGCTAAAAACTCACTATTTCTACTTGGCTTTCAATAATAATAATAATAATAATAATAACAATAATAATAATAATAATAATAATCTTTTCTTTATTGAAGCGCCTGACAAACGCACTGCGCTGTACATTTACATGTTATGCAATTTAAATCTTAACTAGGCTACTAACAGAACAGACAGCCTGTAATACACGGCGCTAATAGCAGCCTACAAAGCATATCCGCCCACTTGGGGCTCGAATTCGGTACCTCTCGCTCTCTGTGCCAGATGTTATCCAGTGCGCTATCGGCCCCCCCAAGCACTTGGATATCGGAGATCCTGAGTGGCCGAGTGGGTTGGTAGCCCGCTCGTCACGCCGGCGGCCCGGGTTCGATTCCCGGTCGGTCGGTTTATCAGAGATTAATTTCTCGGATCTTTACTGCGGGTGGCTCGGTCGCAATATAAACGTGGAGTACGAGGTTGTACTCTGCCTCCGACACTAATCATCTTCGATATGAAAAGTGTCGTTAAGCCCAAGTACACACGCACTTGGATATCTAACTGCATCTTCTACTGGCGGCTAACTATCTGCGCCTCAGATTCACATTTTGGTGTGACCATGCGCGCGTTACAAATTTATTTATAATAATAATAATAATAATAATAATAATAATAATAATAATAATAATAATAATAATAATAATAATAATAATAATAATAACTGGAAAAGTCTGTAGTGTTGCAAATAATATTCAATTGGAACTTCTTTGGCTGATAATAGCATGCAGACTTCACTCAAACTACTCTACGTGTGCAGGATGAGCATCTGTCACTATAGCTGAGCTGGTTGGCCACCAAAGCAACAAAGACCTTTCTGAAATGGACAGTTGCACTATTTTACAGAACACAGTTTGCTGTTTCATCATCAACTCCACGATTATTCAGTCCCCAACCACAATCTCGTAGTCGCTCCAAATAAGGTGTTTTCTTAGTGGCTAGTAGACTGTTAATTGGTATTTTTTACTGAGTTTCTTTCAGCCAACAACAGATATAAACTGTCAACATCAATACGGTCAATATAAACTCCAAAGCACAAACAAGAATTTATGCAACGGCAAACGGATCGTGAACAACTGAATGTATAACATACATATGATTCCTGTTCATTACTAATTCAAAATGACACAACGCAGTATGATTACAAGTCATTACAAATCAGAAATTGTCCGTGGATTTTGTTGGGGGACAATGCCCCTCTCAATTATTGGGGGACAAGTGCAGCGCCTGCCCCCAGATTGGGAACAATAAAAGCCAGAAAATCACTACTCACTTTCCAAATTCTGACCAGAAACAGATGAGGCCGTTAGTTGTCCGGCGTGCACAATGTCTCCTCTTGTCATCAACTACAATAACATGGCGGTCATAATGTCTAACGTAATCTAGAAAGTTACACTGGATGTGACTGAGTTGTTGCTCTACCAGTTATTCAGTCACGGCCCTTTTCCTGGGAAACAGATGAATTTATCTACGCATACATACATATAAAGATAAGAAACATGTGTAACAGTGTTTCCTGGTCCATTTAATACCGGTATACATGCAGGGGTCATGCGATATCTATTTAGTCCATAGAGATGTAGGCAGGGAAGGGAGACGAAGAAATTAGAAAAACAACGGTATTTTCTGAAGAATGGACTATTCGCTAAACTGGCATACAAATGATCTGTGTTAAAGTCTATTTTTATAATATTGCATTAATTGTATTGTATTGTATCTATCAATTTGTATAGCGCCTCTCACAGTGCACACCACTAGTAAACAGGAACTTGACTCTCTGAGCGCACTGGTCCGCAAGTTGGTACGCCTGGGTTTCCTACCTAAATCTTTCCCCACGTTTGAGGAGCTTTGCAAAAAGCTGATATAGACCTATTTAGAAACATCTTAACAAATACTAGCCACACCCTCCACGACCTTTTCCCCCTGTCAATTGCACTGGTCATGACCTGCGCCCACGCTCACATAACCGTGTTCTCCCTAGATTTGATTCCCTTACCAGGCGTGGCTTCTTAGCTAGGATGTTGTACAGTTAGACATATGTTTTCTAGTTGACGTAATTTTTCTTCTAATTATTCTTTTCTTTGTACATATTATATCTGACTTTGTATGTAAAGCGCTGAGCGTTTGCTTGCGTTCAATAAAGAACATTCTTACTTACTTACTTACTTACCAATCAGAGGCGCTCCCAGTGCGAAAGACCCAGAGAAAAGAAAGAAGTCTTGAGACAACGAAAAGAGGCACTTGGCCCACCAGTTAATAAACAGGAACGTACAATGTAATACCGGTATACATGCAGGGGTCATGCGATATCTACAATGTACAATGCTCGGACACAATTGCTAATAGCCGTTAACTTAATGTTAACAAAGTAGTAGAATAAAATCACCAAATATATTTCCAAGCAGCAATAAACGCCAGTGCCAAATCACAATTACATTTAGTTTAATAACAAGGTCAGGAACAGTAACAGTATGATACTCTGACCGGAAATACTCCACAAAACTTATAAAATATAATTATCTACCTGAAAGAAGAACGTCAGAGGCAAATTTGACCAATTTCCCGTTACAAAGACAGCTGGCAGTGAGAGTGAAGATCGACAGGAAGCAACGCCCTCAAACGGTTCAATCTGGATGAAGCTACTGCTCGGTGAATACCATGCTATGAGCGTTCGTGAGACTTCTGATACACGACGCACTATCTTCTCAAACTCTTTGTCTTTTATGGTTACCTTCCAAAAGACACAACACGAAATTAAATTCATTATAAAACGTAATTAAAATTAATTATAAACAAAGAGTGCTCACTACTCTGAGAAACTCATCATTATTCCTCAGATTATGTCTTCTATCTCAAACCAACTTTTTCTGAAAAGAACACTTAAAATTAAAAGCATGCACCCATGTACACTTCTAGGCAGTGCTACATAAAGAGCTAGAAAAATGTGCATAGTCAGAATATTGGGAGAATTAAACAGATGCACAAACATCAAAGTGTTCAACAATGCAAACACACAAATGCCACAGTCACATCAGCAAAGATTAAGAATTCCATGATAGTCTTCTTCATAATTCTCAGAGCCTAAGGACACACACCTGCATGGTAGTAACAGGTAAAAACAATAATATTACTACTTCTCTTAATAAACAATATCTAGCCTTTCTTACACAGATCAATAGTGCACTAGTTTGGAAAAATTTCGTTTAATAGAAAATGTCCTGTTGCTTCTCGTTAGCTATGGGCCATTAAAGTAATTCCCAAAACTGTCCTGATTTTGATGACTTTACCCCCAGCATACTTAGTTATTTAAACAACCTTGATTTGTTTTCAGCATACTCAATTACAAGTGTGCTTTCTCTTCTCATTTATCATACACACAGCCAGACCATAGAAGTACACATCTAAGGTTCTTATTGCATATATAATTATAATAATGGTAATAATTATAATAATTATAATAATAATTGCATATATAATTATAATAACTGGTAATGGCTATCGCTTCACTAATTGCAACGGGGGGGCCTTATTAGCGTGACCTAGGTCCCTTTAGGTCTCCTTTATTGACCCTTCTATTCTAACCCATTATGCTTTCTCCTGCGGATTTAATACTGTATTTTACTTAAATATTTACATTGAATATCTTTGGTTGTTCGTTTTTTATTTTTCCTCAGCACTCGTGTGTTTTTATGTAATCTGACAATTTTTTTCTTGAAGGTTCAATAAAAATGATTTGATTTGAATGATAAGCTGTTTAATAATAATAATAATAATAATAATAATAATCAAAAGATCTCTGTTACTGTCCAGCGATTCAACGCCGTCGCATGCCTTGCTACAATGGGGCCCTAGAACTCTGATCTTAGAGGAACAATAACCGTTTTATAATAATAATAATAATAATAATAATAATAATAATAATAATAATAATAATAATAATAATAATAATAATAATGTTGTTGTACAACAGTGTACATACACCCTGGTAGATGGAATCCATATCTTGACTGGTGAATGTGCCAGGTAGAAAGTATTTAAAGTTTCCATTTTCATCAGTTGTTAGGTTAAAAACTGGAAAAGGTGTGATATTGCCATTGTTAACTCCATTTTTCCTGGCCTCTGTTCGTATTTGGACCACCTTTCCAGCAACCGGCATGCCATCCGGGCGAGTCAACTGACCCTATGGAAATATCACAAATTATAATAAAGGTAATTTCAAAAATTAGGCAATTTATTAAACAGCTCTGTAAAATATATTCCTTAGTCAAGAATCAGGAATCAAAAGAGCTTGAGCTACAACTCATCACTGCAGCAAGATTAAGAAGCTCAACAGAGTGCATCTAAAGTCAAAACCATACAAAGCAGTAATATGCAAAATCCAAAAACTTAAGAAAGCAACCTATTCCATGAGTCTTTAAACTATCTTAGCTCGATCTGCAGCTTGTAGACTGTAATGAAAAGAAGTTGAATTATGGTCTAATTATAATTATTTATGTGTCCTAGACCAGTGCTTCCCAAACTTTTCAGAGCCACGGACCGGCAGGAATTAACTTTCAGTGTCACGGACCGGCAGGAATTTTTCCACTGCAGGAGGACCGGTGACAAATTTATTAATTATTTCTCATTTTTCGTTTTGATCACTTAAACTCCTCAAAATGTATTAAAATTGATTTAAATACATGTATAGCCAATCACATGACTCCACTGCGCTTTAAATGCTAGCCTGGGTGGCACGACAAAAGAGCGACCGACAAAAGAGCGCCGACAAAAGAGCGCCCGACATAAAAGCGACCGACATAATAGCGATGTTGAGACGACCACGCATGTTCTCTTAAGATTATAAATCAAAGCAACCAGAAAGATTAATCCTAGTGCAATTTATTCAACAAAGTGCTATGAAGAAAAGAGAATTTAAAGCTAAATAAATGTCTGAATTTAATACTAATACTGTTCAACGAAAAGTATAAAATATGCGAAGTTTAAATCTAAAACGTCTATGAAGAAAAGAGAATTTAATACTAAATAAATGTCTGAACTTAATACTAAAACTGTTCAACGAAAAGTCTAAAAACGTTCTAAAACAATCGTGTTGGTTATTGAGTCAACTAGAAAAGTTACAGTTCAAAGATATAGTTCAAGCGAATCGACCTTCTCCATGCCCATTTTCTTTGGTCACTGGAAGTCTTCACGTTCTTTTATAAGAAAAGTTGTAAGCAGCGCTCAACGATTTGCGATTAAAGGGCCGAACAACAAAAGTTTTTTTACTAGAACGTATATTTCAAAGGCCTAGTAATATCAGAGCCCGATTGAAACAATTTCGCACTTAACCCCATAGAACTATATATAGGCCGTAACATGCTAATTGTTTAAATTGGCCCTTTTGCTTGTCGTCCCCTTAATAAGCCCCGTTGATAGATCCCTTAGCTATTATATCGGTCGCTCTTTTGTCGGGGCTCTTTTGTAGGCGTGCCGCTAGCGTGACAAGTCTTTTTTGTTATGACTTTCAAAAAATATTAGTTGTTTCTTGATTCCGAGACAATTTGACCAGTTTCTTGACTCACTCTGCGGACCGGCAGCTGAGGACTCGCGGACCGGCACCGGTCCGCGGACCACCACTTTGGGAAGCACTGCTAGACTGAACTTTATTACTTAGAGAAACTATGAGCAAGTGACAGCACATGTACCTGTCCATAGTAAGGTAAGCCAGGCTTGTAATGATGGGATCCAGAGTCCTCAGGAATCAACTTCAGCTGCAATGAAGACTGATGGAATTTTACTGTAAACGTCGAATTCAGTTTTACACCTGTCGAAAAAAAGAGAATCCTGTGAACAAATTAAGAAAACTTTCAAAATAAAAACACTTTTCCTCAGTGACAAATGTCATACACATATTTTAACAGGACTAAACAAGACTAAAAAGCCCGACTGCTTATGTACAACCACAGGTTGGCTAACCAAATAACCTTCATTCCCAAGTCCTGCTACGTGCAGTTTAGACTTAAGGTCAAAGCATAGGATACAAACAGTACTGCAGAATATATCTGCTGAACTTGAACAGTGCCATTATTAGACATAATTACGTCTACTAGATATTATCTGACTCATAAATGAAAACTTAAACGAATACCAACCTGTTCCACGTTCTTCAACTTCAGCAAAAAACTTTGCTTCTGTGTTCCACCACCAAGTGTGCCAAAGAATTATAAAATCTGAAGAATTGACTGAAAACTCTACACATCCATCATTCAGCTGAGAACAACAACAGTACACATACATATAAAACACAACACACATGAGAGATTTTTATGTTTGCAAATTAAACATGAAACATTTACATACACAAACACATGCATGCAGTTTTGATCAAAACTTTCTATACAAATTATAATAGACACAAGTGTCACACATGCACAGAAAATTTGCACAGAAACTGCATCACAAATTCATCATCATAAATTCATCATCATCATCATCACCATCATCATCATCATCATCATCATCATCATCATCATCATCATCATCATCATCATCATCATCATCATCATCATCATCATCATCATCATCATCATCATCATCATCATCATCATCATCATCATCATCATCATCATCATCATCATCATCATCATCATCATCATCATCATCATCATCATCATCATCATCATCATCATCATCATCATCATCATCATCATCATCATCATCATCATCATCATCATCATCATCATCATCATCATCATCATCATCATCATCATCATCATCATCATCATCATCATCATCATCATCATCATCATCATCATCATCATCATCATCATCATCATCATCATCATCATCATCATCATCATCATCATCATCATCATCATCATCATCATCATCATCATCATCATCATCATCATCATCACCATGATCAGTCACCTGTCGAAAGCCACTTAGGTACGGATAAATGATCTTCATTGTCTCTCGTTATTTTTCAAGTCCACTGCTACCCTTAGTGCTAGCCCAAGTGATGTTCTGTCCTCATATATATTTTCTGACCAGCGTAGTATTGGTCTGCCTTCGGTTTAATTTTCCTTCGAACCTTGCATCAGCGCCAGTAGGCCTATCCCGTGATATTCTATCCGTTCTAAAACTATCTGGGGGATGAATAAATCTATCCCCCGGATGGTATATACCGGTACCGGTATAGAATATCGGGGATAAACCATTTCTATCCCCCATCATGATGTTGTTGGACTGGATGTTGGAGGAAGATTATAGCAAACTGAAGGAAAGAGCCAGAAAACGTGATGAATGGCGAAATTGGACGTACGAACCTGCCTAGCAAGGCAGAGAACCAAAAGAAGAAGAAGAAGATCCCCATCATGTGAAATCATCCCCAGGGGATAAAAATTCGAATGTATAAGGTATTATTTTTTTTAATGTGTGTAATTTTTAAATCTATGCTTTAATTAAAATCCAAAACTAGCAATAGTTACACAAAGTTTTGTAGGTGTTCTAGGCAATCAATCAATCAATCAATCAATCAATCAATAAAATTCGTTTATTTGTGGAAATTAAGCTCTCTCTTCAACCGTCCTCGATACGAGGGTTGGTCGCATTGTAGACGATTCTTCTCCATCCTCTCCTGTCCTCGGTTTCTCGAAGCAACCTTTCCCGTTGGTAATTCCAACCATTCGCCCACATTGTCCATCCATCTCTTCCTTGGTTTCCCTCTTGCTCTTGCTCCCGGTACCGTTCCTTGCATAATTTCTTGCTCTAGACATTCACCTTGTTTCCTCATTATATGCCCAAAGTAAGACATCTTTCTTCTTTTGATTGATTCCAGTAAATTCCTTTCCACTCCCGCCGTCTCCAACACCCATTCATTTGTTTTTTTTTCTATCCACTCTATCCCCAGTTATTTTCGTATGCATTTCATTTCAAATGCTTTTATTCTCTCCTCATCCCTCTTTTTGATTGTCCAGCTCTCGCAGCCATACATCATCACTGGCCATATAAGTGTCCTCATTAATTTAATCTTTGTGTTAATTTGTATGTTATGGCTTTTCCACAGTTTCATCAGATCTACTCCTATTCCAAGTCCTCTTGCAGTGCTTATTCTTATCTCCCTGCTGCAATCCACGTCTTCTGTTATGAGTGGTCCTAAGTAGGCCCTACACGAAGGTTTCCACTTGTTCTATCATACTGTCTCGTACTTTGATGTTACATTGATTCCCATTTAGTGCCATACTCTTTGTTTTACATATGTTGATCTCTAAGCCCTTTTTTCGCCCTTCCCTGTCCAATCGAGTCACCAGATCCTGTAGTTCAATTTCTGTGCTTGCCATTAACACTATATAATCTGCATATCGTAGATTTGTTATCCTTCTTCCTCCAACTTGAATGCCTCCTTGTATCCTCTCAGTGCCTCTCTCATGACCATCTCTGAAAGTAGGTTGAACAATGTTGGCGAGATCACACATCTTTGTCTGACTCCCCTTTTAATTCTAAACTCACTTGACAGTGTACCGGCAATTTTTACCATTGCCGTCTGTTTTCTATACAGTTCCGTTATCAGGTTGATAACGTGTGCTGGGTACCCCATTTCAACCATCGACAGCCATAGTTGCTCATGTGATACACAATCAAAAGCCTTTTTGAAATCGACAAAGCACATGTAGGCTACAGCGGTAGTTGGTGCTCTTCTCATCTTTTCCATTATGATTCTAAGATTCGTCACTTGATCCCTTGTTCCTTTGCCACGCCTAAACCCTGCCTGTGCGTCTGATAATTCTGATTCCGTACGTCCTCTTATCCTTTCCAAAATGATCTTCAGCATAATTTTACTCGCATGTGAGACCAATGCTATGGTCCTATAATTCCTACATTGTTTCATATCCCCATTTTTTGGAATGGGTATGAATATATAGACTTCGTCCAATCCTCTGGCCATTCCCCCGTTTCCCATACGTCCACACATATCCTATGCATTCTGTCTATTGCCGTTTCACCCGCGAACTTGAATAACTCCGCTGGTACCTCATCCGGCCCCGCACTTTTCCTTCTTGCTGATCCATTTATCGCACGTTCTACCTCTGATCTCAGAGGTGCAGGTTCCTTTGCGTGTTCCCCATTATTTTATATGCATCTTCCCCATCATACAACTCCTCACAGTATTCCTTCCATCTTTCGGCTACTTCTCCTTTGTTTGTAATCTCTTCATCTGTTTTGTAATTATACAAATCAGCTGCGGTCTGAACTTCCCTGTAAGATTCCTTACAGTTTGGTAGACCTTCTTATATCCCTCCTTTTATTGGATTCCTCCAGATCCTCGCACATGTCCTCAATTTGTTGTCGTTTACCTTCTCTTATTCTTTTCTGTACTTCTCCTTTAAGTGCCCTGTATTTCTCTTTATCTCTGTTCCTTGCATCCTTTGTTCTGCAATTAATTCATACGTTTCATTAGTTATCCAAGGTTTTACATTTCTGTTTCTTTTTATACCCAATGGTTGCCTCAGCCACATCAAGTAATATTGTTTTGGTATCTTCCCATAGTTCATCAGGTTTCCTTTCTTCTTCCAACCTCCCCAGTTCTTCAAATCTATTAGTGACCTCCACATTGTACTCTTCCGCCTTATGACCGTACAGCTCCTCTATATTTAACCTTTTTACCTGTTCCCCATTCTTCTTTTTTATCAGTTTGATCTTCAACTTTGTTATTAACAAATTGTGATCCTAGTCACACTCCGCTCCTGGATATGCCCTGCAATTTCTAATGCTACCTGCCCATTTCTGTGCAATCGCAATATAATCTATCTGGTTTCTGGTATTCCCATCCGGTGATGTCCACGTATACAGTCTCCTTGGATGATGTTCGAACCATGTGTTGCATAACCTTAGTTCATTGTCCAAACAAAATTCAACCAGTCTTTTGCCCGCTTCATTTCCTGATCCCAATCCTCCTCTTCCCACTACCGCCGGATATTCATCTGTCATTTGTTTCCCAACCTTTGCATTAAAATCTCCCAACACTATCAAGATGTCTCTTTTTGGAACTTCCTTTATCATCTTTTCTACCTCCTGATAGAAAAAATTGACATCCTCCTCTGCCTTAGTTGTCGTAGGCGCATACACCTGTATAATACTGATGTTCCTTGGTCTAGCCTTAACCCTAACCATCAGCATTCTGTCATTCCCAGTTCGATACTCCTCTATACATCCTCCTATCTTCTTGCTTATCCATATCGCCACTCCCCTCTGACCTCTGTGTTCCCCACCTGAGTAAATTATTGTGTGACCATCACTAGTTGAATAACTCTGCAGACACATTAATTATTAAACAGGCAAATATTGTTCAGGGCATTCTAGAGACAGTTGCAAAGCAAAGAACAAATACTTTATGTTAGTAGCCATGCTTATAAAGAATACGTGAAATAAAGTTATGGTGATCTTTAATGGGTAATGAGAAGTTAATGTTCAGAGCAAATCAGACCGAAGTTACATTAGTAAGAATCACCACACCGGAAAGTGGCTTTCTTTCCCTTCTCTTTAGAGCGATTTTAGTAATTTTACGGAAAGGCATCATGACGACTAACTTTGAGGCATTGCTTACTTTGCATGAGATTACAACACTAGTGTGCCTATAGATGTGAAACGACCGACATCAAGCATACATGAACAAGATTTAAGTTAAGAACCTCTCTAAGGCACTGAAACATTGCAGTCTGAGAAACCAACACTGATGCAACTCAAGAGAGGCTAAAAATGTTTATCCAGCTGTTTTCTGGTGGAAATGTGCATACTTTCAGCAGACAACTTCTTTTGGAAGGTTATCCAGTAGCCTACATGAGACAAATGAAGTGTTCAGGTCATTCTGTGGGAGTGCTATAGGTAAGAAGTTGCAATACATTGCAAATTGTAGCAAAGTGTACTTGAGAAAGAAACAAAGTTGTGTAATAGTTGCACTGATTGTGTGTCTCGACCCACGAAGAAAATTTAGAAATACTCCTCAACCATCAGTCAGTGCAATGAACCATACGCCCAGTATATGCAAGAATTTGTCAGATATGGGTGGCACAAACGAAGATAGAAAGAATTTGGTCTATCCAAAACCTTTTAGCCTTCACCAGATAACCATCAACCCACAACCCGTGATCAACAAGCTTCGATTTTACTTAGCATTGATCGGGATGTTGGAGTGTCTGACTCCAGCACCCATTAAGACCTGTGTAAAATGGACACAAGAATTGTGGTCGAGGTCTACCAGCAGATGTGAAAAAATGAATGTAACTGCACTTTATATTAAACTATATTTATACAAATGCATACTTTTGTGGCATTCAGCGAGCGACATGTGGTAGGTGATGAATAGTGAGGAATAAGGCAGACGTTTGAGCTGACGTTCCCATTAACTGGTTGTCCATAAGTGTATCTGAAACGCAGACAATGAATTCTTCATCTATAAGGAAATATCAGTTGCTAAGCACTGCAAAGAACAATTAAAACCATTCAACAACCTGCCCCTAAAGTTCCTCAATACAATTTTACATGCTGTATAACAATAACTTATAGTTACCGAACCACACTTTATATCATGGTTCATACATCATGCCCAAATATATTCAAAAGTTCTCACAGCAATGAAAGTAATTTAGCACTAAAACCAATTCAGCAATGAAAGTAAACGATCGGTAGATAACAGAAATCTAACATCACTGTAGAAGGAAGTTAAGATAAAGTCTTTTGCGTTACATGGTTTTCAAAGTCACAGTCAGACGGAGAATAGGCAAAATAAAAAAATGACAACAGTAGAAGAAATGATTTTAGACTGATCAATTGACTATGAGAGACAGTTGAGCAGACTGGATGGGGAAGAGATAGCCCAAATATGGATGGAAGAGCTCCCTCTATTACCGTTTTTATCAAGACCCTTCAACACTAGTATTTTGGTTTCACGGATGAAACACTATCATCGGGCATAACCCCTATGCATAGTTAACTCCTTAGACTCTAGATTTTAATAGCATTATAACCTACCTGGCACATACTTTCCATTTCACCATTGAAGATCCAGCAAGTAGGTAAGAAGGATGGTGAATGGCCACTTCAAACTTTGGCAGAACTGTTGAAAGGATTTGATAAAGGTCGGTGATAGAAATAACTTCAAGAAATGAATTGTGTCCGATAAATAATCACCACTTTATTTTGAAACAATTCCAACCTCAATGAAAGTACATTCTATATTTTTGTAAGAACAAATTATTTTCATTTTATGATGAATAATGGATTCATTTATGAACATGAAATGTTTATTAATGTCTTATCAGATTGTTGAACAAACGTACATGTAGGCTACCATCCAACACAAGTGAACATGAAACTTCCATTAAGGGGCATAGAGAGGAAAAAATTTCGGAGGGGGCTTTAAGTTTTTGGGGTTTCCACTGGAAATGGACGTAATTTTCTACATGTTTAGATTATAATAACAGTAAGGGGCCGTCCATAAATAACGTCACGCACCTAGGGGTCGGGAATTTGGGACGATTTATGACATGGAAGGGGTGAGAAATGTGATGTCACATCAGGTCTATGTTATTAAATTTAACAAATAACAACAATTTAATTTTAACAATAACAGCACTAATTTTGAGTATTACATTTTCATTATGTTTTGGATTATTTTAATGTATACGGGCACCATTATTAATAATTTTCCAATTATTTCAACATTTGCAATGGTCACCGTTAGATTTTCAAATATGCATGCTCTCCCTATTTGTTCCATGAAGGAGCATTTTGCTGTGCCATGGAATTTTAGTTTTGGGGGTCAGAGCTTTGTGACGTCATTTTTCAAGGGGGTTGTTACTTTTTGAGATGAAGTGTGACGAGGGGAGGGGGTTCAAAATCGGCCAAAATTGCGTGACGTCATTTATGGACGGCCCCTAATGCCTTTATTTCGGATGGGAACTTGAACCCGTAAACCACCCCTTAAATACGCCCATGCTTGCATTGTGTCGGTTTCAAAATCAAGTACCAAGAAGGTATCAAACATCAGTGCATCTCAGCATGATGCTGTTAAGACATTTTTTAAGAGCTTTCGTATTACCATATTCTTTGACAGTGAATTTCTGGGAAGGCACTTGGCCTTTGATTATAGCTTTGATGGTCCACTCGCCCAGTCGGGGTTCATCGGACAGCTGCATATCCAGGCTGCCAATGCCTGGAAATAGAACAAATAACCACAAAAACAATCAAACGGGTTCTCCAATAGAATGTGCATCATATGAATCCTCTCCTACACTGCCCATTACTCCATGTGCTTTTGTTATTATCATTACCCATTTCTTTATAAACTCGATAGTGATACAAAGGGCCCAGACATACACATTCAACGGAACAATAGCAAGTCCGTATTGTGCCACTGATGGCAACTATACTAACCGACTATGGGAACCAGGGCCTACTATCCCCCTGTAAGCTGGAAGCATCCCCCTCTGCTCAACGCGCGGGGCCACAATTTTAAAAGTAGTATGGTAAAATGATAATTTAGGGGTCTGGGGGACAGAGTCCCCCAGAAGCTGACGCTTTTTGAATATATTGACAGTGTTTCGTGCTATTTTTCGTAATCTAAAATATACATAAACTGATAAAAGTATTTTTTAGCTTTAGCAGACAAAAAGCGGTACGGCAAAAATATGTTGTCGCCGTACCACGTTAAAAGTAGACGAACATTACCAACAGCATGACCATAAAACCATTACTACCATAATACATAAACTTTACAGTCCAGAGACGCAATTACAGTCGACAGCTGATACATTGCAATGGGTCTAGGACATTTCCCCTGAAGTTGGACTGATGAAAATAATTCTTTACTTTAATAGAAGTTGAATTGATGAAATAAATTCTTTTCCTTAAAGAAGGACCTGTGTAAAATGGACAGAAGAATTGTGGAAGTGGTCTACCAGCAGAAGTGGAAAAAATGAATTTAACTGCACTTGATATTAAGCTATATTTATGTATTTATACAAATGCATACCTTTGTGTCATTCCGCGAGCGACATGTGGTATGTGATGAATAGCTAGGAATAAGGCAGATGCTTGAACTGACATTCCCATTAACTGGTTGTCCATAAGTGTACCTGAAATGCAGACCATGAATTCTTCATCTATAAGGAAAAATCAGTTGCTAAGCACTGCAAAGAACAATTAAAACCATTCAACAACCTGCCTCTAAAGTTCTGCAATAAACTCATTAGGTTTTTGCATACATTTTGCTGCAAAAACGTAATACAGTGTGGACTCGTTTACATGCACCATTCTGCTTAACGTGATGTGGTGCTAGGTCCTAAAGCTATAACTTAACACACCGCATTGGTTAACGACACCCTATAAGAACTGCAGCGTAGCGCCACTATTGACTTTTCGGCATCATCACTTTTCACATGCAGCTTGGTTTACAATTTTACATGCTGTATAACAATGACTTATAGTTACCGAACCACACTTTATATGGAGGCCATACATCATGCCCAGATGATATTCAAGAGCTTCATCATTCTCACAGGCTCACCACAGGCATGCTCAAAGTCAAGCCCTACAGAATCACAGAAGGATTCAGAATCACGAAGAATAGGTGCAAGAAGGCAGAGAAAACAGAAAGATCATTCAAGATAAACTGACACTGTGCTCAAAGGGCATGAAGTTGTTTAGTGACGTATACAGTCAAGCACTGAGAAAAAAGACTCTAGCCACCATGATGCAGGGATTTGTGGCTGTAATGCCAGACAATCAATTCTTTTAAGTAGATGACTGTCACTAGCTGCCTTCTATCCAAGATGCTGAGCATCTTAAGAGTTAAAAACAATTGAAATCACGTTTAATGCTCAGGTCTTTTAGCAACAACAGTTTACAGTGCAAACCCTCAATTCAGCAGGGAGTAATAAGTCAATATGAAAGCAATTTAGTACTAAAACCAATTCAGCAATGAAAGTAAACGAGCGGTAGATAACATTGTGATAACATAAACCTAACATCGCTCTAGAAGGAAGTTAAGATAAAGTCTTTTGCGGTTTATATGGTTTTCAAAGTTACAGTCACACGGAGAATACAGTAGGCAAAATAAAAAAATGACCACAGTAGAAGAAATGATTTTAGACTGATCAGTTAACTATGAGAGACAGCTGAGCACACTGGATGGGGAAGAGATAGCCCAAATATGGATGGAAGAGCTCCCTCTATTACCGTTCTTATCAAGACACTTCGACACTAGT
Organism: Aporrectodea caliginosa; assembly: GCA_020284085.1. Taxonomy (NCBI): domain Eukaryota; kingdom Metazoa; phylum Annelida; class Clitellata; order Crassiclitellata; family Lumbricidae; genus Aporrectodea; species Aporrectodea caliginosa. Next base: position 487,771 of record JACEVL010000189.1, read on the forward strand.
TTTTTGGTATCAGGGATGAAACACTATCATCGGGCATAACCCCTATATGCATAGTTAACTCTTTAGACTCTAGATTTTAATAGCATTATAACCTACCTGGCACATACTTTCCATTTCACCACTGAAGACCCAGAAGGCAGGTAAGAAGGATGGTGAATGGCCACTTCAAACTTTGGCAGAACTGTTGAAAGGATTTGATAAAGATCAGTGATAGAGATTACTTCAAGAAATGAATTGTGTCAGATAAATAATCTCCACTTTATTTTGAAACAATTCCAACCTCAATGAAAGTACATGCTACCTTCTATATTTTCGTAGGAACAAAATTATTTTAATTTTATGACAAATAATGGATTTATTTCTGAACTGTTAAGACATTTATTAATCGTATTGTTTACCAATTCGTACATTAACATGATTATAGCTTTGATGGTCCACTTAAGGGGCTCGGATAAGATTAATTGGAAATAGAACAAATGTATAATGTCAAACGGGTTCTCCCTACCATCCTCTCCAACACATTACCCATTTCTTTATAAAGTGAACATGAAATGTAGGGGCATAGCCAGGAAAAAATTTCGGAGGGGGTTTTAGGTTTTCGGGGTTTCCATTGGAAATGGTCGTATTTTTCTACATGTTTACAAAAATTTTAATAACAGTAAAACATTTATTTCGGAAGGAGCTTGAACCCGTAAACCACCCCTTAAATACGCCCATGCTTGCATTGTGTCAGTTTCAAAATCAAGTACCAAGAAGGTATCAAACATCAGTGCATCTCAGCATGATGCTGTTAAGACATTTTTTTAGAGTTTTTCAAATTACCATATTCTTTGACAGTGAATTTCTGGGAAGGCATTTGGCCTTTGATTAGAGCTTTGATGGTCCACTCGCCCAGTCGAGGTTCATCGGACAGCTGCATCTCCAGGCTGCCAAGGCCTGGAAATAGCACAAATAACCACAAAAACAATCAAACGGGTTCTCGAATAGAATGTGCATCACATGAATCCTCTGCTACACTGCCCATTTACTTTTGTTATTATCATTACCCATTTCTTCATAAACTCGATAGTGATACAAATGGCCCATTCAATGGAACAATAGCAAGTCCGTATTGTGCCACTGATGGCAACTATAGTGACCGACTATGGGAACAATGAATCACGATTGACTGGTATGGTAGCACAATATTACAATCTGTATCATACTTGCCCGAAATCTAACAATTAGTTTAAAACTTTCAGGAACAAAGAGCTGATGTTGTCTAGTAGCCGCATTCAACTTGTTTGCACACAACTAACTCTGCTACCATGTAGCATAATTTCATGTCAACACTCAACACAAGCAGCATGGCGTCAAGCGCTGACACCATGCTTTGGGATTAATATCTAGCTAGCTCAAGACCAAATAAAAGAAAAATCATCACCTTTTCGAAGTACTGCCATGGGATATCAGTGATTTTATTTATTAGAAAAAAACAAAAAAGTCTTTGGAAACACCTGAAATTACTTCTACATGAAAATGCTGTCTTATTACTGGCAAAAAACGATTTTTAAAATGCTTCTCCTGCTTACAACTCTCATGACAAAGACTCTTATTCTTCAAAGTCATTCCTGAAATTACCATTACCTATTACTTGGCTCAGGTGACTTGACAGACTTCTTTTCAAATGTGCAACATGTAAACGAGTAAGATGGAATTCTGCCTACCATTCACAGTGGAGACATTTGCCCACTGCATTACACGGGTTTTTGATGGATCTTCAATATAAGCTAGCAATATCTACAAACACATCACATGCAGTTCAAGCCTACATGTATGCATCTGTATGTGCATGCATGTAAGTATGTAATACAAGCATACTATGTATGTATGAAAGTATGAATGTATGAGTATTCATGTCTGTATGTATGAATGTGGATGGCACTATAATAGTTGATCCTACTATAAACAGAAGCATAGGCAAGAATGTGGCACTGATTGTATATGCAAACAGGAAAAATGGAAACAACAGTGACACACAATTTTATGAGACTACAATTTCTTCTATATGTCCATCCGTATGTCTGTATCTGTGTGAATATTTGTAGATAGCACCTTTCAAAAACCTCTTCAAAGTGCACAAACATCATATCTTTGATATCTACTGGCCCTAGAAGACTCAACTATAAGAAACATTTTCTGCTCATGAGCAGTCAGTGTACATTGTGTCTGTAACGATGTCCGTGACCCTTACACAATCATTTTCATCACTGAAATCTTGGAAATTTACTGACTGTAGAAGACTCAACTACTCTTCATTAAGAAACATTTGCGGCCGATGAGCAGTCAATATACAGTTGTACATAGTGTCTCTCACAAGCCGATCATGTTTTGAATATCTAAAATGAATTACAATCAGAAGAAAACTTACATCGTCTGTTAGCATTGTTAAGTCTGGTCCAGTCAAAGTCAGAATGCGGATTCTTACTGAAAATATAAAAAATTTCATCCAATATGTTTTTTAACATGGGCTGTCTTGATCTCCTACACCCAAATCTATTAGATATGTCTTGGCATCACAGACTGTATTGTGACCTGTCTGTGCAGCTGTTGTCCACTGCCTTTGAGGAAGTGCAGTCATGGAGAAGAAATAAACTCGTCCTTAACCCATCAAAGACTGGCTTTTCTGCTTAAAGGCATCCAGAGCAACTTCAGAAATTTGGATGGCGTAAATCTTTTAAACTGGCTGACATGCTGGGCATTGCTTTTGATTCTACTATATCTCTGATCATGTTAACGGTATTTGTAAGTCTTTATTATGAACATTCAACACATATGCAGAATTTGGTGTCACTTCCCAATGTCTTCAAGGATATCTCTGGCAAAAGCATTGGTCTTCAGTTGCCTTAATTACTGTGTCTCAGAGGATCAGAGTGGGCACAAAAGATTAAGGCGGGTGTCTTTTAGGTCGAGAATTGGAAGGTACAGGATCAGATGAGTCAGGATAAGAGTTCTTGAAAAGGAGAGACTTTAGTTTCGAGTGGAAAGCCTTGGGGGTGATGGATAGAGGAGCCTGAGGCAGATGATGGTGGATGACGGTGATGGTGGAGGAACCGAAAAAATGCGGAATTCAGTAGGTATATATAGATCGTTCCTCGTGACTTCAAATCTTCAGTTGCCTTAATTACTGTGTCTCTTTTCTTGCTAAGTCAAACCTGCTCGAACTTCAAAAGTTCTGAAATTTTTGGCTAGAACAATAATCACTACCGGTACATCAAAATATGAACATATAACCCTTAAATAGGCTACTTGAAATGGCGTTTCAAATTGTGGTTCATAGTTTATACAATACTGAACTCTGGTAATCACAATACCCTTAAAATCAGTCCTTATTCCATTCTTTCTCTGGTTATACCTAAAACTAAAACTGTTCTTGGTGAACAAGCTTTTCAGTTGCTGTTCCACGATTTTGTAACTTTCGCCTCGTATCTGTCAATTCTGCTCAGTTGCCTATATCATTTACCATGTTTGTACACCAAAATGGTCAATTAAATTTCATTCTCAACTTAAGTCTAACTTTTTCTTAAATAACTAATCCACAATAGGCTGCCTTCCTGGCTTGACAGACTCATTTTCTGGATACTGAGATGATAACAGCTTTTGGTGTGCCATTGGTGGATGCCTTATGCATTAGATACCGTCCCAACAGAAGCTACTAATTATAATTACAATTACAATTATCCTTATTATATTTCTTCTTAACAGCTTTGAGATGTCTACTGAGATAGTACTGTCATCCATACTATTCCACAAGAATACAACTCATGTACTAAAGAATTTCTAATTATTAATGTTCCCTTCCATTTCTGAAATAATAATTTACATTTGTTGCCTGGAGTGTTAATTCAAAGAAACTCCACAACACTGCACTACCTCCTTTTCACTGATAATCTAAAAACACTTCCACTGGATCTCATCTGCTAACCCTCTCTCCATTGTTGTTAGCCCACAAGTTTTCAACTTTCCTTCATAGCTCCGTTCCTCGTGACTTCAAATCATTAAGAAAACTCTTCTGGGCACTGCTCTAGTGGTTCTATGTCATGTGTTACACCTGGTTGTTCAACTCTAGCCTCACCAGTGATTTGTACAAACTCAATCCGATATCTTTGTAGCTGCAGACAATTGTCTCTTGATTATATCCAAGGCAGAGTTAGTTAGTCTTTACCAGATCCTCTTGCTGCTTCAGCACATTGCTCTCCAAAGCGTAATAAGTTCCAAGTTCCTTTCTTTCTCATTCATTTGCAAAACCTTATCCCTTCCAGACTACATACGAAACCCGTTTCTTTTAACCATATGCATCACTGAGCACTTTTCCAGATTAAAGATCATCTGCCATTCTTGTTACCATTTGAACATAATTCTCAGCTCCTCTTGCAGCATCATGAGTTCTCCTTCATCACCCACTACTTTACACTGTTTTGTATTATGCAAAGCCATAAGTTTTAGATACAACTCCTTAAAAAATGCTTGTTGGCTAGGTGGTTTTTCAGGAAAGTCTAATGATAGGGCGTATATGCAAATGGCCATAAACAACTGAGCAGTAAATATTTTCTCATGGTTAAAACACTGTACTACATAGGCATCCTGCCAAATGTCCCCACACATCCCGCTACAAAGTCTAGTACTCATTCCTTTCCACTTACCTAGGTCGCCCGGCTTGTAGATAGGTTTATCTGTCTCAATAAATGTCATCTGAGTTGGTCTTTGGATGCTGATATCAGCAGACTTTGTGAACTTGTATTCATTGCTGGAATCCACTGATGTTGCAGTGACCAAAAGTTTAGCAGTGGATGCAGAAATATTCTGTGGTACTGGTACCTCGATACAGATGCTGCCACCTGTGAACAGTGACCACAGACATTTCCATTACGTTAGAGACAAAACAATGTGGGCAAAGTTGGAGTAAATCTAAACTTCATTGAGAAACGACCGAGAAAAGACCCAATGATAAAAAGTTTTTGACAAATGATGAACAGTTTTTGACATACAATAAAAGCCTTTCAATAACACATGCCACCGGTCAAAACATCCTTGCACATATAATCAAACATTATAAAAGAAAATAAGACAAAATCACTGGCCATGTTAGGAAAAATATGGACAGCTATTCTATCTTAAGGTGGGTTGGCTCCCAAAACTAATTGGAACCCTAGGTACAGGGTGATAAAAAGATGCAATTTAGGACACAAATCTATTACACTCAAAACCATACAGCCACTGAAAAAATAAATGTAAGCTAAAGTGGTATAAAACATGAATGATGTGACTGTGCAGACAAGGGGGATATCCAAAAAACAAATAATAGAAGTAACGTGTTAACCTTGCCATTAAACACCTCACCACAACAGCCTTCACAGCACAACTGAATCATACATAAAAAAACCTTCAGGACCAGATAACATAAATAATAAAGTCCCATTACAATGTGATGATACCCATAACGTGGCTACACTTAGTACTTAGTCTTTCCCGTGCAGGTCTGCACATTGGGCAACGCAACTCCTCCACTCGTCTCTGTTGATTGCCAGCTGCTCCGCCTCCTCCCACGACATCTCCAGGTATTTCAAGTCGTCACTTATGGTTCCCAGCCAGTTCTTCCGTGGTCTTCCTCTCTTCCTTCTCCCTCCAGAATTCCAGGACAGCACTTGTTTGGCTCTTCTATCTTCATCCATATGCCAACCATACCCAATCCACTTCAATCTTCTCTTTCTGATGATGTCTTTAATGTTCTCTTGCCCTGTCCTCTCTCTGATAGTTTCGTTTGTTATCTTGTTGCGCCATGATACATGTAGGATTCATCTTAGCTACACTATACTGTCTACACATCCACAATTTAATGAAGATTTGTCACATAATTGTGTAATTAAAACAGTAATTATTCCGGTCATTTAATGGTCAAATTTTAATTTTAATAATTACAACACTACTGCAATGAATCTATGTAGGTAAGTACATATCTAGATATTTGTACGGGACACTTCAAAGACCTTTCTAAGATGCTGAAGCCAACTGCATAAATAATCTGTGGCTGAGTCAAGCTTTTAACAAAACAACAAGCACGTGACAACACACTTTGCAGAACCTGGGATAAATTAGCAAAGTAGGCCTACATCCTGAATAACAGTCATCTCAGAGGAAGCAGGATCACACATTGCATGCAACTCATATTTACCATCTATAGTTTCATTTTGCATTTTGTGCTTCTGCTTGAATAGTTCCGCAGTGAGAAGCGCTTTACTTTATTTGTCAAACAGTTATTATGCAAAATGGGAAGTGAGGGAAAGAAATTGGTACTCTCCACTTTTTGAACTAAAGTTATGCATCTGACCTTATTTTGGTACAACAATCGTGGTACTTTATGAGCAAACATATTTCAAATAGACATCACCTACCAGAGGCTATTGTCACATTCTTCTGAACAAAACTTTGTGCGTTGTCTTTATTTTGAAGCTGAATATTACAAAGTACTTCAGGTATCAGAGCATGGGACACAATGCAGACGTTTTCTTGACCTCCAGCGACCCACACTTGTGGAGCGGTCACCATCAGTCCCCTACGTTATTACAGAACAATCATCAAACACATGATTAAGAACAACGAAAAAAGAACAATTCTGGAAGATTCGTCAGAGTAAAATTAAGCGCCATGCTGAAAGTTATGTCACAATTCTAATCAGAGGTTAAACAGGTGAGCAGAAATGTATTAGATTTTATTTTTCTGGGATGCAAATTCTAGGCAAGCACTGAAAGACAGCAGCCTAACTACTTGCCACACACATTACACACTTCAAAGAAAGGTTGGCCTCTGTTTTCATTGGTAACATCTTGTTGATCAATTTCTGGCAGTTTCTGTCATGAGGCACACCCGTGCACGGTCACATGACACAGCCATCGGCCAGATACTGTATGCTATCCCTGAAGTGAACTCCCCTCGACGCCCTGCCGGAATGCTTGTACAATCTGAAGAACCCTGGCTGTTAAAAGACTGAAGGTGCATGACTTACCAGGGTATTGGTTTCGATCAGCTGACCTGTGTTGAATGACAGGAAATTGCCTAATCTAGTCTGATCTAATCCAACTTTAGTCATTGATGCCAACCTCATCAGTCAAGAAAATTCATAGCCACAGAAGGCACTCTTGCAAGACAAAGTCTGAAAGTTCTAGGCATAACTGTAGGAAAAAATACTTAAATAATAAAGTACAATCTATCATGGGCATCCACACATATACCGCATAGGCATCCCCACTTGAAAAAGTTGGTGGGACATTTTACTCTAACGGATCTTTATGTTTCGTTTTTCTTGGTGAGGAGGTCTGCTAGGAAGGAAATGGAAAAGGTAAGTCATTCACACAAAAGAACGTGTGCAAGGGAAGAAACTAATGGCAAACTGTGAAAATATTTTTCGAAATGTCAGAAACTTCTTCAGAATAAATCTTTTGCATTAGCCTCATTACATAATCTGTGCGACAGTAGGCAACATTAGCGTGATCAATGTGATCTCACATTGATAAAAAAGTTTGCAGTCTATCACCATTTTAGACATACAAGTCTCTGCTATTGGCACACATTGTAATAGGCTAGGCCTAGTGGAAAGCGAGATTTAGGTCACAACGCCACTCAAAAGACAGCAGCGTGGCCTACTGCATGGTTACATAATGTGCAGCTGCATCACTATCTGTTGCATCTCAGGATCATCTTCCAAGGCATCTGAATGGACGGTGCATTTAGCAATCTAACTGTCAAATATAAACCCAGAATTGGCCTAAACCTAAAGGTAATAATAATAATAATAATAATAATAATAATAATAATAATAATAATAATAATAATAATAATAATAATAATAATATTTATTCTTTAATGAAGCGCCTCTCAAACTCACTGCGCTATACGTGTACACTGTTATGACGATTAAACGATTCACATCAACACAAATTACAGAAAACATAAATCAACAAAGTTGCAGCCATGCAAGGCGCAAGCTCATTGTACTTTTGCTGTCACCTAGGGAATGAAGGTATCACAGGTATGAGCTAAACCCAGAGGGCTTTACGGGTATCGAACCGGGTCCGTAGGCACTTGAAGCACTTCAGGCAAGAGTTATATCCTTTAGCCTATTCTATCCCTCTGACCACTTCAATAGCCTCACGGTCATTTCTTCCTTCAACAGTGAGCAGTAGGGGAGACCAGGGCAGGAGTGGCATGGTGGGTAAGAGTGGCCACCCATACTGGCTAGAAAACGGCCACCAGTGTAGAATCTGTACCTTGCGTTTTAAGAAGCGGGTTTGATGCGATACACGATGGAAAACTATATTCTGCAGAAGAGCTATCGCAACTATTTTTTTTTCAATTTGTAAGATTTTCGTCCAATTTGAGTTTTTTAAAGGCGATCTTTGATCAGCCACTACTTTCTAATAAAAGGTAATGCACCGTTTATATTGTGTTATTTATAAGATTTAATATGCTTCTTTTAATGAAACATTATCGCACGTCGCATCTTAATCCTTTCATAACGAAAAGAATCGCTAAGGCGAGGCATAGCTATGGGGCATAAGTGGCACACTATCTGCCGTTTTTTCCCCACGACATGCCACTTTTGCCCCTGAACATGGGGCAAGAGTTGCACTTTTGACATTTACCATTATAATATTCTTACATTTATTTAGTTGCTCCTTAAACTTAAACAATTTAGAACATTTAAAACTGCATTCAGTCCATGAAAGCAGTAACAGAATAGACTGGCCCTTAGGCCTACATATTGAAGTTGTAAAACATACAGAAGCCTCCGCCCCACAATGTAACCACAGCAACATTAGGATTGGGCCTACGCCATAAACGGAGAATTCAACCTGAGGTTGCAAACGCTGAAATACTGATGGGAAATCATAGCCGAAAGCAGAAGGCTAATACGAACTCGCGTCGCGGCAAGAAGTCTCCATGTTATCGACCGCCAACCTCCGTGCATCTAAGACCAGCATGTGCTCCATCAAGGCATAACCGAAATCTGCGAAAATCGCCAACAGGCTTTCTATTGAACAACCAGTCACAACAGGCCGATACACGTAAGCTAAATCAGCCAGCAATCGAAATGAAACTTGCCCGCTCATCCGAGACTGTCAGTATTCCAGAGTTACTAGTACCAACCACTAATCGATGTAGAACTCACTGTCCATCTGAAAATTCTACCAAACACGAAGCTTAGCCAAATCAGCCAACTATGGTTGCAGAGGTCTTAACATTCAGCTGGACTTCCCGGTAGGCCTATCTATAAGTAATTCACTGATCTCTGAGATACCGGTGCATAAATAAATAATTAATTAATATTAATTAGGCCTATACAATTAACTAATGTAACTTATACTTGCCACGTTGCTTCCAATTTCTCTGCTATGTTAACAATGCTCATTAGGCCTACTAGACACACGTAGGCCTATATTTAAACTAAAAATAAATAATTTTAAATAAATTATATAACTTCATTGCAGAGCCTATCGATGATGATGAAACGAACCGGCCGTATTTCGATACAAGTCTGGTAACGATGCTGAGCAGCACCTAATTATACGACAAAATCACCATCTTCAATAGCCAATGTTTCAGTGCTGGACATCAGTTCTTATCCGCACACAGAACGCGAAGCATAGGGCAAACCCGGCAAACGCAAAGCGGAAAGCTCATGCGTCCTAACGAGTACGCCTTACAAAATAATGCCAGAGGATTAGAAGCAATATGTTAAGAGGCCGCTGATGATGAAACTTAATATGCAAGAGAATGATAAGAATCAGAAGCAGAGGAGCCAGAAACAGAAGAAACAGAACCAGCAGCAGAAACAGAAGCAGAACCAGCAGAAGAAACAGAAGCAGAACCATCAGGAGAAGAAACAGAAGCAGAGCCAGCAGGAGAAGAAACAGAAGCAGAGCCAGCAGGAGAAGAAACATAAGTAGAACCATCAGGAGAAGAAACAGAAGTAGAACCATCAGGAGAAGAAACAGAAGCAGAACCATCAGGAGAAGAAACAGAAGCAGAACCAGCAGGAGAAGAAACAGAAGCAGAACCATCAGGAGAAGAAACAGAAGTAGAACCAGCAGGAGAAGAAACAGAAGCAGAACCAGCAGGAGAAGAAACAGAAGCAGAACCATCAGGAGAAGAAACAGAAGTAGAACCATCAGGAGAAGAAACAGAAGTAGAACCAGCAGGAGAAGAAACAGAAGCAGAACCAGCAGGAGAAGAAACAGAAGCAGAACCAGCAACAGAAGAGTACTATTAAGAAATCCAAAAAAATGTGATTACTGTCGTTAAACACCATGTTTTTCTTACATAAAATTAATTATTAATACGACTGACACTTTTAATTCACTTTTCGTAACTGTTGTTAACTGTCAAATAAATAGTTAAAATAGCCTAGCTACCATTGGTCATGCCTCCATGTCACACTCTTGCCCCAGTTTTATGCCACTTTTGCCCTAAGTGTTGGGGCAAGAGTGTCAAAATAACCAGTCTTTTCTTTAATTTTGCACGTTTTGCAAAATATGTTACCATATAACGTTTTTCTGTTAGCCTTATGAGTTGCCAACATGCCTATGAAAAATTGTGGCATTATGCTATATATTTTCGGAAATATAACACGTTTTCTAAAACAAGTGCTTATCTTGCCCCATTCTCCCCTACACACTCCGCATTCCGAACCCAGTGACTGGGCTAGTGAGCACTACAAACCGGCGAGAGAGATAATGTATAAATTTTTCTTCGTTTTGTCCCATTCCCTGGGTGCCAAGTTTCTACGCGCAATTAAACCAGACGACACAATGAGCCTTCTTACCCTGATTGGCAACATGTCGGCACAGGGAGAACAGCGAAGACAAAAACCGTCAGTAAAATCGGCCACGAACGACGTTCCATCATCTTCGATAAAGCTGCAATACCTGCAGGTACGTAACGATGTAGCTTCCAACTTAAAGTCCGCTTTGTAAATAAATATCAAAGAAAAGCTAAAACATCATCAACACAGACCAACTGCGCGTCTTCAGATGCGTTGTGTTCAGTGGTATTTGCTCCGTCAGAAAAGCTGGTTCTGTTTTTATAGCACTAAGTCACCGCCCACACCAAATGCGTAGATACATTGAGGCACGAGGAGGCAGTTGCCTCCTCTTGCTTTTTTATATACTGGAACGATTGATTTATGACCCCAATGACGAGGATTTTGCCAGTGGTCTGTGAAGTTGCCTCCTCTTTAAGTCTGGCTACGTGTCGGGCCCACACAACGAAACTAATTTAGGGCCTACTGAAACGGACAAAGTTTGCATCGGAACCTGTAACTTTGGATGGGATAAACAACGGCTCACACGTTCAATGTGGGCGTCAGCCTTCACAGTTGGAGCCTCTGCACGGTTACATCTGGCAATATGCCTTTGTAGACCCTACGACAATCTCCTTCACTCCACTCCAATTTCAGGCCGACAATATTCAGCTAGGCCTACCGATCAAGCACCATCTTGCGGCCGTGCGTGCGTGTAGGCCCCATAAGCCCTACTTGTATTGTGCTAACAGCCTAACACCAGGCATAAAGCTGTAGGTATACAGATGAAAAAACTAGCTAGTATAGTAGGCCTATGAAGTAGGCTAATAGCATAGTAAGAGTTAGGAATAAGCTACTGGTAGGCCTACGGATATAAAGTTTCGAGAGCCTTTATCAGGAAGGTTAAAGCTAGGCTATAGGTCTATGTGGCCTGACCCCGAGAACATTGGGGTGAAATGTTGGATGGGAAAGAAGCATCTGAGTGAATGATTCTCATTTCATCATCACCACCACCACCACCATCATCATCGTCGTCATCATCATCAAATATTCGTTTATTAGAAGAAAAATCAAGTTGGCACAGCAACTTAAACTATTATTTAACAGAACGACTTCGAATGTCTGCTAGGCCTACATTAGCAAATGCTTTCGCAGAAAGGAATTTGTGTGAAAAAATCCAGCGCGTCTTATTCTGTTCATCGGTTGTTCTAGGCGGAACTATCACACTATAGGCGTACCTATCTCCACTGTCCACTCCAAGATTGATTACTGCAATTCCATTTCCTCAACAACCTCGAACCCAGCCAAATTAGGCGTCTGCAACTCATCAAAAACTCGCGCGTAGGGGAGACCGGGGCATAATGGGATACTTAAGGCATTTTGAAATTTACACCACATAGGCCTAGTTAATAAAAATTCAGGGTTTTCTTGTACTCAGGCTATGCCAGCAGACCTATTGTACAGCATAGATTAGATTAATCCACTTAAGCATCACCCAGACCGAAGATAATGCTATCCTACTAGTGTGTCCCAAAATCCCATTATGCCCCACCATAAGGGGTAAAATGGGATATACTTTTTCCATTATGCCCCATGATATATATCATCTAAAAGAGGGAATATAGGCCAGAATAAATACTTTATAGCTTGACAAACTGTAACTTTGAACTTATTACAACTAACTGTTTAACATGAACCATGAACAGCATTTTAATTACAGCATCATAACAGTAAAGTTTAAGCTAAAAGAAATCATTAAAATTTTTCCGTTATGAGGTCAGACTTCCCTCATTTGATAAAACGTTCTCGAAGCTGTTAGTGCAAGGGCCATACACAAATTTGATAACATGTTAGTTGACACCAGCACAACTGTTATGTTTCGGCATCGTCATGGAATGCTTCCTAAACGTTTTGATACGTATTTTATAACTAAGGAACAAATACATCAGTATGAAACTCGCACTAAGATGAATTATCAGTCTTTCACTTGCAGGTCTAATACCCGCCTATATTCAGCAATGGTACTTGGTCCAAAACTCTGGAATTCATTACCTGAAAAGTTTAAGATTATGGACTCCCTAGTCACATTCAAAATAAGCTATAAACAGTTCTTGATATCTGGCTACTAACCGGTTTATTCTTTTGTTCGTTCTGTTTTGTTTTATTTTGTTTCGTTTCATTCTATTTTATTTTATCTTGGTTTGAAGCACCACATTGAATGATGCATTCTGAAACTGGAAATTTGTTACTAATCACTCGATACATGTCATAGTTAGAATAAATCTCACTTCTTGATGGTTAATTAATTGCTGTCCATGAACTACATTGTAAGGTGGACTCGATAAGCTCAATTGAGCTTTTTTCCCCTTCCAGAATGACTCTTATGTTAAGCCAACACTTTGTGTATCCCACTATGTGCATAACTGTACCGTTGTGTTGTGACAAATAAATTGAAATTGAAATTGAATTGAATAGGGGAGAGAAGCCACTACACTGTGCAAAAGAAGGATGTTGAATGATGCAAGACTATGTACTATGGCTGGAAATAACAGGAAAGCAAGATTAAAGATTCGCGGCGAGAGAAGAAGTTAAACAAATGAATATCGAGGTCACTAGGGCTAGTCTAGTCTGAAGAATAGCCGAGGTTCTAGTTGAGAGTCTTGTATAAACGTCTAAATGGCAGATAGGTCGTTATGCTGTAGAATATACGTTGTCAATAGATTGCTATTAATAATAAAATCCTAGAGAGGAGAGAAGCGTCGTTTGGAAGGAATCGTCAAGAACCCGAGACACCAGAGGAACTCCTTAAAAGACACTAACAAGAAAAGAAGTTCGATAAAAGAATAAAAGAGGACAACAGCCAACAAATAATTGTTAGATGATTGGTGACCAGCCAAAACCCATCTATAACAGTCATATTTTAAAACATTACAAGGGTCACACAATTTCTTTTAACAGATTTAAATATGGTATTTTTAACAATCATATATTACATCAGGTTTTGCGAATTGTGCAAATGCACTCAAATGTGAAAAAAATTCCAACTAAAACATCTGCCTGGTGTGACCAACAAGTGACATATAACACAAATGAATTTGTGGATCATGTTAGCTACATTTAGTTAGTTCATCAGGTAAAGAATTCAAAGCATTGGACCTACTAATGTGGAAATATTCAGTATTAAATAGTGAATGAGAATTCAGCTTAGAGGAATAAAAAAAAGAGGTAAAAACACTGTGGGTGATGCAAGGATTGATTTGAAAGTATGGTCAAGTTTAAATGAGAACGTGTCTTTATCAGCAGCTCTGTATACCTGCAAAAGCACACATCCAGTTCCTGAAACAGCATACTTTAGCATCGAAGGCAAAGTCTGTCCCTCTTGCTTCTGCAGCAAAAGATGATTATTGTTCGTGACAGAAACATTGTAATTCCAAGCAGTGCCAGTTAGCATCACTTGCACATCAAGGTCGGCTCTGTGTGTCAGAGCAGCAAACTCTGCAAGTGCTTGCAAGGCCAACACCGTGTCCTGTAACACAATGCAGACTGGATTTTGGTGAAGGCATAATGCTCTGAAGCTCAAATGTAATCTACAGATTTGCACAAAGTAAAAGAATTGAAATCATAATGCAAACCGAAATCATGATGAACGACCTCATTGTTTGGATGTGTCTTTGATAGTGAACAATTTAGCTTTGTTGGGTTCAGATAATCTATTGATATTCTGTAATCATGGAGTTATTATGCACCTTCTTAAAAGCAGTGTGCGATACATGTAAATATGAAAGTACGCATGTAGTATGCATATAGGTATGCAACTATGCATGTATGAATGGGCGGTCTGTTTGGAAGCTCTCCTGTTCTATTCTATTCTATTTACGGATTTATAAAGCGCCTCTCACAGTACAACCTAATCAGAGGCGCTTCCAGTGCGAAGGGCCCCTCGAAAAAGAAAAGTCTTAAGAGAACGATCAGAAACAGTAGTGCCCCCAGATAACATCACAGCTCGAGTTATAGTAGGAAGGTCATTCCACAGCAAAGAGCCAACAGAGGCATAGGCACGATGCTGTGCTGTGGCAGTCCGAGACCGAGGAACTAGAAGGTCATGATGGTCTAAAGAGCGGAGAGGTCGTCCAGAGTTAGCTGAGATAGACCGTCTGATAAGATTAAAGAGGTAGCGTGGAGCTTGACCCAGAAACATTTTACACCTAAGAAACAGAATTTTAAACTGAATGCGAGCAGCTAAAGGAAGCCAATGAAGGTCTTCAGTCATGAAAGTAGAAATATGGGAGAAACGAGGTAGGCGGGCAATGAAACGAGCAGCTGCATTAAGTACTGATTGGTCTATACTCGACAGATTACAGGTTCGAGCCTGTTCAGCGGACTCCTTATAACGACCCAGGTAATTAACACACATTTTTCGATGACACGTATACGTACCAAGAAGAACAATTTGGAAGTGGCCTAAGCTGGGAAGTAAATGTCAACTCCTGAAACTCCTAAACTGATCTGGCCCATTCGTCCACTTCTCACTCAAAGGCCAAAGAGCTGGATTTCAGCACCTTCCTGCGGACCATGGAAGCTTTTTCTATAGTTTTTTTTTATACATACATAGGACTACCGTATGCTTACTATTATTCAGAACATTGCCATAAATTAAATGTGTTTTACTCTGCTAAATTAGAAGAACACAATTCAAGTGCAATAACAGCAGGCTGGGGGCCGAAATGGGGCAGCTGGGGGCCGAAATGGGGCAGCAAGCGTCTCAAAAAGCCTCTGCTGCTCAATTGCCCACCACGCCACCTTCTCGTGGTACCCCTGTTGGAAACAAAGTGCGTGGTGGACGACCGAGTCCTCGCCGGGATATGCGAGTACCCAGAGGAGAAACTTCTGAAGGACGGATGATGGAACTCGTCAACGCAAGAGAGAGATGGTGTCTCGAGAAAAACACCGAGAGGAAGGACTTGGGAGACCACCTCTCTATATATCCCAAGTATATAGAAGATGAAGCCACTAGAGAAAAAGCCAACGACGTCAACGATTCAACCTGGATACCGGGAAGAGTCGCGTCCGGCAGGGGAGGGGGTGGGGCCTCCTCGGTCGTCAACCAGCGAAACCCCTGCAAAATCAACATGAAGAAAGATCAGAAAAACAAGATACAAATAGGGACATGGAATGTCCGCACAATGCTAAGACCCGGGAAGCTTGCAAACGTCATAGGGGAGATGAAAAGATCAAAATTGAATGTTATGGGGCTAGCGGAGACAAGATGGAAGGAGGAGGGAGACTTTAATAGTGATGGAATAAGAATCATACACACAGGAGGAGAAAACAGCCAAAACGGTGTAGCTGTTCTGGTAGAGGAGACAATTGCCAGATCCATAATAAAGATTGAAAGATATGGAAGCAGGATGATTGAGGTCAAAATAACGGCAGAACCAGTAGATATAGTAATAATACAGATATACATGCCAACAACAACGCACAAAGATGAAGAAGTAGACGATATGTATGAGAGATTGGAGGAAATACTGGATAGAACCAAGGGAACAGATTATGTAGTCATAATGGGAGACTGGAACGCTGTGGTGGGAGAAGGAGCGGAGGGAAAATGCATTGGAAAGTATGGTTTGGGGAAGAGAAATAGCAGAGGCGAAAAACTAGCGGAGTTCTGTGAGAGAAGAGAACTAATACTGACAAACACCTGGTTTCAGCACGAGAAGAGACGTAGGTACACGTGGAAATCCCCGGGAGATATGGCAAGATATCAGCTGGACTACATAATGGTAAGACACAGATACAGAAACAGTGTCAAGAATGCAAGAGCATGCCGGGAGCAGACGCAGACACAGATCACAACTTGATCATCATGAAGGCCCAGATAAAACTGAAATTCATCAAGAGGAAAAAGAAGATAAGACAGAGATGGAATAAAAAGAACATGAAAGAAAAGAGCAACGAACTGGGAAAGAAAATAGAAGAAAATCTAAGAGAATACGAGGGAAAATCCATAGAAGAGAGATGGAAAAGACTGAAAGACAATATCATACAGAGCGCCAATGACATCGTCGGAGCAGAAGAGAGAGTACCTGCTAGGAAACCGTGGGTAACAAGAGAAATGATAGAAGAGATGGAGGAACGGAGGAAATGGAAACACCAAAGCACCGAAAAAGCAAGACAAGAATATAGAAGATTAAACAACAAACTGAGAAGAACAACAGAAGAGGCAAGGGAAAAATGGTGGGACGAGAAATGTCAAGAGTTAGAAGACTTACAGCAACAGGGAAGATATGACAAAGTGTACGAAAAGGTGAAACAGATATCTAGGAAACCGGGAAAAGGAGGAGGAGGAACAGAGGTTAGCGACAAACAAGGTAGACTCCTAACTGAAACAAATGAAGTTATGAACCGATGGAAGGAGTACGTGGAGGAACTCTACAGAAGTGAAGAGGGAGAATTGCATGACAATCAGGGACTGGAGAAGGAAGAGGAGACTCGAGGGAGAGAGGAGGATATTGGCCCAGAGGTGCTGGGAGAGGAGGTAAGAGCGGCCATAAAGGAACTGAAAAACAACAAAGCAGAGGGAATAGACAACATACCAGCCGAGATGCTCAAAAGTCTGGAGGATGGTGCCATGAAAGAACTAATAAGGATATGCCAAGATATATACACAACGGGAGAATGGCCAAAGGACTTCCTGCAATCCATAATAATACCAATTAAAAAGAAACCAAATGCAACAGCATGCGAGGATTACAGGACCATTAGCCTCCTCACCCATGCGTCAAAAGTCATGATAAGAATACTAGCAAAGAGAGTGCAAGCAAAGACAGAGGCAATTGAGGGGCTGGGAGATGATCAATTTGGTTTTAGAAAGGGCATGGGAACTAGGGATGCGATCGGAACACTAAGAGTACTAACAGAGAGGAGCTGCCAGAATGGTCAGGATGTATATATATGCTTCGTGGATTATGAAAAAGCATTTGATAGAGTTGACTGGAGAAGGCTACTACATGCATTGAGGCGGATGGGAATAGATTGGAGAGACAGAAGATTAATAGGAAACCTATACATGGGACAAAAGATGCGAATAAGAATAGATGGAGAGTACTCGGAACCAGGAAACGTTGGAAGAGGTGTGAGACAAGGATGTCCACTGTCACCATTACTATTTAACATCTATATAGAAGAGCTTGTCAGAGAGGCAGTAGAGGAGATGGAGGAGGGGATAAAGGTTGGTGGAAGATGGATAAAGGCATTAAGGTTTGCAGATGATCAGGCAATGTTGGCGAGAAACCAGAAAGGACTGCAAGCAATGATGGATAGGCTAAACACAACATCAACCGAATACGGGATGAAGATTAACATCAAAAAGACAAAGGTATTGAAGATAAGTAAAGGAAAGGAAACTGTAGTCAGAATACACATTGGAGGAAAACAGATAGAGCAAGTCAAAGAATTCTGCTACCTAGGGAGTATGATCACGACAGATGCCAAATGCCACAGAGAAATTAAAAGAAGGATAGCAATAGGAAAGGAGGCATTCTCAAACAGAAGAGAATTACTGAGAGGAAAACTAAACAGGAATCTAAAGATAAGAATGATAAAGACACTAATATGGAGCGTGGTGCTGTATGGATCGGAGACATGGACAATGAGAAAAGCGGATATAAGAAGACTGGAAGCTTTCGAAATGTGGACATGGAGAAGAATGGAAAAAATCAGCTGGACAGAACATATAACAAATGAAGAAGTGTTGGGAATAATTGGAGAAGAAAGAGTCCTTATACGCACAATAAGAGACAGGCAAAGGAAATGGATCGGGCACACGCTGAGAGGAGACTCACTACTAAGAACGGTCATCGAAGGAAAAATGAAGGGGAGGAAGACAAGAGGAAGACCAAGACAGATGATGCTGGATTGGATGATGACAAACGGCTACAGGAAACTGAAAGAAGAGGCCCAACAACGAGAGAAGTGGCGACGTCGGACATTTGAACCTGCCTAAGAGGCAGAGAACCACAAGAAGAACAGCAGGCTAAGATGTAATAATTAAGCGCTTGCATTACGTTACCTTACAATTCCATGCTAGACAAATGATAGAGAGTAAACCCATATAGGGAATTGTAAGCTAAATACACCCTTTACAAGCTGCAGTGCTGGGTTGTTTAAACATATGCACAAAGTCTATCATATATGCCTTATCTTTCGTGGAACTGCTTTTCATAGACTGACCTGGGTAGAGGAAAACCCGCCCTGGCCATTTCTCTGAGTGGACAACCAGCGTACAATGGGAGTGGCTTCACCGATAACTTCCTCTTTAGCATCATGCAACATGGCGAGCAGAACATAGGAAGTCATTTCTGTTGCAGCAGGAGATGCTGAAGAATCATTCGGCATAGTCCAGTGCTTCATTCCATCTGTCAATAATTTTCATGAGCTTGATTAAAAAACTGACACAGTAGTCTATATAGTGCAGCATAACAACATACCTGCATACAAAACATGTATGCATGTATGCAGAGGAGTAACTGTGGTCTAGAAAATGGGAGAAACAATTTTGACAGTCTAATACACTGGGGCCCGATAGCGCATTGGATAACAACTGGCGTAGAGAGCGAGAGGTACCGAGTTCGAGTCCCGTAGGGCGGATATGCTTTGTAGGCTGCTATTAGCGCCGTTGTATTGCAGGCTGTCTGTTCTGTTAGTAGTTAAGATTGTTTCAATTGCATAACATGTAAATGTACAGCGCAGTGTGTTTGTCAGGCGCTTAATTAAAGAAAAGATATTATTATTATCATTATTATTATTACTTATATTCATTATTAGCATCATCATATCATCATCATGATCATCATGATCATCATGATCATGATCATGATCATGATCATGATCATCATCACCACCACGACCACCACCACCACAACCACCACCACCAACACCATCACCACCACCACCACCACCACCACCACCACCATTCAGGTAAAACATTAATACGAACAACGAAGATCATGATCTCGATTATATTAAGGGTGTACAATGGTCTAGTGGTTAGCATGTTGTTTGTCAGAGGTCGTGAATTCAAATTCCTGATCAGAAACACATTTCATGATTTCGTGGGGCAGGGTAGCCGATTGGTTAGAACGAGCTAGGCCGGTAATTCACAAAAGGGGTCATTGCATAATTACGTAACGCTCCAGGGTGGGTGGGTGGGGTCCTTGAAAACGTTACGAAACGTTAGGTGGGTGGGTGGGTGGGTGGGTGGGTGGAGCTGAACGTTACGTAACGCTTTTAAAAACAGTTTAGTTATAAATGAATTTTAAATTAACATCAAATGACACGATGTGATCGATGTTCAAACTTCGTGCCATTTATTTAAGACTTAGCTAAAAGATGCAATAGTATAAAACAAGCATTTATTGCGCATTATTTTAAAATTAAAAGTTGTAATTTAATCTGTTTTTATTTGTAAAAATTTAAAGAAAAATTAAATTCATTAGACAACAATTGACACGTTCAAGAAAAGTAAAGTTAATCATATACCAGATCTTTACCGAGACCTAACAATAAATACGTAACGCTGGGGTCGGTGGGTGGGTGGGTCTAGGGAAACGTTACGAAGCGTTACAAGGTGGGTGGGTGGGTCAAAAACGGTCATTTTACGTAATTATGCAATGACCCCAAACGGAGTCGAGTCTCCCCTGAGACAGTTACAGTGTAGGGACCTTAAGCAAGTCCTTGTATAACAATTGTTCAAAACCTTTTTTTGGTGTTTAGTATCAGATAGTGGCTCTCAACAAATGCAGAAAATAATAATGATAATAATAATACTACTCTATAACGCTAATTTCACTGATTTTCAGTAATTCTGTTTTAGTCTTGAGGTTTCAAAGGTACCTCAGTAAAATACTAAAATAATCTCATACATTTACATTTAGATTATGAAAACTGGGTGTATTTCATGGCTGCTCCAATAATGCATTAAGCAAAAAACAAGTGTCACTCAAAATATCCAGAATGAAGAGATGAAGTGCATTTATAATGACAAACAGAAGCACATAACACAAGACTCATTTTGTATAATAAACAAAACAATTAATAGTCAACCACATCTTACCAGTTCCTATGGCTTTTGCTGCCAAGGCATCCATAATTTCACCTCGTTTGGTTTCATTGCGGTTCCACATCGTGTATGCATATGCCTTGAGAGACTGAGTGTACGTATCCCACATCGGCACTTGCTGTATTTCCAAACACTGTACTCCTCGCAAAATGACAGAATCCTGGTTCAAGGAAAAGATACCAAATAAATATCTTGAATGCATATTCTGAAGAATAACAAGGTGATAATTTCATAAAATCTAATTGAAAGTTAAACAGAACATCTAATTAGGGCATCATACCTCTATTGTCCACTCAAAGCCCGATTACTGCAATTCCCTTTTCCTCAATATTGAAACCCTACAACTCACGCGTCTGCAAACCATCCAAAACTTATTAGCCAGAGCTGTCACCAGAACTCCCAAACATCATCATATCGCTCCCATACTCAATTCACTCCATTGGCTAAAATCCAGGAGCGAATTCACATCAAAATGCTATCACTAACCTACAACTCCCTATCATACTCCCAGCCGAAATAACTTCGCGAACTCTTCACCATCCAGCCAATCCGCTCTACCCAATTATTCTCCTGTCTCAGTCTTTCTCGACCCCCGATCACTACTCATCTCAAGTTCTCCAACCGAGCCATAGCCAACACAGCACCACGTCTCTGGAACGATGTTCCTCCTGAATTCCGAAAGTTTTCGGTTCCTCCACCATCAATCAATGTCAATCACTCACCATCATCTGCATCAGACTCCTCTATCCATCACTCTACGAGCTTCCACTCAAAACTGAAGTCTCACCTCTTCAAGAACTCTTACCTCAAATAACCTGATCCTCCACCTGCCAATTCTCGACCGAACCGACACCCACCTTAACATCTACCCTGCCTCTCTGGAAACCGGACTCGGACCTCCTTTGGACTACCCTTATGGACAACGTACCCCTCTGACTCGACGCGCGTCCGTGAATAAAGGTGGTGCTCTTCGCTTGGCTTTAGAGTGGTGCGTTTTAAATTTGGATATTACGATTACCATATTAAGCCAAACGGTGTGATAATTCTGTGGGAAGGCTCTTCAAGAAGAATGAAAATGTGCGATGGTCGAATAATTTGACTATGACATATTGGACATACCAAACTGAAAAAGAGCAAAATAGAAGTAATCAAACATATATAATTTATTACCCTCATACGGAACCAAACATCAATCATGGATGGGTTTTATTCATCATCATCATATTAGCATATAAAATTTCAAGTTTTCAGTTATGAAAGCAAAGGTCTGCTGCAAAATGAAAAATATTCCAATAATTTTAACATCAGAGTTCCTTTTATAGGGTAATAGAAGGCACAATATAATGCTTAATTCTGAAAATAAAGACAAATTCACTGATCCAACAAAATAGTCATAAAAAGTGACATAGAAAATAGCATGATTGGATAGGCACTGAAATTACCTGAGGCTGTAGTCCTGCTTCCAAAAGAGCAATCAAAACATAGGCTGTGAGAGCCGCAAAATTGTCATCGTTTCCAGCCATTCCACCCTTCATTTCTTTATGCAGAACTCGACCAATCTGTTTCATAAGAGTTAACACTTAAGTGAAGCAGCATAAGACATGGATCTAAAAATTAGTTAACTCATAGAAAATAAACTCATCATAATATATGACCTCATCATCCATAGTTCCTTGATATGGTTCCACGAGACAGCAATATAATGAATTTCCGCCTAACTTACAAAATCAACATGTGCTTATAACATACTGTGCATATGCATTTGGACCTCTGACCTGCGAAGCATGAACTATATGCACAAACGATTTATCCAAAAAACTTGCCTGAGGAAAGCATCCATTTTCCAGCTGAATTGCTGTGATCCATTTAATGCTTTTCTGAAGGTCCTCCTGGTCAATGTAGATGAAAGGTCGAGCCTCAGCAAACGACTTAACAACGAAAGCTGTCAACCAAATGCTGCCCACACCATCAGATTCACCAAATGCACTGTACGACCCGTCCCTAAGACGATATGTCAACTCACGCTGATAACCTGCATCAAACAAATAAAATCAATAATATGTAAAAGAGTAGGTAATACACGGATGCATATTTCTCAGCCCACATGAATGTTGAATCAAAGACTCAAGTTTCCTGTATGATATTCAACAATAAAATTGATATAGATATTTGCACAAGACAAAACACTTCAATTGCTGACCTGTTTGAAGAAATTCAATAGCTTTGGATCTAATGCTTTCCGTCAGGCTCTTCGTTTTCTGTAGATACTGCATGACGAAAATGTTTGGTGAAAACTTAAGCATATTCTGTTCTCCGCACCCAGTTGGAAGTGCAAGCAGCGATTCCAAGCCAGTCAGAGTTGGCCCCATAACATCACCTGTGCAGACAACAAGGAATGTATCACTACATTAGCTGCTGATGCAATGTTTATAGAGCAACATCCACAATAAGTGTGTGTCTGTCCATGTACCTGAACTTTGGCTATTGACCTGAATGACCCGAAACCAAACTAAACTTCCCTGCCCTCACCAGTTTTGACTTGACAGAGTGCTGTCAATAAGCTGTTTCTATAGGACTAAGGCCGAACTTTTTGAATGTTGAAGAAATCTAGACTTAATGACTAGAAATCACAGACACTGAGAAATTAAATAGTGTCAATGAATCATATGTCACTAGTACCAGTTTTTAAGATGCAGCGTTTCTGCATCTGAACATTTCAGGGCTTAAGAAGAAAATAGACATTGATTCAATAATGAAAGTAATTTAACTTAAATGTACAGTAAACAGGTATGTTTACAGCACCTTTTTTCAGAGTGCCTGATGAGTGTTTGCTTTGTAACTTGATGTTGCTAACTCAGCTGTTTGAAAAATATCATACACAATTTCCTGCTTATATAAGTTCTCTCTGGTGTAAACCAACAGAAACCTAAATGAAGCTTTATATAACACCAGTTTCAAGTTCAGTAGCAAAGGAGTTGCTTTTCTCATTCCATTTTTGACCAGTTACTGCATTATAGATCAATGTCAATGATTTAAAACTGTGCAACCATTCCAAGTCACATAACCTAGTCATTTCTTCAAGGTACAATCACTTCAGCAGAGGATTTATGCTCTCAGTTTTATTTGTTTTGCAAAATCAAATATGTCTCTTACCAATGACGCTAGTAAACGACCTCACAGAGCCCTCCACCAGTCCATCAGGCAAACCAATTGAAAATGATCCTTCAGCTAAAATCATTAAATTCTTAAAAATCAACTAAAATCAGCTGTAAAATTAAATATAATAATCGTTCAAAATAAAATTGCTTACAAAGGGTTTACATCGATAAGAGGTGCGCATAAAAGGGCGCAACACAAAAGAGCGCATACAAAAGGGAGCTCTCACATAATGGCGCGGTCACATAAGAGCGCTGTCAAATAAAAGCGTTGGTTAATACATGTAAGACCGTGTTCCAATGTGAGCGCGCACCAATATTAGTGGGTTCGCTGATTAAGAAATAGGTTACATGTCAATGAAATCATAGGCAACATATTACTAACATTTCATGTCTAATAAATGCAATGGCAATTGCCTTGTACCTATCGGTATGCCTCCGACTTTATCGGTTTACTTCGTACTCTATCGGTTTGCCTCGTACTCTATCGGTTTGCCTTGTACTCTATCGGTTTGACTCGTACTCTATCGGTTTGCCTCATACTCTATCGGCTTGCCACGCACCCTATCGGTTTAACCCGTACACTATCGGTTTGACCCGTACACTATTGGTTTGCTTCGTAGTCTATCGGTTTGCGTAGTAGGCTACTCTATCGGTTTGCCTCGTACTCTATCGGTTTGCTTTGTACTCTATCGGATTGCCTCGTACACAATCGGTTTGCCTCTATCGGTTTGCTTCTGTACTCTATCGGTTTGCCTGGTACTCTATCGGTTTGCCTGGTACTCTATCGGTTTGCCTGGTACTCTATCGGTTTGCCTGGTACTCTATCGGTTTGCCTCGTACTCTATCGGTTTGCCTTGTACTCTATCGGTCTGCCTCGTACTCTATCGGTTTGCCTTGTACGCTATCAGTTTGCGTAGTACTCTATCGGTTTGCCTAGTACTCTATCGGTTTGCCTTGTACTCTATCGATGTGCCTAGTAGGCTACTCTATCGGTTTCCCTCGTACTCTGTCGGTTTGCCTTGTATTCTATCGGTTTGCCTCGTACTCTATCGGTTTGCCTTGTACTCTATCGGTTTGCCTCGTACTCTATCGGTTTGCCTCGTACTCTATCGATGTGCCTAGTAGGCTACTCTATCGGTTTCCCTCGTACTCTATCGGTTTGCCTTGTATTCTATCGGTTTGCCTCGTACTCTATCGGTTTGCCTTGTACTCTATCGGTTTGCCTCGTACTCTATCGGTTTGCCTCGTACACTATCGGCTTCCTCGTACTCTATCGGTTTGCCTCGTACTCTATCGGTTTCCCTTGTAAGTAGTACTCTATCGGTTTGCCTCGTACTCTATCGGTTTGCCTCGTAGGTTACTCTATCGGCTTGCCTCGTACTCTGTCGGTTTCCCTTGTAAGTAGTACTCTATCGGTTTTCCTCGTACTCTATCGGTTTACCTCGCATTCTATCGGTTTGCGTCGTACTCTATCGGTTTGCCTCGTACTCTATCGGTTTGCCTAATACTCTATCTGTTTGTACTCTATCGGTTTGCGTTGTACTATATCGGTATCATATCTTGTATATCTACAATATTGCCTCGTAGGCTAAATTTTCTTTTCTAGATCTGAGCCGTTGAACTTTAATTAACCCATTAATGCATAGCGTCCCACTAGTGGGACGCCCAAATAAAAGTTGAATATAAAATAATTTACACTAGAAAGTATAAATATTTTATCACGTATGAATTGCCCACTTATGGGCCAATATCGGCATCTTGACAATTCCATAATTTTTATTGATGGTGCTTACAGAGAAGTTGATGAACTGGAAGTTTTTATATTTTATATTTTTTATTTTCGTGCTACCTGAAAAGTCAGGGTTTTCTAAATAATGAAGTTTAATTTCTATTTTAATACGGAATACAAGTTATTGTGCATTTTGTCACCCATATATGTGCAAATATTGTTAATTCGGGTGCGGATGTGTTACACCAGAGGTAATATATACACCGTCCCACTAGTGGGACGCTATGCACGAATGGGCGCGTGTAGTTCTAGCATGCTAACTCTAGTCGAGTTCACACATAGTAGTGATTACAATGATAAAATCTCATAAATAGGAAGTTTGTCTATGTAGTCTCGGTATTCTAGTTGTAATTGTAATTGTAATTGAACATTTATATAGCGCTACTCAGATATTCAGAGGCGCTCCCAACCAAAGTCAGTACTGTCACCAACAAAATTAATAGAATAGTCTTCAGGCGTTTCTGAAGCAGAGGAAGAGAAAGGCTGAGGAGCTCAAGACGCAATTCCTGTGGAAGATGGTTCCAGCTAGAGGGGCGACATAAACAAAGCTTCTGGATTGAGCAGCAGTAGGCTACTGTGTATGCGAGTAACAACCAAAAGGCCTATGGCGGCCGAGCAGAACGACCAGGCAGTTGAGAGGCCTGAGCCTCATAAGGTCTGAAGGTATTGTTGCGGAATTGCACGCCATGACCCCGTCCGTAGGTAGTGGTGGCGGGCCTTGCCCTTGAATGCCCTGGAGGGGGACCTGCCTGGGTCCCCCGGGACCCGACTGGAGAGGGGACCGCTTGGGTCCTTTGGGAGCCGCCTGGAGGTGGAACAGCCTAGGGTCCCCCGGGACCGGCCTAGGGTCCCTCGGGGACCTGTTCAGGGTCCCCCGAGACCGCCCTAGGGTCCTACGGGGACCTGTCCAGGGTCCCCGGACCGGCCTAGGGTCCCCGGGTACCTGCCCAGGGTCCCCGGGGCCGGCCTAGAGTCCCCCGGGGACCTGCCCATGGTCCCCCCGAGACGGCCCTAAGGTCCTCCGGGGACCTGTCCAGGGTCCCCGGGGACCAGCCTAGGGTTCCTCAGGGACCGGCCTAGGGTCCACCGGGACCGGCCTATGGTCCCCGGGGACCTGCCCAGGGTCCTCCGGGGACCTGTCCAGGGTCCCAGGATCATCCTAGGGTCCCCCGGGGACCTGCCCAAGGTACCAGGGACCGGCCTAGGGTCCCAGGGGACCAGCCTAGGGTTCCTCAGGGACCGGCTTACGGTCCCCGGGACCGGCCTAGGGTCCCCGGGACGCTGCGTTATCTGTGGCATGAAGACGAAAAGAGTGTGTTCAAAGTGTTCAGTGTCCCTGCACAACCGTTGCTTTGGAGCGCTTCTGAGTAGGTTCTTGAAGGGGCGCTATATGAATGCTTTGAATGGTGCATTTCACCCCAAACAACAAGCCTAGCATTACGTGATCTGAAAGTAATTGGTCTTTGAACAATCATTAAATATGTAGAGTTCAAATTCCGATAAATTAATCAGAAACTAAATGCATTGCAGCATATGGTAAGAACCTGTACCCTGTAGTGCATAGCGTCCCACTAGTGGGACGGTAACTTTCAGGTGTGTTCCAAGTAAAACGGAACACAATTTAAGCAAAATTGAACTGATTTCGGTGTACATACGTACAAAATTATACAATAGACATAAAAATTTTAAAGAAAAAAAAGTTGCGCATTAATGGGTTAAATAGAAGGTAGATTGACGAAAATAATTTTTGCCAAAATAGAAGTTGGATTGGTGATGAAAAAAATACTTGGTTAAATAGAAGTTTAAGTTGTATTGATGAAAATAATTTTGCTTAAACAGAAGTTCGACTGATGGAAAAATTATGTTCTTAAATGTAAGCTGGATTGATGACAGTTATTGTGGACATTGGTAGACTACTTACTAGTACTTAGGCATTGAGGACATTCAAATAATTTAGCAACGTAAACTACGGGATAAGCTACTGATAGTTTATTTTATTGACAGTGATTTCTCAATTGACATTGCTGTTATTAGCGATTAAATGTTAGTAGGCCTATTATGTTTGCTTTCATAAACATGTATTTAATAATCAGCGACCCCATTAATATTGGAACGCGGTCTTATTGACCAGCGCTTTTATTTGACAGCGCTCTTATGTGACCGCGCCCTTATGTGAGAGCTCCCTTTTGTGTGCGCTCTTTTGTGTCGCGCCCTTTTGGCGCGCTCTTATTAAGGGGTACCCTTACAAAGTACTTTAGGCCAAAGCACAAGAAATAGAAATCCACAAGGTCTGTCAATTTTGTTTTCACTAAGGACTTGTGAACAAGATGGTTCTTGCGACTAGGCTTTCCTTTGGCACTGTGGAAATCTTGACATCATGATTGAGATTATGACTGAGATTATGATTAACATCACTTACAATATTTACCTACTATTTCACATAGTTATAATTCGGTTTGTCAGTCTGAACTGAATACAAAAGAATATTATCATTATTAGCTTTCAATAATGGGCTTCTAAACATACATTATGTTTGTGAACTAAATTATTGTATTACTACTTTAACTCTTTCATCTGTTCACATGCCAAAAGATGCTACGAAATTGAAGGAAATGAATCCTTGACTTTAAATAGAACATTTTAAAAGCAGACCCAAATTGACTTTCCCGGCTAAGTCGTTTTAATACATGGATAGCTTTTATATTGAAGTACAGCAAATTGCCTATGTTTTGACATAACGGGTAACTGTGGAACAATCAAGACAAGGCAAAGGACATAATCATAATGCCACATGATTCCTGAAGGTTCAAAGTAAAAGAAGGCAATCGCATACTGTAGTATTTTGCTCAACCAAAAGTCTGCTGCCTATCACAAAGTTAATTTTTCTTACCAGGTGCACAGGTGTATGCACTTTTTGTCTGTTCTTCCTCTTTTCCTTCTGCCTAAACGACAACACGTACGTACTGTTAAAAATTTAGAACTAATTTAAAATACTACATTTATTAAAACTGAATTTTTAGTTAAATATAATCTAGTCTAATTTTCAGATCAATATAATCTAGTCTAAGCTTTATGCGGAGACAGAGAGACTTATAAACGTTCCAATTTCCCACAGCAACAAAAAGTAAAATACATTTGGATTAAGGCTGCATTGCATCACCTAGAATAGTTTCCAAATTTTGCCTTAGACGAGTAACTGTAAGAGACACTACTCGTTTAACGGGAAATATATACAACCAGGAAACAGACTAGAAATGCTACCCTTCCAAAAATAAACTTGTGATTCAATTTGGTGAAGCATGATTTTAAATTAACACCTCAACCAGCAACTTCCGTGTCACAATGTCTTCTGCCGTCATGATTTCTCGTTCCTCGATGGAGTTTGTCTCAAGGTCATCAGCAGCAACTGAAGAGGCCTAACAGAGTAAACATCAACCAAGTATCAAGAAATGAAAACAAAATCCTTCTAATCTACAATCCATATTCGGCTAACTGTAGCAATGGAATGTCATCACATCACCATCATCAGCATTTTAGGCTTAGCGTATATTTATTTAACAGTCCCGAAGGGGAAACGATGCGAAATTTGGTACCATGACACTTTCTAGACTAAAGTTACGCCTCTGATGACATACATCTGATGACAGGTCGATGCTCTGCTTGGAAGTCTGTGAAGCTGTTGTACATACAGTTTGGACTAGAGCAGTTCAATGAATCATAAGTCCATTACGTGGTTTATAGTTAGCATATTTCGCAGCTCACTGAATTAAAACTTGCAAAGCGGACAGGGCCGCATTAAGGCTAGTGCGCGCCGGGGTGCTGTGAATACCTTCGAAAGGCTATCCCTCTGACGACCACAACGCACATATTTATTAAACTTCGGGCCTGAGAGCGGTTCTGGCAGTGTCAGCTGGACATTGCAGGCCCTACCTGAACGCTAGCAGTATATCACAGGTTTGGTTGCCTAGTTCCTTTGGCAGCCCTTTGCATGCATTTCACCAAGGCTCAGTGGTTGGTCCATTCAGAGCATAATTTTAATCGACATTGTGCATTCGTATTGGCCACATTTTAATTTTAATTCTTAATTATTTATTAAGAACCAGAATCTAGTGACCAAGCATCAATCGATGGTGCTGAGCAATTGTGAGGGTAGGACTTGCTCAGTGTTTCTAAATAGTAACTTTCTCAGAAGAAACTCCAACCTTACATTCCACATTACAAGTTGATCTCTCTAACCAGCTACAGTGTCTCATTTCGGAATAAGGTACCGCATACCACTTTTTCACACCATGAATATACAATACTCATACAACTTAGTATAAGCTTGGAGGTCTGTAATAACTTTTCACACTAATAATAAAACAATAAAACTATGCCAAGGGGAAAGGAGAGGAAGAAATTGATTTCAACCTCTTTCTAGACCAAAGTTATATGCCCACGAGCCCATCTACCTGGTCTTTCTCAAGACCTCCATCTTATTCTCACGAAGGAGCGAACAAGCAGTTTTGATCAAGGCACGAAAACTGCCGAAACTGACCCGGGCACACATCTGAATAAATATTTTGCAGAGGTATGATGTAGTATGATGTAACATGACTTTCAAAATGAATGAAACTTTTGGTAAAAATGTTTGTAACTTATACCAAATATAGCAAAAATTAAGAATGATGATGATAAGCAATTTCTTCAGCAGGATCTTGGCAAACTGTAAGCATGGTCTTAGGAGTGATTACGTATGTTTAATTTAGTCCACACTGGCCCAAGCCCAGTGTAATCTATCTCTTTTGTCGCTAAGGCAGAGTACGTAAGCTCACTTTGACTGTGAAGTTGATATTTCCAAGCTCACGTGGAACAATATAGTAGGTGTGTGTTTCTGTCTGATGTCCACAGACGCGGAGTTCCTTGATGGGAGATTCACTGTTCAGTTCAAACGCAGTGCTCTTGTTCACATACAGTGTAACCTTCAGCAAATACACAACCTTTTCAGTCCCATTGTAATGCTATTATCCGGTTATATGAGTTGAACAAAATATACTACAACAAAATTTAAATTTTATGATATTTCCCTTAAAGGGGCGCATCATGTAACGTCACAGCCAGAAATATTATGAGCCACAGTGGAAGCGAAATGTTTAGTGTTTAATAAAGGACATGTTCAACACCTGACACAGCATAGGCAATGGGTTACCCAGTAAGCATAATACCAGAAGATATTCGTTCATGATTTACAACAGGGTTAGGTGGGAAATGGTACAAACATTCTATCAACATTAGCAATAAGGTTGGGTATCTGGAATTGTAAGAAGGCGAATAACACGGTGACTTTCATCTATCCTTTGTTTCCTGTATTTCTTGTTTCAGAGGTCATGATCAGTTTTGAATGGGAGTATCTTCAACTGGTGCCCAGAATTTTACTACTAATGCTAGGTCTACTAAAAAATGCCAACCTTTAAGCACTGATTCATGTAGTTGAAGACAGAGACAGGTATGCCAACCCTCTCACCACGAATCATCGAATAGGGAAGCGTGAACGACAAGAAGAAAGGCTGGAAAGCGTTGATGGAAAATGGTGATGCCACTCCAAGACCAGACTGAGCATTGGTGCAGAATCCATTTCCAATCCACTCCGTAATTGTGTGAGGAAGATTCAAGCTAATATCATCAGTCCCAGAATCACTGAGATATGAAAAAGGCAGAGCATTGCATTCAACAAAGCGAGAAATCAAATTTCCTTTACTAAACATTTCAAATACTGGTAAAGTCACAGTAACATAATGTGAATGGATATTTTGTAAACACGGTTACACAGATCTACTCAGCACCACAGCAAGCTTAAGTGGTCAGTGTTAAACCAAAAAAATTCATGTATTTCGCACAAAAACAATTAAGAAGTGTGTAATTTGCAATCAGCCATACTGTATACTGTATTGCAGGCTGTCTGTTCTGTTAGTAGTTAAGATTTATGTCTTCTGTCATTTGTGTTCTTGTGAATTGTTTAATCGTCATAACATTCCTCTCCAAAATATTAGAACGAATTGTTGCTAATCAACTAACTGCTTACTTAGATTTGAATGGGTTGCTTCCTCCCTTGCAGTCGGGTTTTCGGAAGAACCATTCTACCGAAACTCTACTGGTCCGCCTATTGTCAGACTTCTATGGCGCCATGGATTGTGGTCAGATAACCCTTCTAGCTCTATTTGATGTTAGCGCTGCTTTTGACTCTGTTGACCATTCTATCCTCCTTCAACGCCTCTCTATTTCTTTTGGACTGACTGGTAAACCATTAGAATGGCTTCGTTCTTTCCTTACAGATCGTACTAACTGTGTAATTGGTGGCTCCTTTAGGTCCCGCTGGGTCCCTGCCCTTTTTGGTGTACCTCAGGGATCAGTGTTGAGCCCTTTGCTTTACATTCTTTACACATTTGACATTAGCTCCCTACTACTGTCATGTGGACTCTTGCACCAGCTATATGCTGATGACATACAAGCATACGTCCACTGCCGTGCAGTTGATGCAGTGGCCTCTGTTGGGCTGATGTGCCGTGCCATTGATGCACTTTCTGATTGGATGGCCTCAAATCGCTTGCTTTTGAATCCATCCAAAACCCAGTTCATTTGGCTTGGTGGTCGCAGACAGCTGGCTGGTGTTGACCTACACCTGTTGGCCGAGACCTTCCCCCATAATTATTGCCTTTTCGCTTACTGTTCGTGACCTTGGGGTGACACTTGATCAGGAACTTAGTCTTTCGCAGCACGTCAACCTGATCACACGAAGCTGTTACTACCAGCTCCGTCAGTTGCGTGTTGTCCTGAGGTCCCTCTCCCATGATGCTGCTGTGGTACTTGTCCACGCCTTCGTCACCAGCAGAATTGATCATTGTTGCTCGGTTCTTGCTGGTCACCCATCTGGCTTAATAGGGCGTCTTGACCGGGTCTTTCGTTCTGCTGCTCGGCTTATTGGTCATATTCCCAAATATGCCCCAGTTTCTACCTACATGCGTGATGTATTGCACTGGCTTCCTGCCTCGCAACGCATATCCTATAGGATAGCAGCACTTATCTGGCGGTGTCTCACTGGTAGTGCTCCGTCTTACTTGTCTGATCTCTGTCGCCCGGTTTCCGACTTAGCCTCTCGTCGAGCTCTGCACTCTTCGACTAAGGGGGAGCTATTGGTCCCTCGGGCCCGCTCCTCGGTCAGACAGCGTCGAGCCTTTTCGGTTGTTGGCCCCTCCACTTGGAATGGGCTGTCGCTTACGTTACGCTTACTGCCCCGGAATGATTTGCCTGTTTTCTACCAACTGCTCAACTCCTTTCTGTTTGGCCGTGGCTGGGCTGGGAGCGCCTCTGAGTAGGTTTCTTGAAGAGGCGCTATATAAATATCCGGAATGAAAATGAATGAATGAATGTACAGCGCAGAATCACTCTGACATAAAACAGTCATAGCATCGAATTAAACAAAAGCTGACAAATTAAATCTCCAAGTGAATGGATATTTTGTAAACATGGTTAAAAAGATTTACTCAGCACCAAATAAGTTGAAGTAGTTAAAACAAGGGTATCCGGACTTTACCCCCGGCCCATTACCCCCTGCCATTACCCCCTGCCATTACCCCCTGCCATTACCCCCTGCCATTACCCCCCGACCATTACCCCCCGTAATTAATCAATAACAATATAATTAATTATTATAAAATTATATAATATTAATATATATTATTATTAATATAATTATATAAATACCTATGTACATGTGTATATATTATATTATATATATATATAATTTAATAATTATATATTATATAATAATAATATAATTATAACAATTAATATAATATATTAATATTATATATTATACATATAATTATAATAAATAATTAATATATTTATTAGTGATATTAATTATTATTACATATTATATATTATTTTAATAATTATATTACTATATTAATTAATAAATATTATTATAATTCATTATATTATAGTTATAATTAATAATTATAATTAACAATAATAATTATTATTTATAATATTATATATTATTAATTATAATTATAATTATGATATATTATTATACGGGACGGGGGGTAATGGCGGGGGGTAATGGCAGGGGGGTAATGGCAGGGGGGTAATAGGCCGGGGTAAAGTCCTAGACCCAAAACAAGGTGTCAGTGTTAAAACAAAAACGTTCATGTGGTTAGCACAAAAACAATTAAGAAGTATGTAATTCGCAATTACCCTGATTGCAGTGAGCATGTACTGCAATAAGGTAGACTGAAAGAGGTAAAATAAGTATTTAGGCTGGGCTTTGGTTAACTTTGGCAGGAATAAGCAGGGCCGTAAATCCTGGGGAGGGAAGGGAGGGAATTCCCTCCCCACTTTTAAGCCTGGTGAGGGAACGTGACGGAATTCCCTCCCCACAAATTTTCTAAGCTGTGACGTAAATATTAGGGTCACCAAGCTAGAGAACTAGGCAGTTCTTGTACGATGATTTATTGCGAGAATATGGCTACTGCAGGAAACATCGGCTTGAAAGCAACAACAGATGTGAAAGATAGATTTCCTTCCCTTAAGCCAAAGCTGGTAGAACTTATGTTGTGACAAGCGGTCAAGCGCGACGCATCATCCTACAAGACGGCAGAGAGTGTTCGGAGACAGGACGACAAATTATGAAGACAGCTGTGATATATATATATATATATATATATATAATATATTATATATAGAATATTCAAAGTGTGAACTTTCAGGGTGGGAGAACCATAGACTAGATCAGTTCATCTCAAGACCTCATCACTGCATTCGGGTGTAGACTACAGAGGATTATAAATAATTTTAAATAAATGAAATTGATAAATAAAGTGCTACAATGTCTATAGCGGATCGCCTTGAAATAATTTAAACAGTGTTATCTATCGTTTTCCAAGTCATCAGCTGGAAGCTGTGCTGGTAGCCTGGTAAGTAGGCTACAACAAAACGGTGCAAGTGCACAATATACTTTAACTGTTGAGACTGCATTTCACATTTATAAACAATTAGCCATAGGCCCAAAGCCTAAATCTGTGCATATGAAAAATTGACAAACAACTTTATAGGTGTAAATTTTAATTTCTTCCAGAAAGAAATCCGTATTGGTCGCAGTTTGTACTTGTAATCGCAATCGTAGTTGCAATCTCGAGATATCTTCATCGCCAATGGTACAAATGCTATGTCGCGGAACCTAGCTTATTCACAGGCGCTCAGTCAAAACAAAATACATATAAACAACATCGATAGGCAGGCAGGCACGTAGCGAGACTTAAATTCAAGAGGAGGCAACTTCACAGACCATTGGCAAAATCCTGGTAATTGGGGTCATGTCATTAGTCAATTGAAGTTTCAGTATATAAAAAAGCAATAGGAGGTAACTGCCTCCTCGTGCCTCGATGTAGCTACGCCTATGTAGGCAGGTATAGGCATGCAGAGGATCAAGATCCACCAGCGGTGGTAAAAAAATGAGAAAATGACAAAAATATTGTTATGCATTATATCGGAATAATGTAAGACTTATAATTTTATCCGCCTCAAGTCTGTTTGACGTTGAAGTTGGTTGAGGTAGGCTGACAACTTTTAAACATTTTACGGGCCACTGGAGAGCGAAACCGAGAGAGCGAGATCGAGACAGACTGTACAGTGGCGTAGCCATACAAGGTGCGTAAGGTGCGTACGCACCCCCTGTCAAATTCTGCTTTAGGGTCTACTCTTTCTATTGATATAATTATTTATTGTTGATCTTACAAAAACCTGGTCAACTGTTCCAACAGATTATTTTGCCTACGCCCTACGGTGTTCAAAAGGCCACAACAAGGCCTGTCTGTGTCCAGCTCATCCTCTCTGCAGTCAGAACCATATTCTGTGTGTGATGGATGCTGCATGATACATGATATTGTATACCGACGTATGTGCGGTGTCTCAGTGTCAGCCCAAGCCACCGGATGTGTCGGATCATTAGACACACACTGGAAATGACCACTCAGTCATAGAACGAGAATTCGTGACTTCAGGCTTTAATATTCGTAAATATTCGTGAATATTAGGTTTTTTTAATATTCGTAAATATTCGCAAATATTCGTTGATATCGCAGTTTTTGCTTTGATTAAGACTACTAATTAAGAACATGTTCGGTGCACGGTTTTGCGGTGCTATACCTAGTGCTCAGCTACTTAGAAGCTTATAGGCTTCCCAGTTCCTACCCAACTACCCAAATCTTGCCGCCCCTCTGTCTCTGTCTCTGTCTCTCTCGCTCTCTTTCTCTCTCGTTCTCACTCTCTCTCTCTTAATCTGAAATCCCTCCACCAGTAATTCTATATTATTTGAAGATATATGTTGTTTACGCCAGCATATCAATGAAGCGTTAAACCGTTAATTGAGCCTGTTGGCTGGCGGATACATGTAGCAATATCCTTCAACTCAGTGGATTAATCTTGGACGGATAGGGTTGGAAGCTGGAACCTGAGTCATAGTCGTTGGCCGACATTATAATTTCAAATGGTGGTATTTGCGCCAAAATACCTACATGTAGGCCTAGCCACGCCGCTCAATATAATCAAATATGATTTTACCCACCATATAGGTCTGTACTTGGCTGAGTAACTGTTATATGTGACTGTTCTTATGCATATTTTTGGCAATGCTTTAAAAAAATTAATCCCGAATTTTGAATAATTAAGAATTAAAAGAACTAAAAAAATTAATATTCTTAATATTCGTTGGCCAGTTTTAATATTCGTCAATATTCGTCAATTTATAAAAATCTTAATATTCGTAATATGCGCATTCTCGTTCTATGCACTCAGTTGCATGTGAAGATCTCCTCACCCAAATGTATAAATATATAAATATATATATAGTATATGGAAGTCAGTAGTTTAAAATTACTATATATATGTATATATATGCCTATATTCCGTAGCCTGTGAACCCTTTACGGCGAAGTACCCTCCCCCCACCACCACCACCGTCTGACGCGAAGCGCAGTGGTATCACCTTTCGTCCCCTCAACACCAGCGACCTCTAGGGTGAATAAGGCCGCACAGGATGAGCGTGAAGGGAGAGAAGAAGGACGAGGAATTGGGGATACAAGGGGCGGACTGCGACAGTTGGGGCGGGGGTTGATCAGTTTGGGTTACCGTCTTACCGACGACGGTCAGAGGAGCGCATGATTACAGTTTTTTAAGAACCGGAGAGTCAATGATCGGACAGGAAAGCGGACCGGGGACCTGAGTCCAGCGCGTAACCGGTCGGACTGAGAAATACGGACGTTCCGACGACAAAGTACGTATCAGTACCCGAATAGACGCGCTCAGGAGTCGTGAAGCGACGCCAGAACGTCGCTGAGGTTAGTTGAATCCTGTTAAAGTCTTCAAACGCCGCCGGTACTCCTTTCTCGGACAGAATCTTCGAACAGACTGTCATTGATGTGCTGCAGATGCTGCGTCACTCTCGTCTACCGGTCTCTACCGGTCTCTGTCTCGTCACCCTCCCACCGCACACCACTCCGCCGCCCAGGGGTCCGCGGTAGGCCTATTATGTAACGTCTAATTGAACTGGAATTTATACTAGTTAACTAATTTTTTAATGTAATGATTGGATAGACTTAGCTTGCTATGCATGCCTTGGACTATCAATAAATGCTTTGAATGCCCTACCCTTCCCATGATTTGTTTTCCCAAGTCCTCTCTGCTTAGCCGTGGCCTGATTTGGAGCACCTCTGATTAGACTTTTTACGGTGTGCTATGCAAATTTCCGGAATGAATGAATGGTATAATAATTTATAAAAATAAGAAAGTAGGACGAGAAAGTTGATTCCATGATTGTCTAAAATTCTATGCCTCAGGAGATGCCGTAAAAGTCCACCGTATGTACAGGTTCTCTGAAGATTACTAATTTGCATCACGCACCCCCTATGGTAAAATCCTAGCTACGCCACTGGACAGACAGACAGACAGACAGCGTGTGTGTGTGTGTGTGTGTGTGTACGTGCACATGTGCGTGCGTGTGTGTGTGGGGGAAGCAAACACACTTCTGAAGGGTAAATTTTGATTTTCCCTCCCCACTTGGCGAAACAGATTTACGGCCCTGGGAATAAGTAAGTAAGTATCAACTTTAATTCAAAGTTGCAGACCGCATTCCGAGTTACAAACGACATTATACATAAACGCGTACATTCAAAGACAAGAATAATCAGAATATAACACACGAACAAGAACGGATCTTCGCATTCGATCACCTGCCTCCGGGAGAACTCTATCATGCGCCCTTGGTCAAAGGGAGCGCTCCGACTGGGGCAAGTATTTAGGAGAAATGTCAATAAAAAATGGCCTAAATGCTAAGGCTCTAAGAAATGAGGTTACATATTCACCCAACTGAAGCCAGTTGCCAGAGCCATGACTCTGGAAAGAATGTGCGGTGTAAGACAGGCATTACTTCAACACGTGTTGGTAGAGGCACACTTGCTGGTCGATTGGCACTTGCTGGTCGAGTCGGCCTTGCTTTTCGTTGCACACCTTCCCCTGAAAAATAATAAAAACGGCAATAAACTTTAATCAAGCTATCACACTAAATTTTCTGAGCCCTAAGAGATAGTGCAAATCAAGGTTTCTTAAAAATTCATGTGCTAAGTAAAACAGGCCTCTTTTGAACAACACAATGGGAACATCATAGAGTAAATATCATATTCAATAACAAATACAATTCGCCTTATATAGCAATGTGCTGATTTGTACAGCAGTGCATTAGCCTGTCGATGGATGTCATCATGCTTTATGAACACTTAACTATTACCTACAAATAACTCCCACCACAATATCAATTGCTCATGACAGATGGATTTCCCTCTATTGGTGTCCCCAGATCTGTTAACATCATATTACAACAAACCAGGTTAACTCACTGAGCACCCTAAGAAATTATTTAAAGGCGCTACATAAATGTCCAGAAAACATAAGTAGCTATAAATGCAAAACTACCTTGATGGTGGGCTTACGATGGCTGATCATGTGTCACATATCTCCAGGATTAGCTATTATGAGCTCAGGCAGATCCGAGTTATACGGAGAACGCTGTCGCTAAGCACTGCGGCAGTGCTAATACACTCCTTCGTCCTCACACGTCTTGACTACTGTAATGGGGTCCTCCTGGGCCTCCCTGAGTTCCGTCTTCATCAACTTCAGCTCGTTCAGAATGCAGCAGCTATACTGCTGGCTGATCTACCGAGATATTCACACATATCTGACTACATGCGACGTGACCTGCACTGGCTTCCAGTTGCTGATCGTGTGCAATTCAAAATTGCTACGCTGGTTTGGAAGGCTACGACTGGTACTGCTCCGGACTACATTGCTGAACTGTGCCTTCCAGTTGGCACTCAAACTGGTCGGCGGGCTCTCCGGTCTGCCTCGCGAAATGACTTGATGATACCGTCGTTTCGAACCACCAGCTGTGCTCGTCGGGACTTCTCGATTGCGGCGCCACGGATCTGGAACGCTCTTCCGCCGTCTGTGCGTGCTGCACGCGGCTATATGGTTTTTCTCTAAACTCTTAAAGACGCATTTTTCAGCTGTTTGATGGCCACGTGTTGAGCGCTTCTGAGAGACTCTTAAGTGGCGCTTTATAAATGTTTTGTTACATTACATTATTACATTATTAGATAAAACATACATGCAACTCAATAAATAAATAAAACATACATGCAACTCATTACAGCATACTTTGATGAAGCAGAAATTTGGTTTTACCACAGTTGGTCCCAAGTTTTTCTTTGAGAAACAATAATTTCGACTACAGTACACCATAGTATTCAGTTACTATTCTCATTTTATTACTGTCGCAAACTGACTTTACAATGCATTCAGATGATTTCACGCCTAGCTGCATAGAACAGTGAAGTGACATTAGGATCTCTCATAATTCTGTCATTCATACATTCCATACTACGAAGAATAAATCAGATGCCATTTTGTGCTGCGTACGGGTGTGCGAGTCAAGAAGTCAAGAAACCGTTCAAGATAAATGATAGTCAAGAGGCAACTTGCTAACCTAAGAGATGCTGCAATGGACTGAGATCGAATGATCAATGCAACAATTACATTGCATATTTAAAAATGTTTTACCCTGATTTTGCCAAATAACAGTAACAAAGAGACTTTGAATTGATGCCACAACAAATCAGGATGTCTTAATGTATTCTAATATAACAAGAGCAACACAAAAACGCTTTACCCTACTCTTGCTAAATGACAGTAACAGAAGCAAAGAAATTCAAAGAGCCCTTCAATTATAATGGTAATCGTAAGATATCTCCAACCTTCTAAAGCGCCAATCGAAAGCCAAGC
This sequence comes from Aporrectodea caliginosa, assembly GCA_020284085.1. Taxonomy (NCBI): domain Eukaryota; kingdom Metazoa; phylum Annelida; class Clitellata; order Crassiclitellata; family Lumbricidae; genus Aporrectodea; species Aporrectodea caliginosa. Next base: position 528,042 of record JACEVL010000189.1, read on the forward strand.
ACAGTGCACCAGCTTATTCACATGCCACAACAAATCAGTTTCGATGTTCTATTCTATTCTAATATAACAAGTACTATGAAAACGTCTATACGAAATGCAGCCATGAGCCAACTGCAGCTGACCCATTCCCAGCAGCAATGGCGGTTGAGATAGTGATAAAACAAATTGCGTGCAAATTTTGATCCAAAATATGCTGTAACTCAAGTTCTCCAGCTAAATAAAAAATGCATTTTAACATAATGAGCAATAAGTAATCAAAGCCATACACACATACACACGTGTATATAAACGTGCGTGCACTCAAAGAGCATTACTGCCATGTTCAGTAAACAATAGTGAATTAACCTCTACCGAACGAATATCTGTGTGAACGAGAACTTGTGTCGCGATAGATCGGAGGGTGTCTTGAACATGGTCTGGTCACAACAGCCAAGTCTGATAAGACGATCATTCCAGCATCCTGCAACAGGAAACAAAACAACCACTTGTTTGCAACAGAAGGTCGATCCTGTTGCACAAATATCAATGTACGTTGCCAGTATACAACTATCTGCTTTCATATGCCAGGGTTAAGAAAACTGAAGTCATTAACAGTTCATGACCATTGTATTGTATTGTATTTTCGCTAAACAATTATAAAGCGCCCTTGTAGGATGAACCATTCAGAATCGCTCCCAGTGCGCAATACCCTGAGAGAAGAAGCAGGTTTTAAGAAGAGAGAAAGAGAAGGACAGACTGCCAGAAAGAATTGTAGTACGAGCTGAAGGAGAAAGAGCATTCCAAAGAGAGGGACCAATTGAAGCAAAAGATCGAGACTGAGCCATAGCAGTTCTAGAACGGGGAACTAGAAGGTCAAGACTATTAGAAGAGCGAAGTGGATGGTGAGAGGAAGGTGAATGAGACCGAAGAACAAGGTCCATACCCCTTCCCTGGGGAATTTATATGCCTATAGCTTGTTTTTATAATAATAACAATAATAATAATAATAATAATAATAATAATAATAATAATAATAATAATAATAATAATAATAATAATAATAATAATAATAATAATAATAATAATAATAGTAATAATAATAATCTTTTCTTTATTAAGCGCCTGACAAACGCACTGCGCTGTACATTTACATTGTTGGGAGAACCTTCCCAACCGAGCACCTGGTGCGTGTACTTTATCCTAGATTTACAGACAGTACGGATAAGACTAGATATTTATCATACTGGAATGAACTCTATAAAATACAGCCCGTAAAAACAAAGTTTTTTACTATATCCATCTAGTATCCTATAATGGGTCTTATGAAGCAGTTACCTCTACAAATATATAGTCCGCGTTCATTTTACGACATAGCGTGCGTTTAATGAGGCAGCGCGCCCGTTTCTGTTGCGGCCAATGGCAACGCTGGCCAATGGCAACGCTGCGTATCGGAAAAGGGGATTCCCCGATTCGAAAAGTTGAGTCCACGATTCTATAAGCAAGCCTTTTTCGGGGAGCTGAAATTTTTATAGAATGAAGTGTCTGCGAGGGCGAGTCTATCTACCAAGTTTCATGACGATTGAATGATTGTAAGTGATCGAATTAGTCGTCGCAAGATTTGACTTTTTAGCCTGTGGCTCAAGCAAGCAAGCAAGCAAGCAAGCAAGATTTCCGCAAGTTAAACTAGATGGATAAAAATACAGCCCGTAAAACAAAGTTTTTTACTATATCCATCTAGTATCCTATAATGCGTCTTATGAAGCAGTTACCTCTACAAATATATAGTCCGCGTTCATTTTACAACATAGCGTGCGTTTAATCAGGCAGCGCGCCCGTTTTTGTTGCGGCCAATGACAACGCTGGCCAATGGCAACGCTGCGTATCGGAAAAGGGGATTCCCCGATTCGAAAAGTTGAGTCCCCGATTCTATAAGCTAGCCTTTTTTGGGGAGCTGAAATTTTTATAGAATGAAGTGTCTGCGAGGGCGAGTCTATCTGCCAAGTTTCATGACGATTGAATGATTGTAAGTGATCGAATTAGTCGTCGCAAGATTTGACTTTTTAGCCTGTGGCTCAAGCAAGCAAGCAAGCAAGCAAGCAAGCAAGATTTCCGCAAGTTAAACTAGATGGATAAAAATACAGCCCGTAAAACAAAGTTTTTTACTATATCCATCTAGTATCCTATAATGCGTCTTACGAAGCAGTTACCTCTACAAATATATAGTCCGCGTTCATTTTACAACATAGCATGCGTTTAATGAGGCAGCGCACCCGTTTCTGTTGCGGCCAATGGCAACGCTGGCCAATGGCAACGCTGCGTATCGGAAAAGGGGATTCCCCGATTCGAAAAGTTGAGTCCCCGATTCTATAAGCTAGCCTTTTTGGGGGAGCTGAAATTTTTATAGAATGAAATGTCTCCGAGGGCGAGTCTATCTGCCAAGTTTCATGACGATTGAATGATTGTAAGTGATCGAATTAGTCGTCGAAAGATTTGACTTTTTAGCCTGTGGCTCAAACATAGTTACATAGTTACATTCAAGATTTCCGCAAGTTAAACTAGATGGATAATAAAAGGAGGATTGACTTTGTGCTTAGTATTGTATATAGTTGAATATCGTTACTGTAGAAAGAGATAGAGACTTGATCGGTTATGAAATATGTTGTATTTAGTACGGTAACATAAGGAGTGCTGTCTCCTATTTAAACCCAGGTAAAGGGTTCGTCGAAGAAGCTTGGCAGTTGTTGTTTAGGCCGGTTGCCGATGGTGTTCTTTTGACGTAGAACTGACCAAGTCTTCAGTGTATTAGTTAAGGCGCTTGACTAACTAGAATTAAACTCTTGGTTTCGAGTCCTGAGCGGCCAACCAAGCTGTATTTTCGCCTGTTCGACGTGCTTCTGACTACGAAGACGTTTCTGGAACTTCTTGTCGAGGACAAGGTTGTATGTTGCTACTAACTATTGTACTTTTATAATATACGTTTTCTTTTACCTAGAACGAGTTGTCTTATTCTTAGTAGTGGCACCTTACATGTTGTGCAATTTAAATCTTAACTACTAACAGAACAGACAGCCTGCAATACAACGGCGCTAATAGCAGCCTACAAAGCATATCTGCCCTACGGGACTGGAACTCGGTACCTCTCGCTCTCCATGCCAGCGTGTTATCCAATGCGCTATCGGGCCCCCAACCAATTACGTCAATACGTCTTGCCCAGGGAAGGGTATTTCGGGGCAAGACCGTGCTGAGCCTTGAAGTTCAGAATTAGGCTGCCTCTCAGAACTGTTAGACATATGTGTTTCTGCACCTTTGTGCAGAAACACACCTCGAGGCATGCCATACAATTGTGCAGATACATACAGTACATACATAAATACATACATACATGCATACACACATACATGCATACCAAACCGGATACTCCATTTCTCTAAGGAGGATACTCGATCATTTAGAGGGGATACTCTATTTAGTGACGCCGGCCCTGGACACAATTGGGTACAATAGAGTACTTTATGTGATTAAATAAAGCAGTAGGCCCTATATATCATTTTAAGAAAAAGAGATAAGAAGGACGTTATAAAATGCTGAAAGTGGGTCGGTATGGGAGAATTTTATTTGTAGGAATGTAGGGCATACGGCCTTTGTTGCTCGCACAGTCGCAGGGCGATTGCACTTGACCTCTGACTTTCCCACAAGTTCCACTGAATTGCATAAGACCATGACAGATAATCCCTCTGTAAGACAAAGCCAATTTCTTTCTGATGACATTGTTACTACATGTCCAGGGCGGAAGTTACACAAGTGAAGGTTATCCCGAAAATGAAGTATAACAGGAAAGCTTCTCTAACTCCATTCAGTTTATTACATAACACCAAAACAAGAAACGTTAAAGGATCCTCATAGGCGTTGGCCTGATACTGATACTAGATGCTAAAAGACTCGACTCTCACCACAAATGCTTTTTTAGAGTCAACATATCTAGATTGCACCATTCCAGGATGCACCATCATTCGTGTTGAGTGCCAGTGTCTTCGATATCGATCTGGAACATCATTTAAGTCAAAACTAAATTACTAAGCAACAACGAATACGTTGTATTACTCATATTATGCTGAAACTTTGCAATTCATACGATAATTTCCACGAAATGTTGTGGGATGTAGGCGTATTAAATCAACTCACAAAGAAAGCAGATCTGAAATGTTTATGTTGTTAAAAGTATGAGAAACAACTTAATTATCTGAAGAATGTATGGTGTTAGCAATATAGGACCAGCTTAAGGCGAGGTTATACTTGTTGATTAGATGCACCATCTAGTTATCTAGATATGTTGACTCTAATCTTGTAGATTCAGTAAAAGTTAGAAAACCAGTTTTAGGTGATATCAGACAGTTGGAAATTATAGAATCAATCCAAGGGAACATGACTGTAAGCTAAGCAGTGATTAAGGCGGCAGCAGGTAAAAAATGTAAAGCATCAACGAAAGGACACAGATCTTGAAATTTTAATGTCTTTTAAAGAATCATTTCTGCTTGGACAAGAGTGAACATCAAAAATTGATATTTATTCGTATTTGTATTGTATTGTAATGTATTGTATTTGAACACTTGTTATAGCACCCCTACCAGATTTCCCATTCAGAGGCGCTCCCGACTACTGCGCGAACGCTGAATCGGGAGTTTCACGCCGAAGCGCATGGGCAATTGCGAGTGAAGGACTTGCCCAGGGTCCCTACGCGGCGACTTTGAGGTGATTCGAACCCGCAACCCTCCAGCTGCAAGGCACCGAACATACCCCTAAACCACCGCGCCCCAGTTGTATTGTGATGTGTTGTATTGTGTGTTGTAGTGAACCAACAAGTATAGAAAGTAGGTCAAGTAGAAGAAAGCGGGATTGTCACCGACAATATAGACAGCCACTAGTCATCCATCGAACTTATCAGTGTCTGTGGCATTTTTCTCGTCATTGTCATGACGAGGATCATGGAGTTTTGAAGTTTAGCAATAGTTAAAAGTCGAAGATTAAACTCCAGTGTAGAATAAAACAAACAAACTGCATTGACGGACAGAATAATATAACGACCTAATTCCTGAGTAATTTGGCCACAGTCTCCGTCAGGTATGCCTGATCCACCAAAGTGTTGGTTGGAGTTGACATTCTTGGGAATATCATACTGTTTCAGCGCTCCAAAAACCTGAAAAGAAATTTTACTACATACCTGAATATGCTACAATGATAGCAAACTGAAACATCACCTCAAGTCCATAGACTTGTGTGAGTCTTCCAAAACTGAATACACTACAGAACACTCGTCACCAACTGCCGGAAAGAAGATTTTGACATCCATCTGCGCTATTTTAATACAAAGTTTCACTTTAATGCAGAGTTTCGCAAGTAACTTTTTTCGGCAAAACAGTTACTTGTGCATGTTAACCCTCGGGCTACCAAGGGAGGTGGTTTTTATGCATAAACTTTTTTTCATATGGAATATAATTTTTACATTTTAAGTAACTGTAGCAGATTCATTGGCGCACATTTTGATGTAAACATCATGGTGGTAGCCCACGCCATTTAAAAGTTATACCCGATATACCCGAGGCACCAGAAAGGGGTGTATACACCCCCTTAGTTTTTCGACTATAGCTTATTGACTATTCTTCCTAGAAGAGAAACACATATGCCATTCTTTAGAGTGAATGTAGGGCTTCATTTGCAAACTTACATGTTTGTGTTTTGAATACCGGAAGTGATCAAAATAAATAATAATACGCGTAATCTGTGTGAAAATGGATTAATACAGCATCACAATGTAAAACCGATATATATGTATGGATATATATGTATGGATATATATTTATACGTATATAAACATGTATAGGGATGTATTTGTGTATCTTGGATACATAGAGCAGTTTCAAAACACACATAATCTTATATTTGTTTATCTAACACTACAAGTACAAGATGTACGCAATAATATAAAATAATATCGCTAATTATCGGTTCCGTTGCTAAAAGTTATGTAATTTCGAGGTGCATTCACATAATGTACAACTAAATATACCATTTTGTACAGAATTGAATGCTGAATCCATTGCTGTATTACAAGATATGATATGTGAAACCAAACACGAAATCCAAAGGGGTGGTAACCACCCCTCTCTTGGTAGCCGATGTCACAAAAAAACCCTGGTAGCCTGAGGGTTAACATGTTTGCTGCTAGATTACAGGTAAGAAAAAACTTATTCCAAAGTCACAAACTTGCTGAAAATTGTTACTATTAAATTTCTTGTGACATACCTCAACCAACAGGCGATAATGATATCGGTGAATATCTTGTGACATGTAATCAACATGCACTTGAGGGGTAAAGTTGATGGATTTACCAAAAACCCTCAACAGAAACTCCCCAGAAAATTAAATAGAGCAATTTGAAAAATCTTTCAGTTAATGCTGATAAATATATATAACAACGCTGAAAGTACACAGAGGTGAGTTGGCAATGATGGCTTGGTGGTATGCCATTACTGGTCACTCATCCAATCGTTAAACAGGCTCCGTGTTGCTTAGCTTCAGTGTGCCTGCCAATGTCATAATCAAAGCCAAATTGACTCTCACACTGAAAAACTTGTCACCTGTGAGAATGTAAATATTATTCTAGCACCATAAAACTAACAGAGAAAGATATGGCACTTAACTTTATCAGTCAGTTTACACAGTACTTGCTATAAGTTTTCAAAATATGCTAATTTGCTTGCACCTACGTCCTTTCAAAAACCACATACTGCATGATGATATGAGTTAGACCAGACCCATCAAACTGTTTTGAGCCATTTTTAATTATAATAAAATGTTGGCAAATGGCAACAGAAACAACATCATAATGAGATCAGGAGAGAAACTGATACCTTGGATTTGGATAGAGAATTATCCTCTTTGTCCATCAGCTTCACACTTTTATCAACAACAGAAATTGAACATAATGAATGCGGATCAGCTGAGAGTCGAAGAGTTGTTGGATGTCCAGGCTGCTTTTGTTGATCTGTAAAGCCTATGGATACCTAGCATAAATAAACAGTTCTCAGTCCGACTTTACAAGAAAACGTAAATGAAATAAATGCTTGCAACTATTGAAAAACATATTGAATATTTACAAACAGACCCTTTAACATACAAGTTTTGAAATAAAGAAATTCAAACAACAAAATAAATAATTAATTTAGCTAATCTAATCTTATCTAATCTGAACATTTGTAAAGCACTTCTCAGAGCAGAGCTATTCAGAAGCGCTCAGTGTGACAGGCCCGGGAAAAGAGAAATGTCTTTAAGCAGCGAAGAGATGCCGGTGAAATTCCGTCCAGAATACTGCTACAAATTGCAGGGAAGGTTATTCCATAGTGAGGGACCCACAGCAGCGAAACCCTGATGCTGAGTTAGTGAGGTTCGCGGCCGAGGTACGAAGAGATCAAGCCGGTCAGCAAAAAGAAGAGGGGCGAGAAGAATGTGCAGAGAGTGACATACACCTACGATCTGAAACTCTACTAATCTGTGATATGACACCTGTCCAGACTCAAACATGCATTGAGTTAATCCCTTTCAACTATAGTATACTAACACTGCTTCAAATTAAGTGAATCAGTCCTATATGCAAAGTAAGTAAAACGTGGTTTTAAAATTATTTTATTTTAAATTTGTTTTTGACAGAACGTGGTGCTTTCAAATTTCATTGGACAATGGAGATTTAGTTTCCTGAAAGCTTTTGGGTGTATCTTATGGATTGTCAGCTGCTGATCACGAAAATCACCTTCTTTGAAGATTGGATAGTCTGGCATCGAAAAATCTTGCTAATATAGAAAAACTCATATCCCCTTCTCATACTTGAAGCTTGTGATATTGAAATTAACCTCGTTAATCATTTAAAACCGTACCTGCTGCATTCAACTAATTAGTAATTTCTGTACACCATAGTACCGGTACCGGTATCTAATGCATCTATAGTTCTATACATGGCCCGTTTTCTCCATAGCCTGTTTCAGTTTCTTGGTAATTTTCTGATAGTTTACCACCAAGGCTTCAACTTTCCTTTTCGTTTTCTACATGTAATACTATAGGCTGCTTCAATTTCTGTATAGATCTAAGTCAATGGTTTTCCACAGGGTCACCGTTGCTATTGACATGCTAGCAAGCGTGTATGTTGATGTATTTTCTCATATACAATCTATCTTAGGTACCTATGTAAGTTCTAAATCATGTTGTGCTTGTCAAATGCAAATAAAGGATGCTTGCTTACTTGGCTCAAACTAAAAATAGTCTGCAAAGTCTGCTGTAATTGCTACCATGTACAAATGTCACAACATAAACTTGCCTGGTTGTGAAAACACTGTTCAACAGTGATCACCATACTGTCTGCCACAGTCTCACCACTCGCAAGAACTGTGAAAACGAGAACTTTCATGGATCCGCTCATTCTTGGAGTAACAGTGAACGTAATGTTGAATTTGTGCAATTTGTTTCCATTACCTGCACAACAAAACAGTATTAGACATTTGAAAGAATGCATGTATGACTGGCTCCAGTAAATTTGTCATTATACTAGAGCGACATCTTTCAGGTTAGAGCAGATATGCGATATACTATTAATTACAATTGTAGCATTCATTTGAAGACAAGGAAAATAACCATGATCAAATATGTGACAAGAAATCACTTCCAAAATAGTAGACCGTTCACAGCATCAGATAATACTTTCATAATAATAGGTAATGTGAGTTTATGTCATATAACATTTATATAAGTAAAAATATCCTTTAATAAACCAATTGGTAACTGCATTTTGGTGTACACACATCACAGCAATCACAATAATCTAAATTAGCCAGTCTATCTTATTCAAGCCTTCAAACGACTCCTAAAAGATGCTCTACATTAGCCTAATTAATATATTCCACCAAGAATAACAAGTTCGTATCCAGGCGAATGATGCTTCAACTGTGTGACCTACGAAGCCCTCAACACCAGCACACCTCCCTACCTTCATTTACAACTGACCTACTGACTCCTTACATCCCTCCTCGTTGCCTGCATTCATCAAGTACCAGTCTTTTAACTGAGCCTCGATGCAGAACAGTTATGGTCTCGCGTGCATTCCATGCCTCTGCCCCAAGGAATGGAATCGACTGCCACTCAATTTATTTATTATAATAATAATAATAATAATAATAATAATAATAATAATAATAATAATAATAATAATAATAATAATAATAATAATAATAATGATAATAATAATAATAACTGGAAAAGTCTGTAGTGTTGCAAATAATTACGATATTCAATTGGAACTTCTCTGGCTGATAATAGCGTGCAGAGCTCACTCAAACTACTCCATGTGTGCAGGATGAACATCTGTCACTATAGCTGGTCTGGTTGATCTTGGTTCCCCACCAAGCAACGAGGACCTTTCTGAAATGGACACCTGTACTATTTTACAGAACACAGTTTGCTGTTTCATCATCAACTCCACGATTATTCAGTCCCCAACCACAATCTCGTAGTCGCTCCAAATAAGGTGTTTTCTTAGTGGCTAGTAGACTGTTAATTGGTATTTTTTACGGAGTTTGTTTCAGCCAACAACAGATATAAACTGTCAACATCACAATGGTCAATATAAACTCTAAAGCACAAACCAGAATGTATGCAATGGCAAACGGATCGTGAGCAACTGAATGTATTAATTACATATAATCGTGTTCATTACTAATTCAAACTGACACAACGCAATATGATAAGAAATTTCATAATATGAACGGATGTTAACAAGTGAGTACACGAGTCGAATTTAACTGTATGGCAGCCATGCAAGACGCCAATCACGTCCAGAAATTTTCCGTTGAATTTTTTGGAGGACAATGCCCCTCTCAATTATTGGGGGACAAGTGCACCGCCTGCCCCCAGATTGAGAACAATAAAAGCCAGAAAATCACTACTCACTTTCCAAATTCTGACCAGAAACAGGTGTGTACGTGAGTTGTCCAGCGTGCACAATGTCTCCTCTTGTCATCAACTACAATAACATAGCGGCCATAATGTCTAAAGTAATCAAGAAAGTTACACCAGATGTGACTGAGTTATTGCTCCACCAGTTATTCAGTCACGGCCCTTTTCTTGGGAAACAGATGAATTTATCTATGAATATATGTTATATACGTATAAAGATAGAAAACACATACATACGGGTGGCTATAAAGTACAATACAACACAATAAGAAACAATATACGTGGTAAGGGGTATGTTGGTCCCTGGTGCGGGTTCATTTAATACCATGCGCTTCGCGTGAAACTCCGATTCATGCAGTCGGGAGCGTCTGAATGCTGTAACAGTGATATCTATACATGGAGGGGTCACACGGTCATGGATCCATTTAGTTCATAGATGTAGGGAGGGAAGGGAGACGAAGAAATGAGAAAAACAACGGTATTTTCTAAGAATGGACTATTTGCTAAACTGGCATACAAATGATCTGTGTTAAAGTCTATTGTTATAATATTGCATTAATGTACAATGCTCGGACACAATTGCTAATAGCTGTTAACTTAATGTAATGTAGCAAAGTAGCAGAATAAAATCACCAAATATATGTCCAATCAGCAATAAATGCCAGTGCCAAATCACAATTACATTTAGTTTAATAACAAGGTCAGAAAGAGTAACAGTATGATACTCTGACCGGAAACACTCCAGACAACTCCTAAAATATATCTACCTGAAAGAAGAACGTCAGAGGCAAATTTGACCAATTTCCCGTAACGAAGACAGCTGGCAGAGAGAGTGAAGATCGACATGAAGCAATGCCCTCAAATGGTTCAATCTGGATGAAGCTACTGCTCGGTGAATACCATGCTATGAGCGTTCGTGAGACTTCTGATGCATGACGCACTATTCCCTCAAACTCTTTGTCTTTTATGATTATCTACCAAAACATACAACACGTAAATAAATCCATTATAATTAAAATTAATTATAAACATATAACACTACTCTGAGAAACTCATAATTATTCTTCATATTATGTCTTCTATCTCAAACCAACCTTTTCAGAAACAGAATACTTAAAATTAATAGCGTGCACCCATGTAAACTTCTAGGCAGTGCTACATGAAGAGCCAGATAAATGCTCATAGTCAGAATATTGGGAGAATTAAACAGATGCACGAACATCACAGTGTTCAGCAATGCAAACAGACAACAAATACCACAGTCACATCAGCAAAGATTAACCATTCCACGATAGTCTTCTTCATATTTTCTCAGAGCCTAAAGGACACACACCTGGTAGTACCAGGTAAAAACAATAATATTGTATAAACAATAAACAATAATATAATAACAATAATATTGTATAAACAATAAACAATAAAATAATAACAATAATATTGTATAAACAATAATATTGTATAAACAATAAACAATAATATAAAACAATAATAATTTTACTACTTCTCTAAATAAACAATATCTAGCCTTTCTTACACAGATCAAGAGTATGTATATGGCCATTTATATAGCGCCCTACAAGAAACTCACGAAGGCGCTAAACGTGACTACCCAACAGATCTAAACAGATGCGACTTAAGAAGTTTCGAAAATGTTTCCTGAGCTGCCTGCGGTGCAATGTTACGAATTGTTAATGGAAGGCTGTTCCAGTGCGAAGGTCCAATACATGAAAAGGCACGGTGCGTCCGCATCGATGTACGGGAGCGTGGGACCATCAAGTCCCCACGAGCTGCAGAGCGTAAGGATCGACGACCTGGCTGGCTGGAGACTGGAACACAGAGCTCCCTGATGTACTCTGGGGCTGCACCGATCATTGATGTTCGTCCCATGAGGATGATCTTGAAAGTTAGTGCTAGTGCACTAGTTTGGCCAACTTTGTTTCCTACAAAATCTCCTGTTGCTTCACGTTAGCTATGGGCCATTAAAGTAATTCCCAAAACTGTCCTGATTTTGATAACTTTACCCCAAGCATACTTAGTTATTTAAACAACCTTGATTTGTTTTCAGCATGCACAATTACAAGTGTGATTTCTTTTCTCATTTTTTAATACACACAGCCAGACCATAGAAGTCCACATCTAAGGTTCTTATTGCAGACATAATAATAATAATAATAAGCTGTTTAATAATAACAATAATAATAATAATAATAATAATAATAATAATAATAATAATAATAATAATAATAATAATAATAATAATAAATGAAGTACCTAAGATAATAATAATAATAATAATAATAATAATAATAACTCCAGAGTAAACATTGCATATTAATATCTGACACCTGAGGGATTATAGATACCTCGGGTAAAAAAAAAAAAAATAAATAATAATAATAATAATAATAATAATAATAATAATAATAATAATAATAAGAATAAGAATAAGATTCTTACGGCTTGAAACACAATTAACATGAATAGGAAACCGATTAAGGGAAACGGGACTTGCCTTGTATGCTGGGCAGAATTTAAGACCCACTCATCGGATGGCACCATTCATCGTCATATGGTCCTAGGCATTCTCCCTGTTCTGGATCTAGTCAGCCACCGGCAGAGATTCTAGACCCCAGCTTGATTTTGTCACCTTCCTCTACAACTGACCCTGAAAATCACACATCTATCCAAACGCAGCCAGATTCCGACGGACAACAGGTACATCCATTATCGACACTCTTGCACCCGGTCGTAAAAGGCGAGCTCATCAAAAGAATTCCCAGATCGGCAAGAGCATCATGCGCCGGCCTTTTTGGGTGAACTCGTAGAGGCTGTCGTAAGGGAACCAGAAGACACTGGGAAATGGTCGGACCTCTTAGCCTTCGGAGGGTGCATTCTGGTCAAGCCAAAAAGAGGGGAAGTCAAACGCAAGCTAACGCGGATAACTATCTCTAGGATTACGAACTGGCGTTCGAAAGGACCGGATTACGATACAGACGAGGATGAAACTAGCCCAATGCCAGTCCGTCGTACAGGTCCGATGAAACGTGACTCGGCAAAGTAGGCCTACTCAGCATTGGCAGTTGCCAGGAAACTGGAAGATGGTAACAACAAGGCTGCTATCCGCCTTATCTGCAGCGATGACGAACCAGCTCCCGACACTCCTGAGACGTTGGCCGGACTACAGGCGAAGCACCCACCAGCTGCGTCGGACAGGACGCCACTGGCGTAAACTTGTCCAAAATATTGGTGGGGCATGGGGTCTGGACCATCAGAACGCGAAAACTGGTCGCATCATAAGCGCTTCCGGTATAACATTAATGTATTATTAAGTTTATTATTATTTTTATTGTAGAAATTAAATAAATATTATTATTATTATTATTATTATTAAATTTCCCGAAATGTGAATCTACGACGCTGATCGTCAACCGCTAGGAGAAGATGCAGTTATAATATCCAAGTGCTTGAAATCGAAGGGGAAATGGTGAGTTGTGAGCCGCTTTTTGAAGGAAGGAAGTGAATTTGAATTATGAAGAGAACGCAGTCGTTGGCGCGAACCGAACAGAATTGCTTCAGATTTGTCTGGGTTTATGGTCAAACCAGAGCCATGCAAATGTTTCTGTTTACCAGGCTGATCGGTGCGTGACTGTTGTAATTGGACTCCAAAGTGATTAGCTGTACGACTGATTGGAAAGTAGAGAATCTAAATAATAAGGACCGAGGACAGACCCCTGTGGTATTCCAGCAGTGTAAACAGCGGGCTAAGATCGAGCGGTGCTGCGGTTCCGAGGCCAACCTGCTGATACGGTCATCTACGTAAGAAGCTAACCAGTTTAAGGCAGTCCCAGGGGGCACAGAACCTTTTGGTGAGTCTTGAAAGCAGTAGCTGGTGGTTTATGGTGTCGAAGGCTGCACTGAGGTCAAGGCAAAGTGAGAGGCAGGAATTTCCATTGTCAATAGACGAGAAGATGTTATCCAGCGTATAGAGACGAGAACAGTTTCAGTCTGAAATGGTTGCTTTTTGCTTACATGTAAATTTGTTTCATATTGAAGCCTTGAAGACTTGAAAACATTGAAGATATAAATAAATCTTGGTTTTCATTATGGAATTTCTGATATATATTAAGTTCTTTGTCTCTGTTTCAGTCTGAAATGGTTGCTTTTTGCTTACATGTAAATTTGTTTCATATTGAAGCCTTGAAGACTTGAAAACATTGAAGATATAAATAAATCTTGGTTTTCATAATGGAATTTCTGATATATATTAAGTTCTTTGTCTCTGTTTCTGACGAAGTTTTTAATATTTTAAGAAATTCTCCTCTGGATTTATTGGTGGGGCGATGCCCCACCATCTCAATTATTGGGGGGCACGTGCCCCGGCTGCCCCGGCAGAGTCTACGCCTATGCAGGAAGCCAATCTGTGACCCAAAGCTTTCAGATCGGTTTGGTCCGCTACAGATTTTAGAGCGATCGATCGTCGAGGCCATTTCGAGTAACTTTGCAGAAAAGCAGACTCTAACCTCTTTTCTACCATCATCAGCAACCCTGCACATGTATTACATCAACTACTGCCTCCCGTGAAAACTGTTTCATACTCGCTACGCCCCAGAACCCACAATATACCTAAGGCAAACTCTCTGTCTCGTAAAACATTTGTCACACGGATGCTTTATACTTAATTTTTTTTATTTGATGATCTTTGTACACCAAAATGCGGTTAGCACTAAGCAGTTGGTTTTTCAATAAGGATATACTTACTTACTTACATTTCTTCATTTCCAGCAGGCTCAGCAGCTGGTCCAGACGGCATCACTCCACAACACCTCAAGGACTTAATTTCTATTGGAGTGGATTGCAACCTCGTCCACCACCTGAGTGAGCTGGTAAATCTGATGTTGGTAGGAACCCTCCCGATCGAGGTCAACGAAATCATCTACGGGGCCAACCTCAAAGCCTTGAAGAAAAAAGATGGAGGCATCAGGCCAATCGCTGTCGGATATACGTTGCGACGCCTGGCAGCTAAATGTGCGAACGCCCACGCTGTGTCCAGATTGTCTACTCTGCTTGCCCCTGTCCAACTTGGGGTTGGCATACCAGGGGGCGCCGAAGCAGCAGTACATGCAACCCGCCGCTGGGCCATCTCGATGCAGACAGATGGTGTTCTAGTCAAACTGGATTTCGCCAATGCCTTCAACACTCTTCGCAGGGACTCACTTCTGGAAGAGGTTGCAAGAGACATTCCTGAACGTTACCGTTTCGCACATGCTTCGTATTCCTGCAAACCGATGCTAAGACATGGACCTAATATTATTCGATGAGAAAAAGGAACCCAGCAGGGCGATCCGATGGGTCCATTGGAATTCTGCATCACGTACACTACAGCCGATCCTGTTAAAACTGAAATCTGATTTAAGAGTGGCATTGCATTCTTAGACGATCTGACACTGGGAGGCAAGGTGGATGTGGTGGCTCACGATATTCAGCTGATCACTCAGGAGTCGGCTAAAATTGGGCTTCAACTCAACCGCGCGAAATACTCTTCCAGAACTATACGACAATAAAATCGACGATCCCTCATTCGACGGCTTCAAACACATGTCGTTAGGAGAGGCGACGCTGTTGGGCTCACCTCTGATGCCTGGGCCAGCAGTTGATAAGGTGGTGACTAAGAAGGCTGATGACCTGGAACGAGCGGTAGGTATACGCTCTCCATGCTTTACTCGCGTGACGCCCTAATCCTGTTACGAAATGGATTAAGCGTGCCAAAGCTTCTCTATACAATAAGCACAGCCTTATGCGTCGACTGTCCTAGTCTCACCAAATTTGATTTGCTGTTAAGAAATGGATTGTCGAGTATTTTGAATGTGGACCTATCGGATGAGAAATGGCTCCAAGCATCCATTCCGGTGAAAGATGGTGACCTTGGAATACGCTGTGCTGCTACGCTGGCACTTTCTGCCTTCTTGGCATCTGCTGCAAGCACAAGCGAACTCCAGGCAAGCATGTTGCCACCGGAATTAGCTGATACCCCAGACGATCTAGTTAATACAGCGCTGAAAGCGTGGGTACTACTCAATGGTGCCGAACCACCAACAGGATCAGCCGCTCATCGTCAAAGAGAATGGGATAGCCGCTGGACAAGTAAGGCGTGGACAACTTTGCACGAGTCGGCGAACAATGCACTAGATCGGGCTCGTATCTTAGCCTCCCGGGCACCACACGCGGGAGATTGGTTGCTAGCGCCTCCGGTTACTGCATTGGAACTCCGCTTGTCTGATGAAGTGATACGGATCTCGGTTGGAATGAGACTTGGAACAATACTCTGCGAACCACATTTGTGTCACTGTGGCGAGAGAGTCGACGCCAGAGGACTCCACGGTCTTACCTGCAGAAAACACGCTGGCAGGCAACAACGGCACAACATGCTGAACGACATCATATGGAGATTGTTTGGAAGAGCAAACATCCTTGAACTCAGAAAGAACCGTTGGGTCTCACCAGAGAAGACGGCAAACGACCAGACAGCGTGACACTTATCCCATGGTCATGCGGAAGGTGCCTCACTTGGGACGTGACCGTTTCGGACACATTTGCAAAGTCACATCTGGCAACAACATCAACCGAAGCGGGCGAGGCCGCAAACCGGGCAGCCGCCGCCAAGACATTGAAATACGCCACAATCACCCAAACGTATGCTTTTGTGGCGGTTGCATTAGAGTCCAGCGGTTCTTGGAGTTCTGAAGGACTGGATTTTGTGCTGGAATTAGGACGAAGGTTAACCGATGCAACCCATAACATGCTCGAGACAAGCTACCTTTTCCAAAGACTCTCGGTAGCTCTCCAACGCGGAAACGACATCTGTTTTTCTTCGACATTACCAAGCTAGATTGTTCATAAGAATAATAATAATAATAATAATAATAATAATAATAATAATAATAATAATAATAATAATAATAATAATAACAATGTTGCTGTACATACATCCTGGTAGATGGAATTCATATCTTGACTGGTGAATGTGCCAGGTAGAAAGTATTTAAAGTTTCCATTTTCATCAGTTGTTAGGTCAAAATCTGGAAAAGACGTGATATTGCCATTCCTGACTCCATTTTTCCTGGCCTGAGTTCGTATACGAACCACCTTTCCAGCAACCGGCATGCCATCCGGGCGAGTCAACTGACCCTATTAAAATATCACAAATTATAATAAAGGTAATTTCAAAAATTAGGCAATTCATTAAACAGTTCTGTAAAATATTTTTCTTAGAGTCAAGAATCAGGAATCAAAAGAGCTTGAGCTACAACACATCACTGCAGCAAGATTAAGAAGCTCAACAGAGTGCATCTAAAGTCAAAACCATACAAAGCAGTAATATGCAAAATCCAAAAACGTAAGGAAGCAGCCTCTCCCACGAGTCTTTAAACTATCTGAGCTCGATCTGCAGACTGTAGTGAAAAGGAGTTGAATTATGGTCTAATTATAATTATTTATGTGTCCTAGACGGAACTTTATTACTTAGAGAAACTATGAGCAAATGACAGAACAGGTACCGGTACCTGTCCATAATAAGGTAAGCCAGGCTTGTAATGATGGGATCCGGAGTCCTCAGGAATCAACTTCAGCTGCAATGAAGACTGATGGACCTTTGCTGTAAACGTCGAATTCAGTTTTACACCTGTCCAAAAAAAGAGAATCCTGTGAACAAATTTAAGAAAACCTTTAAAAATAAAAAAAATCTTTGGTTCAGTGACAAACATCATACACATATTTTTAAAGGACTAAACAAGACTAAAAGACCGACATTTCATGTACAACCATAGGTTGGCTAACCAAATAACCTTCATTCCCAAGTCCTGCTATGTGCAGTTTAGACTAGGTCAAAGCATAGAATACAAACAGTAGCCTACTGCATAATATATCTGCTGAACAGTGCTATTAAGACATAATTATGTCTATCAGATATCTGACTCATAAATGCAAACTTATACGAATACCAACCTGTTCCACGTTCTTCAACTTCAGCAAAAAACTTTGCTTCTGTGTGCCTCCTCCAAGTGTACCAACGAATTTGAAAAGCTGAAGAATTGACTGAAAACTCTACACACCCATCCTTCAGCTGATAACAACAATAGTACACATACACAATTATAAAATACAACACACACAACACACACACACACGTATGTTTGCATAATAAACAGCATCATTTACATCCACAAACACATGCATGCATGCAGTTTTGATCAACATTTTCTATACAAATTACACGCATGCACAGAAAATTTGCACAGAAACTGCGTCATAAATTCATCATCATCATAAATTCATTGTCATCATCGTGATCATCATCATCATCATCATCATCATCATCATCATCATCATCATCATCATCATCATAATCATCATCAATATCATCACCAGTTCCTGTTGCCAGCCACTTAGGTACGGATAAATGATCTTCATTGTCTCCCGTTAGTTTTCAAGTCCACTGTTCACCTTAGTGCTAGTCCAATTGATGTTCTGTCTTCATTTATATTTTCTGCCCAGCGTAGCCTTGGTCTGCCTTCTGTTTATTTTTCCTAAGAACCTTGCATCAGTGCCAGTGTCCCGTGATATTCTATCCGTCCTAAAACTATCCGGGGGACGAATAAATCTATCAAAACTATCCGGGGGATGAATAAATCTAACCCCCGGATGGTATATACAGGGGATAAACCATTTCTATCCTCCATCGTGTGAAATCATCCCCCGGGGATAAAAAATTGACATGTATAAAGGTATTATTTTTTAAAATGCGTGTAATTTTTAAATCTATGCTTTAATCAAATCCAAAACCAGAAATAGGTAAAGCAATAGTTACTCAAAGTGTTGTAGGTGTTCTAGGCAATCAATCAATCAATCAATCAATCAATCAATCAGTCAATCAATCAAATTCGTTTATTTGTGGAAATTAAGCTGACGCAGACTCATTATAAAACAGACAATGTTGTTCAGGGCATTCTAGAGAAAGTCGCAAAACAAAGATCAAATAATTTATGTTAGTAGACGTGCTAATAAAGAATACGTGAAATAAAGTTATGGTGACCTTTAATGGGTAATGAGAAGTTAATGTTCAGAGCAAATCAGACCGAAGTTAATAGTAAGAATCACCACACCGGAAAGTGGCTTTCTTTCCCTTCTCTTTAGAGGCATTTTAGGGAAAGGATATTGATGACTAACTTTGAGGCAAAGCTTAATGAATTTGCATGAGATTACAACACTGGTGTGCCTATAGATGTTGTTGGGAGATCCTTCCCAACCACACGTTTCTGTTAGGTACTTTGTCTTAGATTGAAGAGACATTCTGGATAAAGCTAAATATATTTAGTATTGAACTGAACTATATATTGAAAGTAGGCGTGATGTTATGCTTACTAGAAATATACGAATATCGTTACTGTAACAGAGACAGAAAATAGGATAGTTGATGAAATATATCCTGTATAGTTAAGAAGGAGTGTTCTCTCCTATTTAAACCAATGTAAAAGATTCGTCGTCGAAGCTCGGCAGTTTTCGTTAGGCCTGTTGCCGTGTGATGTCGAATTCTCAGTAGAACTGACCAAGACTTCCATGTACTAGATAAGTCTAGTTAACTAGTTAAACTGTTGGTTTCGTGTCCGCTGTGGCCAACCAAGTTGTTTGTTTGCTGTGCAACGTTCTCGAGACCTGGAGACGTGTGGAGCTGATGTTCTTCGATAAGGTTGTATGTGTGTTACTATTACGGATTTTGTTTTATAATATACATTCTTTTTTACCCTAGAACGAGTTGTCTTCATTCGTAAAGTAGCACCTTACAATGTGAAACGACCGACATCAAGCATACATTAACAAGACTTCAGTTAAGAACCTCTATAAGGCACTGAAACATTGCAGTCTGAGAAATCAAAACTGATGCAACTCAAGAGGCTAAAAATGTTTATCCAGCTGTTTCTGGTGGAAATGTGCAAACTTTCAGCGGACAATTTTTTTGGAAGGTTATCCAGTAGCCTACATGAGACAAAATGAAGTGGGAGTGCTTAGGTAAGAAGTTCCAATACATTGCAAATTGTAGCAAAGTGTACTTGAGAAAGAAACAAAGTTGTGTAATAGTTGCACTGATTGTGTGTCTCGACCCACGAAGAAAATTTAGAAATACTCCTCAACCATCAGTCAGTGCAATGAACCATACGCCCAGTATATGCAAGAATTTGTCAGATATGGGTGGCACAAACGAAGATAGAAAGAATTTGGTCTATCCAAAACCTTTTAGCCTTCACCAGATAACCATCAACCCACAACCCGTGAGCAACAAGCTTCGATTTTACATTAGCATTGATCAGGATGTTGGAGTGTCTGACTCCAGCACCCATAAGAAGGACCTGTGTAAAATGGACAGAAGAATTGTGGAAGTGGTCTACCAGCAGAAGTGGAAAAAATGAATTTAACTGCACTTGATATTAAGCTATATTTATGTATTTATACAAATGCATACCTTTGTGTCATTCCGCGAGCGACATGTGGTATGTGATGAATAGCTAGGAATGCGACAGATGCTTGAACTGACATTCCCATTAACTGGTTGTCCATAAGTGTACCTGAAATGCAGACCATGAATTCTTCATCTTTAAGGAAAAATCAGTTGCTAAGCACTGCAAAGAACAATTAAAACCATTCAACAACCTGCCCCTAAAGTTCTGCAATAAACCCATTAGGTTTTTGCATACATTTTGCTGCAGAAACGTACTACAGTGTGGACTCGTTTACATGCACCATTCTGCTTAACGTGATGTGATGCTAGGTCCTAAAGCTATAGCTTAACACACCGCATTCGTTAACGACACCCTATAAGAACTGCAGCGTAGCGCCACTATTGACTTTTCGGCATCATCACTTTTCACATGCAGCTTGGTTTACACGCTGTATAACAATGACTTATAGTTACCGAACCACACTTTATATGGTGCATACATCATGCCCAGATATATTCAAAAGTTCTCACAGGCTCTCCATGGCATGCTCAAAGTTAAGCCCTACAGAATCACAGAAGGATTCAGTGACGTAGATGCAAGAAGGCAGAGAAAAGAGAAAGATCATTCAAGTTAAACTGACACTGTGCTCAAAGGGCGTGATGTTGTTTAATAACTACAGTCAAGCACAGAGAAAAGACACTAGCCACTATGATGCAGGGATTTGTGGCTGTAATGCCAGACAATCAATTCTTTTAAGTAGATGACTGTCACTAACTGCCTTCTATCCAAGATGCTGAGCATCTTAAGAGTTAAAAACAATTGAAATCACGTTTAATGCTCAGGTCTTTTAGCAACAACAGTTTACAGTGCAAACCCTCAATTCAGCAGGGAGTCAATATGAAAGCCATGAAAGCAATTTAGTACTAAAACCAATTCAGCAATGAAAGTAAACGATCGGTAGATAACATAAACCTAACATCACTGTAGAAGGAAGTTAAGATAAAGTCTTTTGCGTTACGTTATGGTTTTCAAAGTTACAGTCAGACGGAGAATATAGGCAAAATAAAAAAATGACAACAGTAGAAGAAATGATTTTAGACTGATCAATTAACTATGAGAGACAGTTGAGCACACTGGATGGGGAAGAGATAGCCCAAATATGGATGGAAGAGCTCCCTCTATTACCGTTCTTATCAAGACACTTCAACACTAGTTTTTTGGTTTCACGGATGAAACACTATCATCGGGCATAACCCCTATATGCATAGTTAACTCCTTAGACTCTAGATTTTAATAGCATTATAACCTACCTGGCACATACTTTCCATTTCACCACTGAAGATTCCGCAGGCAGGTAAGAAGGATGGTGAATGGCCACTTCAAACTTTGGCAGAACTGTTGAAAGGATTTGATAAAGATCAGTGATAGAGATAACTTCAAGAAATGAATTGTGTCCGATAAATAATCTCCACTTTATTTGAAACAATTCCAACCTCAATGAAAGTACATTCTATATTTTCGTAGGAACAAATTATTTTAATTTTATGACGAATAATGGATTCATTTATGAACATGAAATGTTTATTAATGTCTTATCAGATTGTTGAACAAACGTACATGTAGGCTACCATCCAACACAAGTGAACATAAGACTTGCATTAAGGGGCATAGAGAGGAAAAAATTTCGGAGGGGGCTTTAAGTTTTTGGGGTTTCCATTGGAAATGGACATAATTTTCTACATGTTTAGGTTATAATAACAGTAAGGGGCCGTCCATAAATGACGTCACGCACCTAGGGGGAGGGGGGTCGGAAATTTGTGAAGATGTGTGACATGGGGTTGGGTTGAGAAATGGTCTATGTTATTAAATTTAACAAATAACAACAATTTAATTTTAATAATAACAGCACTAATTTTGAGTATTAAATTTTCATTATGTTTTGGATTATTTTAATGTATACGGACAACAATATTAATAATTTTCTAATTATTTCAACATTTGGTCACCGTTAGATTTTAAAATATGCATGCTCTCCCTATTTGTTCCATGAAGGAGCATTTTGCTGTGCCATGGAATTTTAGTTTTGGGGGTCAGAGCTTTGTGGCGTCATTTTTCAAGGGGTGTTACTTTTTGAGACGAAGTGTGACGAGGGGGGGGGGGGTTCAAAATCGGCCAAAATTGCGTGACGTCATTTATGGACGGCCCCTAATGCCTTTATTTCGGATGGGAACTTGAACCCGTAAACCACCCCTTAAATACGCCCATGCTTGCATTCTGTCAGTTTCAAAATCAAGTACCAAGAAGGTATCAAAC
Organism: Aporrectodea caliginosa; assembly: GCA_020284085.1. Classification (NCBI taxonomy): domain Eukaryota; kingdom Metazoa; phylum Annelida; class Clitellata; order Crassiclitellata; family Lumbricidae; genus Aporrectodea; species Aporrectodea caliginosa. The sequence goes on from JACEVL010000189.1 coordinate 550,820, forward strand.
ATCAGTACATCTCAGCATGATGCTGTTAAGACATTTTTTTAGAGTTTTTCATATTACCATATTCTTTGACAGTGAATTTCTGGGAAGGCACTTTGCCTTTGATTAAAGCTTTGATGGTCCACTCGCCCAGTCTAGGTTCATCGGACAGCTGCATCTCCAGGCTGCCAAGGCCTACAAATAGCACAAATAACCACAAAACAATCATTCTCCAATAGAATGTGCATCATATGAATCCTCTGCTACACTGCCCATTACTCCATGTACTTTGTTATTATCATTACCCATTTCTTTATAAGCTTGATAGTGTAACAAAGGGCCCAGACAAACACATTCAATGGAACAATAGCAAGTCCGTATTGTTCCACTGATGGCAACTATAGTGACCGACTATGAGAACTATGAATCACGATTGACAGAAGACTGGTATGGTAGTACAATACTACAATCAGTATCATACTTGGCCAAAATCTAACAATTAGTTTAAAACTTTCAAGAACAAAGAGCTGATGTTGTCTAATCGCTACATTCAACTTGTTTGCGCACAACTAACTCTGCTATCATGTAACATAATTTCATGTCAACAATCAACGCAAATCAGGAAGCAAGCAGCATAGGGTCAAGTGCTGACGCCAAGCAATGACGCCAAGCTTTGCGATTAATATCTAGCTGGCTCAAGACCAAATAAAAGAAATATCATTACCTTTACGAAGTACTGCCGTGGGATATCAGTGATTTTACTTATTACAAAAAACCAACAAGTCTTTGGAAACACCGGAAATTACTTCTACATGGAAATACTGTTTCAGTACTGGCAATAAACGATTTTTAAAATGCTTCTCTTGTTTATAACTCTCATGATAAGAACTTTTACCTTTCACAGTCATTCCTGAAATTACTAAAACATATTATTTGGCTCAGGTGACTTGACAGACTTCTTTTCAAATGTGCAACATGTAAACGAGTAAGATGGAATTCTGCCTACCATTCACAGTGGAGACATTTGCCCACTGCATTACACGGGTTTTTGATGGATCTTCAATATAAGCCAATGGTATCTACAAACACATCACCTGCAGTTCAAGCCTACATCTATGTATCTGTATGTGCATGTATGTAAGTATGTAATACATACATACTATGTATGTATGAAAGTATGAATGTATGGGTATTCATGTCTGTATGTATGAATGCGGATGGCGCTATAATAGTTGATCCTACTATAAACAGAAGCATAGGCAAGAATGTGGCACTGATTGTATATGCAAACAGGAAAAATGGAAACAACAGTGACACAATTTTATGAGACTACAATTTCTTCTATATATGTCCATCCGTATGTCTGTATCTGTATGAATATTTGTAGATAGCACCTTTCAAAAACCTCTTCAAAGTGCACAAACATCATATCTTTGATAGTATACTGGCCCTAGAAGACTCAACTATAAGAAACATTTTCTGCTCATGACAAGTCATGTACATTGTGTCTGTAACGATGTCCGTGACCCTTACACAAACATTTTCATCTCTCATATCTTGGAAATTTACTGACTCTAGAAGACTCAACCACTCTTCATTAAGAAACATTTGCGGCCGATAAGCAGTCAATATACAGTTGTATAATTATAGTGTCTCCTACAAGCCGATCATGTTTTGAATATCTAAAATGAATTACAATCACAAGAAAACTTACATCGTCTGTTAGCATTGTTAAGTCTGGTCCAGTCAAAGTCAGAATGCGGATTCTTACTGAAAATATAAATAATTTCATCCAATATGTTTTTTTTAATATGGGCTGTCTTGATCTCCTACACCCAAATCTATTAGATATGTCTTGGCATCACAGAATGTATTGTGACCTGTCTGTGCAGCGGTTGTCCACTGCTTTTGAGGAAGTGTAGTCATGGAGAAGAAATAAACTCGTCCTTAACCCATCACAGACTTGTTTTTCTGCTTACAGGCATCCAGAGCAACTTCAGAAATTTGGATGGCGTAAATCTTTTAAACTGGCTGACATGCTGGGCATTGCTTTTGATTCTACTATATCTCTCACTGATCGTGTTAACGGTATTTGTAAGACTTTATTATGAACATTCAACACATATGCAGAATTTGGTGTCACTTCCCAATGTCTTCAAGGATATCTCTGGCAAAAGCATTGGTCTTCAGTTGCCTTAATTACTGTGTCTCAAAAGTTCTGAAATTTTTGGCTAGAACAATAATCACTACCGGTACATCAAAATATGAACATATAACCCTTAAATACTTGAAATGGCGTTTCAAATAGGGGTTCATAATTTATACAACAATGACCTATGGCCAATCACAATACCCTTAAAATCAGTCCTTATCCCATTCTTTCGCTGGTTATACCTAAAACTAAAACTGTTCTTGGTGAACAAGCTTTTTAGCTGCTGTTCCAAGGTTTTACAACTGTCGCACTGTATCTGTCAATTCTGCTCAGTTGCCTATATCATTTACCATGTTTGTACACCAAAATGGTCAATTAAATTTCATTCTCAACTTAAGTCTAACTTTTTCTTAAATAACTAATCCACAATAGGCTGCCTTCCTGGCTTGACAGACTCATTTTCTGGATACTGAGATGATAACAGCTTTTGGTGTGCCATTGGTGGATGCCTTATGCATTAGATACCGTCCCAACAGAAGCTACTGATTATAATTACAATTATTATCCTTATTATATTCCTTCTTAAAAGCTTTGATATGTCTACTGAGATAGAATTGTCATCCATACTAGTCCACAAGAATACAACTCATGTACTAAAGAATTTCTGATTATTAATGTTCCCTTCCATTTCTGAAATAATAATTCACATTTTTTGCCTGGAGTGTTAATTCATAGAAACTCCACAACACTGCACTACCTCCTTTTCACTGATAATCTAAAAACACTTCCACTGTATCTCATCTGCTAACCCTCTCTCCATTGTTGTTAGCCCACAAGTTTTCAACTTTCCTTCATAGCTCCGTTCCTCGTGACTTCAAATCATTAAGAAAACTCTTCTGGGCACTGCTCTAGTGGTTCTCTGTCATGTGTTACACCTGGTTGTTCAACTCTAGCCTCACCAGTGATTTGTACAAACTCAATCCGATATCTTTGTAGCTGCAGACAATTGTCTCTTGATTATATCCAAGGCAGAGTTAGTTAGTCTTTACCAGATCCTCTTGCTGCTTCAGCACATTGCTCTCCAAAGCGTAATAAGTTCCAAGTTCCTTTCTTTCTCATTCATTTGCAAAACCTTATCCCTTCCAGACTACACACGAAACCCGTTTCTTTTAACCACAATACGCATCACTGGGCACTTTTCCAGATTAAAGATCATCTGCCATTCTTGTTACCATTTGAACATAATTCTCAGCTCCTCTTGCAGCATCATGAGTTCTCCTTCGTCACCCACTACTTTACACTGTTTTGTATTATGCAAAGCCATCAGTTTTAGATACAACTCCTTTTAAAAATGCTTGTTGGCTAGGTGGTTTTTCAAGAAAGTCTAATGATAGGGCGTATATGCAAATGGCCATAAACAACTGAGCAGTAAATATTTTCTCATGGTTAAAACACTGTACTACATAGGCATCCTGCCAAATGTCCCCACACATCCTGCTACAAAGTCTAGTACTCATTCCTTTCCACTTACCTAGGTCGCCCGGCTTGTAGATAGGTTTATCTGTCTCAATAAATGTCATCTGAATTGGTCTTTGGATCCTGACATCGGCAGACTTTGTGAAGTTATATTCATTGCTAGAATCCAGTGATGTTGCAGTGACAGAAAGTTTGGCAGTGGATGCAGAAATGTTCTGCGGCACTGGTACCTCGATACAGATGCTGGCACCTGTGAACAGTGACCACAGACAATTCCATTACGTTAGAGACAAAACAATGTGGGCAACGTTGGAGCAAATCTAAACTTCTTTGAGAAACGACCGAGAAAAGACCCAATGATAAACAGTTTTGACAAATAATGAACACTTTTTGACATACAATAAAAGCCTTTCAATAACACATGCCACCGGTCAAAACATCCTTGCACATATAATCAAACATTATAAAAGAAAATAAGACAAAATCACTGGCCATGTTAGGAAAAATATGGACAGCTATGCTATCTTAAGGTGGGTTGGCTCCCAAAACTAATTGGAACCTTAGGTACAGGGTGATAAAAAGATGCAATTTAGGACACAAATCTATTACACTCAAAACCATACAGCCACTGAAAAAGAACTTCAGGACCAGACAACATAAATAATAACGTCCCATTACAATGTGATGATACCCATAACGTGGCTACACTTAGTACTTAGTCTTTCCAGTGCAGGTCTGCACATTGGGCAACGCAACTCCTCCACTCGTCTCTGTTCATTGCCAGCTGCTCCGCCTCCTCCCACGACATCTCCAGGTATCTCAAGTCGTCACTTATGGTTCCCGACCAGTTCTTCCGTGGTCTTTCTCTCTTCCTTCTCCCTCCAGAATTCGAGGACAGCACTTGTTTGGCTCTTCCATCGTCATCCATATGACAAAACATGCGCCATCCACTTCAATCTCCTCTTTCTGTTGATGTCTTTAATGTTCTCTTGCCCTGTCCTCTCTTTGATAGCTTCGTTTGTTATCTTGTTGCGCCATGATACATGTAGGATTCTTCTTGGCTACACTACACTGTCTACACATCCACAATTTAATGAAGATTTGTCACATAATAATTGCGTAATTCAAACAGTAATTATTCTGGTCGTTTAATGGTCAAATTCTAATTTAAATAATTATAATACTAACTGCAATAAATCTATGTAGGTAAGAACATAATATCTAGATATTTGTACTGTACATTTCAATGACCTTTCTAAGATGCTGAAGCCAACTGCATAAATAATCTAAAGAGATCCAATTTAAATCAACATGAAAACTGCCTGTGTTCGGAAAGTTCGGATTTTCAGTGAAAGTTCGTTTTGGAAGATGGCCCGGAAAATGAGAAAACACAATGTACGCGAGTCATGCATTCAAGAGGATGAGCCAACAGACCCATACGGATTACAGTGCAAATGTAATCTATCCAGTTCGGTTGAGACTTGAGACAACAACATAGAGAAGGCTAAACAATAGTTGCCATCGAAGCCCATCCAAAGAGAAGGAATATCAAGGTTATTCTGTTTTTCTGGACTAACAGCCATACCATGATATTGTATTTGTATTGTATTGTATTTGAACACTTGTTATAGCGCCTCTACCAGATTTTCTATTCAGAGGCGCTCCCGACTACTGCTGTAGTCGGAGTTTCACGCCGAAGCGCATGAGCAATTGCGAGTGAAGGACTTGCCCAGGGTCCCTACGCGACGGCTTTGAGGTGGATTCGAACCCGCAACCCTCCAGCTGCAAGGCACCGAACATACCCCCAAACCACCGCGCCCCAGTATATTGTGTTGTGTTGTGTGTTGTATTGTACTCCACGTTTATAATGCGACCGAGCCACCCGCAGTAAAGATCCGAGAAATTAATCTCTGATAAACCGACCCGACCGGGAAGAGAACCCGGGGCGCCAGCGCGGCGAGCGGGCACCAACCCACTCGGCCACTCAGGATCCTTAAAATCCATCGGTTTTAAATTACGCACTATTGAATCCACGACCGTTAACATCGGTATCAACTTGTCTGACGGCACACGGGAAATTAACAAATCTTGATATACCTTTCATGTAACTCAATAAATTTGAGAATTGAAGTAAATTGGTCATTATTCTAATCTAGTGGAACAGCTGTGGTTGAGGACAGTCTCAATTAACCATATCTCCCCACCTCACTGATAACTGGGCTCTCTCCATCGGTCTCTCACTCTATAAAGGCTTATGTTTTCCTAGGAGTTTCCGTGATGAGGTGTGCCTCTGAACAGTTATTCTGCGAGAGATGCTATATAAATCCATAGATACGATACGAATCATACGATATGAGCTTGTACCAGAACAGCAGGTCTCCAATCAAGGGCATCAGGTTGGCATTATTTTAGTCATAATATATTATGATCTTCGTTTAGCGAATAACAACTGAGACATTGGCTGATATTTTTCTGGCTCTTTGTGGGTTTTATAGCTCATTTAGTCATCCCTCCCACACTGTGCATTGCGTCTAAAACTCTAAATGGTACCTCTTGTAACTTCTTGCGATGAGCAGAGCTCCCAGCTGAAAATAAAAATTAGGCCACAAAACATTTTTTACCATCATAGTCAAAAGTGGGAGGCCAGAAAACAAGTGTACTCTTCAGCAGTCTAAATGCTTTAGGATGACAAACTGTACAAGGGTCAGAGAGACATCAACGACAGATGTTCCCTCCCATAGGACACATAAACAGTTATCTAACAGGGGCCCTGTTTTCGTCTTACCAAAACAGTACATGCTCTGACTATCTACATGTGTGGATTTCAGGTATCAGGTATCAAAATGGCATCCAGAGTCCAGACATGAACAGAATTGAGATAAAAATCACCAGCAACATAGGCCTAGCTGTCATCTAGGCCTAACGGAAATGGAATACTAATGAAAGAAACAGAGAAGACTAGAGCATGGCACAACAGCTATTTAACTATTTATTTAACTGCGTGCAAACACTAAAAAGACTAATTATGATATTAATTATTGTCCAGTAATTTCCTCAAGGTTTTCTGCAAATGCAGACCTTCTGGACAATGCATAAATTAGGAGTGCCGTCCCCATTGCAAGGTAGCCGACTAAGCCCAGTCAAACAACATGCAGGTGTACCAGCTGTACCTGATTCCAAACTAGTGACCAACACACTTAGCAGAACAACCTGGCATAAATTTGCAATAGATCTACATGCCAATCAGAGGAATCAGGATCACACACTGCATGCAACTCATATTTACCGTAGTTTCATTTTGAATTTTTGCGCTTCTGCCTGACTAGCTCTGCAGTGAGAAACGTTTTTACTTTATTTTGTCAACAGTTATTACGCAAAATGGGAAGCGAGGGAAAGAAATTGGTACTCTCCACTTTTTGAACTACAGTTATGCATCTGACCTTATTTTGGTAAAACAACAGTGGTACTTTATAAGCAAACATATTTCAAATAGACATCACCTACCAGAGGCTATTGTCACATTCTTCTGAACAAAACTGTGTGCATTGTCTTTATTTTGAAGCTGAATATTACAGAGTACTTCAGGTATCAAAGCATGGGACACAATGCAGACGTTTTCTTGACCTTCAGCGACCCACACTTGTGGAGCGGTCACCATCAGTCCCCTATGTTATTACATAACAATCATCAAACACATGATTAAGAACAACGAAAAAAGAACAATGCTAGAAGATTCATCAGAGTAAAATGAACCTCCATGCTGAAAGTTATGCCACAATTCTTATCAGAGGTTAAACAGGTGAACAGAAATGAATTTGCTTTTATTTTTCTGGGATGCAAATTCTAGGCAAGCAATGAAAGACAGCAGCCTAACTACTTACCATGCAAATTAAACACTTCAAAGAAATACTGACCACTGTTTTAATTGGTAACATCATGTTGATTTCTGGCAGTTGCTGTCATGAGGCACGCCCGTGCACATCGGCCAGATACTGTATGCTATCCCTGAAGTTAACTCCCTCGACGATGACGCCCTGCTAGAATGCTTGTACAATCTGAAGAACACTGGCTGTTAAAAGATCTGGTTTCATAGGATTTAACCAGGCCTAATTCAGTATGAGAAGTAGGCTACCAGATGTGTCACAGATCTTGAAACATGGAGCACACTGCACAAAATATAAAATGCCAATACTTGCCCACAAGACATCAATCTCAATGTACATGACAATACCAGGGTATTGGTTTCCATCAGCTGACCTGTGTTGAATGACAGGAAGCTGCCTAATCTAGTCTTATCTAATCCAACATTAGTCATCGATGTCAGCACTTCATAGCCACAGAAGGCACTCTTGCAAGACAAGTCTGAAAGGTCTAGACATAACTGTAGCCCAAAGCACGTAAATAATAAAGTACAATCTATAGACATCCACATAGATACCACATACAGTCATGTAGGTATCCCCACTTGAAAACGCTGGGGGATATTTGACTCTAACGGATCATAATGTATCGTTTTTCTTGGTGAGGAGGTCTGCTAGGAAGGAAATGGGAAAGGCAAGTCATTCACACAAAAGAACGTGTGCAAGGGAAAAAATAATGACAAACTGTGAAAATGTTTTTCTAAATATCAGAAACTCCTTCAGATTAAATGTGTTGCATTAACCTCATAACATAATCTGTGTGACAGTTGGTAATATTAATGTGATCAATGTGATCTCACATTGATAAAAAAGTTTGCAGTCTATCACCATTTTTGACATACAAGCCTCTGCTATTGGCACACATTGTAATAGGTTAGGCCTAGTGGAAAGCAAGATTTAGGTCGCCATGTGCACACCATTCAAGCACAGCAGAGTGGCCCACTGGTTACATAATGTGCAGCTGCATCACTGCATCGTTACCTGTTGCATCTCAGGATCATCTCCCAAGGCATCTCAATGGACAGTGCAATTAGCAATCTAACTGTCAAATATAAACCCAAAATAGGCCTACACCTAAAAATAATAATAATAATAATGATAATTATTATTATTATTCTTTAATGAAACGCCTCACAAACGCACTGTGCTGTACATGTACACTGTTATGACGATTAAACAATTCACTTGAACATAAAATTTTACAAAAGACATAAAATCAACAAAGTTGCAGCCATGCAAGGCGCAAGCTCATTGCACGTTTGCTGCCTAGGGAATGAAGGTATGAGCTAAACCCTGGGGCTTTACGGGTATTGAACCCAGTGGCGTAACAACCTTGCCGGGGGCCCTTGGACACTCTAAGCTTGGGGCCCTTACACATTATGTATGTACGTATGTACGTAAGCACGTATGTATATGCTGGCAGGGTATGTACGTATGTTTGTATGTATGTATGTATGTAGGCTAATTGAACATATCTATAGCGCCCCTTCAAGATAACTACTCAGATATCTACTCCTTTTAATAGCTCGGCCGTTTTCTAGAAAACTGTTTTCGGGAAATCGGGCTTTTGTCTATTTTCAGCGTTTTCGGGGATTCGGGTTTCGGGGATTCGGGCTGACCCCTAGGTTTGGTGTGCTCGAATCCCCGAAACCCGAATCCCCGAAACGAAATTTCGGCGGTTTTCTTATTATCTACTCTACGCTAGCCTATATGATGTTGAATGTCATTACGAACGAATAATTACATCCGTTAGCAAAACAATGCACAGTAAGCTGAAAGAGTCACCAGTGGCGAGCCCACGCACAAACTAGGAACCAACCAACGGATTCCAGTCGAAAGCTGACGAATGTGCTGGTGGGATGTTCATAGTCGTTGGGCCAAGTTACGTCGATAGGGTAGAGCGGTGACCAGTGACATGGAAGAGACTATATCCCTGCCAGCATGCCCACAAGGAGCCCTCATAGGACCCATATTTTCATATAGGACCATATAGATCACATCTAATGCCATTGGATATGCTGGCAGGGCAAAGAGTGAAAATAATTAGATGGCTATTTAAAACTGCAATTAGTTGATTAAAGAATTTTAAACGTTATATTTATCAATAATGCATAATGCAAACAAGAATACAACCGAAATGTATTGGCCCATTTGGCCTGCCGCTTATAGACTAGTTACATGCATAGTTAGTAGTTACTGTGCACTAACAGAAATTCTTCAGTACAAAAAGAAACAAGAGATGTAGACTTGTGGAATGGTTTGGATGATTGTACTGCCTCAGTGGACACACAATCACGGCTTTTAAAAGGAAGCTAGAAAAATTGGGCTATTAAGCAAGTTCCAGATTAAATTGCAGTGGTTTTAACACAGACATAGGCTTCTTCTGAAACATTTATGCTAAGTCATCAATATTTAAAGTATGAAATTCACTAGATGTTGATTCTCTGCATCTTGCACCTGAGAGCAAATTGACATAAATGTGACATTTTCCCCTAATTATTGTCTGAGAAAAACGGACAAAGAGTACATGAAATTTTTTAGTTAAAAATCTTGGGGCCCTTTAGACCTCGGGACCTCTGGACTTTGTCCACCCTCGTTATATGGCTGTTACGCCACTGATTGAACCGGATCCTTAAGCAATTCAGGCAAGAGTTATATCCTTTATACTATCCCCTCTGAGTCTCTGACCATTTCAAAAGCCTCACGGTCATTTCTTCCTTCAACAGTGAGCAGTAGGGTAGGTGGGGGCAAGACGCCCACATTAAGCAGAAAATGCAATAAAACTGTCCTGTTTGACATTTTATTAAAGCTATTGATTAGGAAGTAACAGAAACTATATTTACCACTTGTTATGTATCAATTAATGACAATTATGTTACATTGAAGTAAGAAATTACCAAAAATATGTCACTACCCAAATGGGCGTTTTGCCTCATACTATGGGGTAAAACGCCCATGGGTGGGCGATTTGCCTCCTATCCTCCTGCAAACTTATTTACGTGTTAACTAAAGCAGCTTTGCCCTTAGGGGTGCGTAATATTTAAAGCAGAACTGTACTAAGCAATATCATCATCAGAATCACAATTAGGGCACAGAAAGTGAGCGCCACCCGCAGTACAAGCCTCATATGAGCCCAAAACTTACACATTTGACATTGCAACCATAGTTCTCTCGGCCTACTATAACATTCCCCACACATTACACATGGTTCCTCTTCCTCATCGGTCTATGTACATTAGTTATGCCCGTTTCATCCATATTCCAGATTTGAGATGGAAGAAACTGACGCTTCTGAAGAACCTCTTTGTAGAGCGCAAAGAATTTCTGCACCTGTGGTCTGTTAAGTGCGACACCGCGAGACAAATTCGTTGCCTGTCGACTCCTGATTGACAGATCTGGATATCGGCTAAAGAATCCATGTAACCAGTCTCTTCCCACCTTACCACTTGTCTTGTTAAAGGGGTGTTTCAAATTGTATGACTCCGCTATTTCAAAGGCCAGACGCTTGACGTCGTTCACAGTCAATCCGTACATGGATTGCTCCATCGTCTGGATGTGATCGTGCAATTCCTTCTCCACGTGAGAAGGAAGCGCAGGCAAGTGTCTTCCTAAAGCCACCTTTCCTGGTTGTTGAACTTTGCATACCGTATTCCTTGCTCGTTCTGATTAGTGGTGTTCCGTCATTAACTGCCTTAAGCGCGTCTTCCAGGTTTTTGTTTCCATACCGCCCTCGCTCGGTTTTCTTGACGTAAGTCCGAACCATTCCTAACACAGAAGAAAAGAAAGTAATTGTACCCTATAGGCCTACTGCTTAATAGCCTACTTGCATTGCTTAATTTATGAATCGCCATGGGGTAAAACGCCCAGTAGGCGTTTTACCCCAAACACATGATGGGCGTTTTGCCCCACACAGCATACCTCGATTGTCAAGATCACAACACCAAACCCTTGCATTATCGCTCACAAACAAAGTTCATAATCCACAAAGTACATATAAACCTGCTAAAATGCAAAGGCTCATTATCGGCACGGCGAATCTTGGCACAAATTAGACAATGTGGTTGTAGTGAAATATTATAAGAAAGCAGGTTAAAAGGAAAAAATCGTGATTTCTTACTCACTCGTGAAAGAATCTGCACGCTTTCGAAATAACAATATTCGGTAGGTGGCGTTACCAGTTTCCGCTACAATGCGCTCTGAAATAATAAATGCCTGATGTATATATGACCTATAGGCGTTATGCCTCCAGTGGGCGTCTTGCCCCCACCTACCCTACACACTCCGCATTCCGAACCCAGTGAGCACTACAAACCGGCGAGAGAGATAGTGTATAAATTTTTCTTCGTTTTGTCCCATTCCCTGGGTACCAAGTTTCTACGCGCAATTAAACCAGACGACACATTGTGCCTTCTTACCCTGATTGGCAACATGTCGGCACAGCGAGAACAGCGAAGACAAAAACCGTCAGTAAAATCGGCCACGAACGACGTTCCATCATCTTCGATAAAGCTGCAATACCTGCAGGGAGGCCTACGTAACGATGTAGCTTCCAACTTAAAGTCCGATTTGTAAATAAATATCAAAAGAAAAGCTAAAACATCATCAACACAGACCAACTGCGCGTCTCCAGATGCGTTGTGTTCAGTCACTTCAGTGGTGTTTGACGTCAGAAAAGCTGGTTCGGTTTTTATAGCACTAAGTCGGCCGCCCACACCATAATTATGCATAGCTACATTGAGGCACGAGGAGGCAGTTGCCTCCTGAGCCCTCCTCTTGCCTTTTTGTATACTGGAACTTCGATTGATTAATGACCCCAATGACAAGGATTTTGCCAATGGTCTGTGAAGTTGCCTCCTCTTGAATTTAAGTCTGGCTACGTGCCCGGCCCAAACAACGAAACTCTATAATTTACTGAACCGGACAAAGTTTGCATCGTAACCTGGAACTTTGGATGGGATAAACAACGGCTCACACGTTCAATGTGGGCGTCAGCCTTCACAGTTGGAGCCTCTGCACGGTTACATCTGGCAATATGCCTTGTAGACCTACGACAATCTCCTTCATTCCACTCCAATTTCAGGCCAACAATATTCAGCTAGGCCACCGATCAAGCGCCATCTTGCTGCCGTCCATTCGTGTGTAGGCCCTACTTGTATTGAGTTAACAACAGGCAGGCCTAACGCTGTAGGTGTAGGCAGTGGCGGCTCTGAGGGGCCAGCTAGCTAGTAACCTATGAAGTGGCCCCCCAGTGGCCCCCCCAAATTTTAGTCCAAAATATTATGAAATAGGGTATAATTTAATTTTGATATTTTCAAAGGTATGACTTACTTGCTTAAGCATGATGCATGACGAAATCCGATGTCATTCTATTCGTGGTGTTTTCACAGACACGACCTATTTACTTCCTGAGAGACTTAATTATTTTCTTGTCGTATAAGCTACATTCCTGCTATCCATCATTGACTCCCTATCCGCAAGTATATTGAATACAGGGTAGCTGCCCTGGTATGGCGACATCACCAGCTAAGGCTTCGCCCAATTTACCTCCGAGAGCAATGCTGTCTGACTTCGGGTATCCAAGGACGTCATCCCCAATGCTTTACGGAAAAGTGAGTTCTCTTGGTTTCGTTCGCTCATGCTGCAACTATGAAGAATCGAGCCTTTTCAGTGGTAGGCCCAGTGGTTTGGAACGCCCTTCCTTTAGACCCACGCCTACACACTGAGACTATATCTGAATCCTGCCTCAACAAACTTAAAACTGTACTACCCAAACAGTGTGTTCATAAATGTCCAGGCTCTTTTCGGGCTCTGCTGCAGATAAAAACTCTGGGCATCGTTCTTAAGTGGATCCCACAGCCTGCATTTAGGCAACTTGTCTACATCCAGTTATTATATCATTCCGAACTAAATCGACAATTCTCTGACCATTCGCTTAGCCTACTATTATGATTTGGTATACAATCTTTAACGCCAAAACACAAGTCTTTTCTGATATTAGACATAATCTGCAAAATAATATGTCTGATATTCGTTTCAGAGAGCAGTTTATCAATGCTGTTAGTTGAATGTGTTCGTGCAGAGTCGATTATCATGGGTGCCTTTGTGGAACAGTTTGACTCTAGGCATGACAGTCTTAAAAAAACTTGCACTTAATTAAAAGTGCATGTATTTTTTGTAGTTCATAGGTTTTACTTTTAACAAAGTGAGTCTGTTTCCATTTGTGTCTTAACTTGAGGCTGTTGATTAAACAATTCATGTAGCTCCAATACAGGTCTCTTGTCACCATTCTCACTTTTGACGAAAATAGACTGGCCCCTCCATCTGTTTCCCCGGCCCCTCCGTGGCCCCCCCTGTTGCAAAAGTCTAGAGCCGCCACTGGGTGTAGGCTACATAGAAGAAAAACTAGCTAGTATATTATGAAGTAATAGCACAGTAAGAGTCAAGGAATAAGATATCGGTAGGCCTATAGGCCTACGGATACGACGTTTCGTGAGCCTTTCTATTATTTAACAGAACGGCTTTGAATCGAGAAGCGTCTGCTACATTAGCAAATAGCCTACTTTCGCAGAGGGGAATTTTTGTGAGAAAATCCCGAGCGTCATAGTCTGTTAATCGGTTGTTCTATAGATAGGGATTTGTCAAGACAGATGCGGGATTTGTCCTTTTCGTTCGCAAGTTCCAACCAGGTGAGAGTGGCGCATACATTGTTCTTGCTATGATGGTTTCGCGAGTGATAGCCTACGAGGAAATGATCAATTCGACTAAGTCCAGAGACAACTGCTGCCGCCGCTGCTGTATCACGATCGAATATAAGAAGTAAACGATTAGGGTAGAGTGGGGCAAAACGCCCCCGCGGGGCAAAACGCCCCCTCCCGGCCCTGTCCCCCCTGTGCCATGTAATGAAATTTGTGAATGTTCTGGGGTTGCTTAGTTGTACCCTAATGAGATAATCGTCAGTTATTTATCTTTAGATGGTTTGCTTATTTTTATTTTAGAAAAATTGATTTTTTCGTGTTTCCTTATAAGAGTCAGCCGCCAATTCTGTATCATTAATGGTGCCAAAATGCTAGACATAGCCAATAATACAAATGTAGGTCTAAAGTATACCCTATATCGAATTACTGTGCACAATAAATGAGGCTATAACATATCAATTTTTTATTATATGGGCAATCTCACAAGGTAGCACCAAGCGGGGCAAAACGCCCCCCTGTGGAAAATGCTGACATGGGGCAAAACGCCCCCCTCACCTCAGAGTCACCTGGAGCAAAGCGTATTTTTTTATTTAATTATTATTTATGACATCTTTTTTTTAAATTCTAGAGATCTTTACTTCTTATAGTTATTGTTGCATCAATGCAGTGATTGCAGTTGATTATGTGCATCGACTTTTCAGGTAGCGGGGGTCAGATCACGGGGGGCGTTTTGCCCCAGGTGAGGGGCAAAACGCCCCCTTTGAAGGCTTCTGTATTTTATTATTTTTTAATGTAATCTTTTGGGGAATTTTATCAGACATAATTTTACTTTACTTGGGACATTCAGTACAAGATCTTGCAATAATTTCATGCTTAAAATGCAGTTACTCACGTTGTAATTTAGCAAAAACCGTTAAAGGGGGCGTTTTGCCCCACTCTACCCTATGCATGTAGGGCTGTAGGCCTAAAAAGATCCTAAATTTCTCAGCGCCACACAAAAGTCACGCCAAGGAGCCCATTTTTGCTACAGGTGCTATATCAAATCAGATAGGCCTATAGCATATGGGTCACACATTTCGACATCTCGTGACACATCTCATCAGGTCAAATGTGTGTCCGACTGAGAAATCTCTGACACCTCCGCTGCAACCTTATAACGTCCGCTGGTGAATCCATGCTCGATATAAAACTACCACCACTCAGTGGCGTAAATCATGGGGGGACAGTCCCCAAAGTTTTGACTTAAGCCCTGCTGTCCCCCAAAATCCGTGCCCTCGTAGGTAGTTACTAGGTACTCTGTCCCCCCAAAGTTATGTATAGATTTTCGCCTCTGCCACCACTATCTTCCCATTACCACTATACCACTATAGCTATTTCTACTGTCCACTCTAAGATTCATTAGGACTACTGCAATTCCACTTCCTCAAAAACCTCGAGTCCAGCCAAATTAGTCTCAAATTTTATCAAGCGGATGCAACTCATCCAAAACTCGCGATATATATAGGCCTACTGTCGCCATAACACCCAACCATCACCATACAATTCACATTTTTAAATGACTTTAGGGCCTACTGGTTGATAATCTCGGGGCAGCTCAACTGAAATTTATTTCCGCTAACTTATAATTCTCTACAATACTTAGAAAGTGATTACCTTCGTGGGCTCTTCACCTTCCAGCCACTTCGCTCTAATTGATAATCCGCTTTATTTCACTCTTAATTTCCCCCCAGTCACCTCTCATCTAGTTCTCCAATTGATAGCGGGCTTATTTAGGAGTGGTTTTACGGATTCAACCCCTTCAATAAATAATTGCCGAAATTTTTTAAATAGTTTTTCTACTCTGCGACCATGTCCAATGGAAACCCCCGAAATTGTAAACTCCCCTCCCAATTCTCTCCTGGCTACACTTCTGCAACCGATCCATTTTCCACACTGTTCAAACTCGACTCTGAAACGACCTCCGTTTGAATCTCGCAAATTCTCGGATCCTCCACCAAAATCGCCGCTCACCCACCATCATCTGCCAAATGCTTAGAACTCCGGTTATCACTTCTCAGACTTTCCACTCCAAACAAGTCTCACCTCTTCAAGAATTCCTACCCTGATAGGCCTACTGTGTAAGGGAAAAACATTTGTAACATGGCTTCTGTTTGCAAATATCCAGCTCATAAAATGTGCTCCAGGAAGCAACTGCATTGCATCACTACAATAAGTTTATTATTTATTACTCGGAGGTGTATAATAAAGCTGAAGATAGGACAACGTATGAAAATTATTATCATTATCGCATAGTATTAGGCTACTGTTGGTTATAACTCATCATTATGTTAGATCCAAAGGAAAAATTGCCATGGTTTAAACTTACTATAATAGTAAAAATGCTGTTACATATTATTATTTGAATTATTGCTACTACTATTACTGTTATTACGATTACTATGAAACTAACTGGTTCTTTCACAGCATTGTGAACAAAACAGTTAAGATGCTCATCAACAACAATCCACCGTCAAACTAGTAAAAATTACAACTCATGCAGCAAAGCAAAGGTTCTTCGAGAAATGTTTCAAATTGCTTGCTAACTAGAATAATATCAACACAGGGAATTACTCTCCCTACTGCATTAGATTTAGCCATTTGTATTCCATCATTCAGTCCAGTGAATTATGTAATATCCTCTTACCCAATGTAATAAACATGGATCGGCATACGCTAAAATTTACACAAGTTACACAATGTTACATATGTTCACCCAACCAATTAGTAAAAAAATTCGTCGAGAATCGAGTTGGCTCTACGGACAGATGGTCGTATTCCTAGCCGCGGTTATCAAATCGATTCTGGATCTTTCCACAACTCCAGCATTGGTATCGACCTTCAGTGAAGCATGTTTCTTGCTCTTGTTAATTGACTTTGGCAGCATTAACACCACTTGTGCACCTGCGTCAAGAAAAGAATTCAGAACACAAGAACACAGTGATAACATGAGGTTACAACTTCTATAGCGCTGATGTATAATGCACAAGGCAAACACTCTAATTAGTCAATTATATTGCCCTGGTGTCTAAAGCACAATTCATTAAAAGATGGCGCACCGAAAAAATGCCACAAACATGATAACTACATGGTTATTATATTAATTACAATGAAATATTTTTCACCTACAGTAGAAAGTATCCATATGGACAAAGAAAAGAGTTCATAAAGCATTGGTTTTGCATGGCCAATCCTTCATGGTCTTCAACTCCGGAAGGCGCATTGCAAGATAATTTCAGGCAAGTGTCAACTGGCCATGGAAAATGCATTGCAAAAAGAAATGAGATCTCTAATTCTACTAATACTTTTATATTTTCAATATCTTTGATCATAGGAGAGTTTAGAAACAGGGCCAAAGCAAGCAATAAAGCACTGCCTAAAGCGCCATATCATGAGGGATCAGCAGTCTCTTTATAGTCTCCAGAAAAAAATACATAAAAGAAGAACGGGTATAGATATTCCTACGTTACTAAATGTTCATGAAAAAAATTAAATCCAACAAAATATAGAAATGCGAAATACATTTCTTATTCATTGAATGACCCGTCGAGTAATGACGAACTGGTCCTTTTCACAAAACTATAGCATGCTTTAAGCAGAGGAGAACATTAAATTCACAGCTATGTTTCACTATACGAATGAAAAGTTCAACCAGGGCGCTAAATAAATTGCCAGCTACATCATACATAAGTTTAACCATTTCCACATAAAATCTGTATTTCACAAACCTTTTTTAAGCACGGCACATTTACTGACACAGTTGTGTGCCAAACGGTAGCTGACGGTCTTGTTAATGTCAACATTTGAATGCATCGCTTTCAACACATTCAAACTTGTCTGATTGACTACCACCGCTGCATATGCTGTAAATACATTGAAAAAATACAAAAACATTCAAATGTAAATACTAGCGCTCAATCAGCAGAGCAAGATGAATTATACTCAATAACTTTCCATCAGACAATCCAGGAATTTACAGTTAGATTTGATCCATACTACAATGGCTCAGCTCATACCTGTTAAGGGGTATAGAAAAGCCTACTTTAAATAACACTCGTGAAGTCAAAAATATGCTCATACTGCCACATCAGCCACTTAATCATCACAACCTCTCATGAGTAATAGCTATCACAATCTCTCCAATTCAGGTTATAAGGAGAACAGAAAACAACATGTGTTAAAGGAAATTTCATTACAGGCCTCTTTGTCGACCTTGATCTATGGCGACTTGCCTTCAGCAAGGGGGCGGGAGATTTTGATCACGCAAGCTCACGCTTCTATTAGACAGCGTTGGGCCTTCTTGATTGTGGGGCACTCCATCTGGAATGGCCTCCCACTAGACCTGTGCTTTCTGCCTCAGTTAAACTCGCCTGAATTTCAAATGTCCCTCAAATCACAGTTCCTTAGCTGTGGCTGGGCTGGAAACGTCTCTGAGTAGGTCTCTTGACGAGGCGCAGTATAAATTATCAGAATAAATGAATGAATCCTCTCATCACCTTCCATCTCATCTACTGACCGTGAGGTGTGCTGCAGAATTTTCTTGTTACTTCAGTCGAGTTTTTCCATTCACATATTGGACATTTTGAATGTGTAGGCCTCTAAAAAAACAGCCACGTTATGCCATTCCTTTACTTTAAAAAGCACTATTTATAGAGCACAAATAACTGAAAATTGTCCACTTAACAGTTCTCATATATCACATACATAGGTATCAATATTTTGGAGAAATCCAAACTGAACATGTTTTGCAAAAATGCCACACACAAAAACACATACATATATATGTTTTATATAAAATATTAAACTATATATACAGGATATAAACTTTAATACAGGACTTAAAGACACATTTTAGCATACTATCTAATTTTACAGCTCTTTGAACTCCCATTAAATAGAAACATTTCAATCACTGGTATTTGTTAGTTTCTGCCTGTTATTAATTTATTTTAATAGAATTCTGCTTGGCAAACTTCAACAATGTTGTAACCCTTGAAACCACTTTTAAACAAAATTTAAAAAGTGCAAATCTTAACATAATGTTTTACCTTAGTTGCAGAAGTCTTGTCTTTCAATGCCCCAATCCTTGGAGGTTTTACTTTTGGTACTCTCATTTGGGTGATGTTGTGCGATTCTAAGTGTTCATTTCCTTCTTCCTTAATCTCTTCTTTTGTTCCACATGTAGTTGTTATGGAATAATCATCATATGCAGATAAACCTAAGCAATGAAATTAGAAATATACAATAAGCTGAATGAAGCACACAACAAGACGCAGTAACGCTCAAACAACTCATCATCCACTGACATCTGTATGTAGGCCTACCATCTCTAAAGACCTCCATCTCACAACCTCCTTTGTCAATTCAATCTGAGGAATTTATACTGTAATGTAATGTAAATCTTCGAAAATTTCTCAGCGCCCACAAAAGCCACATCAGGAAGATCAGTTTATACACCTGCGCTATATCAAATCGAGCCCGCAATATCCAGGCTTCTCTGTTCGTTCCAGTGCCAGGCCAGATTACAAAGAGGTCAAGTAAAGGAGACAGCGTGGTGTACGGTGGCAATCGGTGATAATGGTGGTCGTGTGGTGGCGCAGAAGTAGAATTAGGATAGGATAGCTTGAAGAGTTCGGTTTTCAGTCTTGAGTGCAAACTCGAGTGCAAGCGGAGGAGAGGTCAAATTACTTGGTAACAATATGGCGAAGGTCTTTTGGGCGTCCGTTCCATAGAGCTGGTGCAGCGTATACTAAGGAGCAGTTGCAGAATTTCAGAGAGGAGGAGACCGGAGGCTGAGATAGCGAAAGATATGATGATGAGCGAGTAGAACCGAGCGGTTGGATGATGAATAGCTTGAGAGGTTTGAAGGGCATTGCATGTAAGAGATACAATTATTTTGTAATGGATACACTCAGGGACTTCTCACCAATGAAGCAAGGGGACAGACTATAGTAATGTAATTTACGTTGAAAACTTTAGCTATGCGTCGCCACACCAGAATTAAATCCATTTATGCCTTGTGGTAGGCAGCAAGTGAAATGACAAGACTGGACGACATAGGCAGCCAGGAACTCAGACAAACTGACAAATCCATGCCAACAATGCAATAATCCCTATTGTGGTTTTGGTTGGGTGGTTGCACCACGTTTTGTGTGCTGCAAGAATCAGTGAATTTTCTGACTTCGATCATTACTTTGCAAACATGAATGATTGTTTCCTACAAATATACTTCACTTGACGTTATTTCCTGGCTACTGAAAGGGACAAGTAGTGTTAAACAATTCAATGATGAAAGTACAGAGAATGATTCTTGTCCTTCAAGAAACGAAATGTCAGATAACACTGATGCTCACAGAGCTGGAAAGGTTTGTTCTCAAGTGCTAAGCATAAAGTCAGAGCTATATGCAATCATATATTATATATATGTAGAATTATCTACCCACATATTATATACATATATATATATATGTTACAGTGAATGTGTATTATCAGGGAATGTGTATATACCCTGAAATTTTTAGGTTATATGTATATTCCCTGATTCACTCGGGGAATGTATACATTCCCTGAAAAAACCAGGGTATATACATATACCCTGAAATTTTCGAGTGATTTCTATACACTTACCCTGAAAAGCTTTACAATAACACATTAAGCCAGATTTCTATACACATACCCTGAAAATTTCAGTAACATCTACTGTTACATTTCACAAGAACTTTGAAGCATGTACATCTGTTTGTTTTATGTATTGGCTGTCAAGTACGCCAACATAACGAGTGATGACGGACTATGGCTCACGTGGACAAGTGGACCTGATTGACATGCAGTCCATGCCTAGTGGACATCACAAATGGATCATGGTATACCAAAATCATCTGACCAAATACTGTGCTCTTCGTCCGGTGTCTACAAAGCTCGCGGCTGAGGTTGCCTATCAACTCAGTGTAATGATCTATAAAATCCTTACTAGAGGCTATTTTTAGAATTGCTTGTGTCTGTCCCCTGAGACCTCTAGCGGTAGAAAAGCGGCGAGCCGATGAAACGATGGTGTCGTGCTTGGCCTCGGTAGTTTCGCCGTTGATAGCATTATTATTGGGATTTTCCTTCAGCCTCTGATCACGCGCTAGTCACGCCTGGTACAGCAGCAGAACCACTGACTCATCCCCTACGTCATCGGTTTTCTGTCTTATTTCGTGTCCATATAAGGCTAGCATTTGAGCTGGACTGCTGATTGGTTGAAGAGTCTGATTAGAGAACCTGCCACTAGTAAAATTTGTCACTTGCTGTCGAGACGTCCTAGAGGTTAGACCTGTATCGAAGGATTACCTAGGAGTCGAGCCAAGTCGTCCGAGATATCATTTCTTTTTGAGTCCCTGTTTTCGAAGTAGACTAGATAAGGAATTGAGAAACACTTGCGTTAGTCTCTTCCTAAGAGTTAAATAGTGCGCTATAGAAGTTTAAAGTAGAAACGAGTACGTTTGGAATAATATTGTCGATTGTCTGGATTATCTCTCTGTCGTCGTCTCCGCTTATTCGCTGGATTATCTTCCGTCTTCGTAAACCATAATTGCACTTGGATTATTAAACATGTCCTTTGTTCCAAAGATGGGTAAATAATCATCTTTCTTTACTTTGAATTGATTGTAATTGCAAGTCACTGCCAGTAGAAACTGCATAGGATTAAGTTAAATGTTTTACTTGAATTGTTGTATATAATTGAGACTGTTGTTGCATAAACTTTAATAATAATTTCTAACTATGTCTCGTGAATCATTGCATTCTTTGGAAGTAAGTGAGCAAGGTGAAGTCAGGCCTCTTTCACCAGAGTTGATTCGAGCCTCTATTCTTGAACGTTTGTTGGAAGGTATAGAAAAGGTGACTGCTGGACAAAATGATTTAGCTGCTGGACAAAATGATTTAGCTGCTGGACAAAATAATTTAACTGATGGACAAAATAAACTAACTGACCGACTAACTGACGTCACTGATGGACAAGACAAGATGGACAGGAGACTTACGGACCTGTTCGAAGGACAGTCTGAATTGTCCAGAAACCAGTCTGAATTGTCTAGATCCCACTTTGAATTGTCTAGAATCCAATCTGAAATGTCTAAAGCTCAATCTGAATTGGCTGGAGACCAGAGAAGTCTGTTGGATAGAATAGAATTCCTAGAAGCAGATAGAAAAGTAAGTAAGGAAGTGAGTACCACTACGAACCCTGACTTTTCGGCACCTCAACCGAAAGTTGCCGAACTCCCTTCCGCCGCAGCCTTACCCTTGGAAACCTTCGTCAAGAAACCCATAATCGCAGAATCGGATGGATTTGAACCCGAAACTCTAGGCCCACGCAGGAGCACTAGATTAAAGGATCGGCCACAGCCTGATTACCGTTTCCCTGTGAAACCTGGATTTAGAAAGGAAACTGGTGCTAGACCTAAGGACTACTCTACATTATCGGACATCAACAGAACTCAAATCTCACTTCAAAACGTTACCACTCCTTTACATAAACCGCCTGTAGTAGCGCACAGTCGGGGAGGAGATGGCGGACATCACATTGGCGGCGCTGGATGGAATATGTTTGATGTTCGATCTGTAGATGTAGATTCAGATGATGGAGAAGTCAGTGAAGCTAGATTTCTAAGCGAAACTGACATACAGAGATCTAAATTAAGATTTGAACGAGATGTAGATGTAGAATCTTTGCATGGCTCTGTACATCATGAAATTGATAATCTAGAACAAGATAAATTGAGAATAATGAATAACAATGGCAGGGAAATGCAATTACAAAGGGATTTTGGGGTTGAAAATTTGGAAAATGATAAATTTGTCGGAGGAATGGATTCCCAATCATTCGGTAGAGGGCTCCAAAATCAAACCAATTTGAGTGATGCTAATCGACCTAATGCATCGCCTTTGCCTCATTCTGCCTCTGAATCTCGACGTCAAACCGGGATTACTGAATCAAATTTGGATTACGAATCGAGAATACAATTTCGTCGACCCACTTCTGTCCCACTCGACGCTCAATCGCTCAGAAATCCTTTCGAATCGGAAATTTCGTCGCAAAGGATTATACCTGATCGTGATCTCCTACGAATGTCACATGCCTCCGTCATTCATTCACATGCCTCCGCCTCCGTCCTTAATCCTCACGTCTCTGAAGAAGCGATTCGAAGACAACCAATTTCGCATTCCTTCGCTCAAACGGATAATTTCTTAACCAGCCTGCCTCTTAATCGATACGAAGCACCGCCGAGGATCGACAGGATGATGTTACCTTCGCACGCATCCAATTTTCCTGATCCATACAGAATTCCAGAAACTTATCCTTCATTTGCTAGATGGCCTACCTATGCCTATGATTTCAACCAGAGAACATGCTTAGGAGCTCAGCCATATGGATTTGAAAGAAAACTTGAACCTTGGAGTTTACCCTCTGAGCCAACCGGAATAATTCGAAGCGAAGAAATGACAATAAACGAGCAGAAATCGTCGTCCATTGAAACTAAGGCCTACACTTCTCCTCCACAGCAACCAAAAATTTCAGTGGCAACTCAGACGAATATACCCACAACTGCAACTGCTGCCACGGCTGAAATTAATCTCGCACCTGATCCGCCTATACCTCCACCTGTGTCTACGAAGAATTCGGATACGAAAACTACATCTTTTCCTCTCACCTCCTCATCGTCGTCAACTTCTTCACCTGAGAAATCAAGGAGCACAATCAAGCTGGAAAAATTCAGTGGAAAAGAACAATTGGAGCCATTTATTCGGAAATTTAAAATAGCCAGCCGACATAACCTATGGACAGAATCAGATAAATTGAATCATCTATTTTGTTCTTTGTCTGGGCAAGCCGAACAAATTTTATGGGACAGAGATGCTGAATTGTTCACCACCGCTGATGAATTGATTGAAAGACTGAGATCTCGCTTTGGAAATACTGAACAAACCGCATTGTTTCAAACTCAACTGGAAAATCGCAGACAAAAAGAATCGGAGGATATGGGAACAGTGGCTCAGGATATTAGACGCCTTGTTTCTTTAGCCTATCCAGGTCCATCCTCAATTCACCTGGAAACATTAGCAACACGTGCCTTCTTGAACGCTCTTTATGATCAATCTTTAGCCTTACGTGTCCGTGAATTGGAGCCTTCTTCTTTGGACAGTGCCTTTAAACTCGCAACTCGTTTGGAAGCCTACAGGAAAGCAGCGCTAGATAAACCTGGAAATATGAATCGTCATCCCGCAAGAACACAGATGATCAAAGAACAGGATTCAAACTTGAAGGACTTTATACAACGATTGGATCGCCTGGAGAAAGCCGAGAAAGCACGGATACCGCCGCTGATACCAGGTATTCCTCCCTATTATCCTCCTGTCTGTCCTCCCTACCCTCCTCCTCCTCCTCCTCCTCAATGGAATGGAAACCAAAGAAATTGGAATGAGAATAGAGGAAGACAAAGGACTCAACCTGCTTTTAACCAGAGACGCCGATGCTTCATTTGTTCCTCTGGAACTCATCTCCAGAAGGATTGTCCACACCGAGAAACGCCACGTGATGACGCGATGCCAAACCAGAATGCAAACGAACCTGTGACGTCATACCACATTTTAGGAAGTGACAATGCATATCTCCCGATTTCGATTTATGGTCGCAAGGTGCTGGCTTTACTTGATTCAGGTTCGCAATTATCCTTGATCCCATATAAGATGATTTGTCCGACAGATCTGAAACCGTCAAAACAAATTGTCATAGCAGCAAACGGATCCAAAATTTCGATAGAGGGCGAGGTTTTGCTTCCATGTAAACTCGGAGACTTTGAATTCGAAGTAAGATGCCTGGTGTCTAAACAATTGGATGACTTTATTCTGGGATTATCCTGGTTGAAAGGAGTAGGAGCTACTTGGGACTTTGGAGCAAGACAGATTTGGATCAAGGATAAACCGTACCCAGTTGATAGACTGCCGCCTCCAACAAGCTGTCGAAGGATCTCCATCTCACGTGACAAAGAAATTCCTTCATCCTCTGGATATAAAAAACTCTACGCCGCCTACCAGACAACCCATTCCTCTTTCGTCAATCTCGCCTCCCGCCATTAATGAAGCCGTTGGTGACTGTCCAACATATCCCCACGTCATTCTACGTCTGCTGTTTAACTTGTGTCTGCTGTTTAATATGTGTCTACTGAGTGATTTGTTTTAATTGTTATGCTTAGAGAGTGACCTCTAATGACCTTGATTTGGATTTGAACCTGGCTCTGGTAACGGATAATGAAACTGTTGACCAGCCACAACTGATAGATCGTCCCAGACGTGTTATTCGTCCACCTGTAAGATTTGGTTTTGATGACTAGTAATTCATTGCTATAGTATTGTCTGTTTTATTGTGTTAGTTGGAGAATTGTCGAGACTTTATTCCTTAAATTTTGATTGTAGTTTTGCATTGTATTGCATAATGCTGCATTGAGTATTGCTAGAGACTTGTTAGATTAGTAGTGTATATTGTTTGATGCTGTGTATGTTAGCTAGCCATTTGCCATGTTAAGATGTTGAGATATTTGTGTATTAGGACTTAGAGATTTCCCAGATGTATAGGAACTGGCTGAAGGTTCTTACTTACAGAAAATTCTGCCGAACCTAGTCGACATAATTTTCTTCCCCTGGCCGGTGAGAGTGTAATGATCTATAAAATCCTTACTAGAGGCTATTTTTAGAATTGCTTGTGTCTGTCCCCTGAGACCTCTAGCGGTAGAAAAGCGGCGAGCCGATGAAACGATGGTGTCGTGCTTGGCCTCGGTAGATTCGCCGTTGATAGCATTATTATTGGGATTTTCCTTCAGCCTCTGATCACGCGCTAGTCACGCCTGGTACAGCAGCAGAACCACTGACTCATCCCCTACGTCATCGGTTTTCTGTCTTATTTCGTGTCCATATAAGGCTAGCATTTGAGCTGGACTGCTGATTGGTTGAAGAGTCTGATTAGAGAACCTGCCACTAGTAAAATTTGTCACTTGCTGCCGAGACGTCCTAGAGGTTAGACCTGTATCGAAGGATTACCTAGGAGTCGAGCCAAGTCGTCCGAGATATCATTTCTTTTTGAGTCCCTGTTTTCGAAGTAGACTAGATAAGGAATTGAGAAACACTTGCGTTAGTCTCTTCCTAAGAGTTAAATAGTGCGCTATAGAAGTTTAAAGTAGAAACGAGTACGTTTGGAATAATATTGTCGATTGTCTGGATTATCTCTCTGTCGTCGTCTCCGCTTATTCGCTGGATTATCTTCCGTCTTCGTAAACCATAATTGCACTTGGATTATTAAACATGTCCTTTGTTCCAAAGATGGGTAAATAATCATCTTTCTTTACTTTGAATTGATTGTAATTGCAAGTCACTGCCAGTAGAAACTGCATAGGATTAAGTTAAATGTTTTACTTGAATTGTTGTATATAATTGAGACTGTTGTTGCATAAACTTTAATAATAATTTCTAACTATGTCTCGTGAATCATTGCATTCTTTGGAAGTAAGTGAGCAAGGTGAAGTCAGGCCTCTTTCACCAGAGTTGATTCGAGCCTCTATTCTTGAACGTTTGTTGGAAGGTATAGAAAAGGTGACTGCTGGACAAAATGATTTAGCTGCTGGACAAAATGATTTAGCTGCTGGACAAAATAATTTAACTGATGGACAAAATAAACTAACTGACCGACTAACTGACGTCACTGATGGACAAGACAAGATGGACAGGAGACTTACGGACCTGTTCGAAGGACAGTCTGAATTGTCCAGAAACCAGTCTGAATTGTCTAGATCCCACTTTGAATTGTCTAGAATCCAATCTGAAATGTCTAAAGCTCAATCTGAATTGGCTGGAGACCAGAGAAGTCTGTTGGATAGAATAGAATTCCTAGAAGCAGATAGAAAAGTAAGTAAGGAAGTGAGTACCACTACGAACCCTGACTTTTCGGCACCTCAACCGAAAGTTGCCGAACTCCCTTCCGCCGCAGCCTTACCCTTGGAAACCTTCGTCAAGAAACCCATAATCGCAGAATCGGATGGATTTGAACCCGAAACTCTAGGCCCACGCAGGAGCACTAGATTAAAGGATCGGCCACAGCCTGATTACCGTTTCCCTGTGAAACCTGGATTTAGAAAGGAAACTGGTGCTAGACCTAAGGACTACTCTACATTATCGGACATCAACAGAACTCAAATCTCACTTCAAAACGTTACCACTCCTTTACATAAACCGCCTGTAGTAGCGCACAGTCGGGGAGGAGATGGCGGACATCACATCAGTAGTTGACATCATGCAGATTATACTTCGACCGTATAGACAACTCTCCAGCGTCAGGTGAAGTGGCAACAGAACCAAATCAGAAACAAATATAAACTCAGAGAAAACGAGCTTCTGCTGGATGCTGACGTCTCCAAAGATGAAGAAATTGCTCTGTGAACCGCGGTTAAGATGTGGCGGTTAAGGTAATCTGCCGGTTTGGCAGATGCCTATCACACAGTGTGAAATGTAACAGTAAATGTTACACATACCCTGACATTTTCAGGGTATGTGTATAGATATGTGAAATGTAACAGTAGATGTTACACATACCCTGAAATTTTCAGGGTATGTGTATAGAAATCTGGCTTAATGTGTTATTGTAGTCAGGGTAAGTGTATAGAAATCACTCGAAAATTTCAGGGTATATGTATATACCCTGGTTTTTTCAGGGAATGTATACATTCCCCGAGTGAATCAGGGAATATACATATAACCTAAAAATTTCAGGGTATATACACATTCCCTGATAATACACATTCACTATAACATATATATATATTTTGGCAATCCTCCGAAGTCCGGTCCCAAATTATTTCGCCGTACATGACGTTGGTAAGTAAGCACTCTACCGATGTCCATCATAACTGTCATCAATCCCGTTTCCATTTCATGCAGAATTATTTTTAATCAATCCAGCTTCCATTTAATGAAAAAATGACCCAACTTCTATTTAACCAGAAAAATATTTTTCATCAATGGAACTTTTATTTAAGTAAAGAACTTTTCTCATGGGTCCAGCTTCGACTTACGGAAACAATTATTTTCAACATTCCAGCTTCTATTGCATCAAAAACTTAGTTTCATCGATCCAGCTTCTATTTACGGTAAAAAAATATTTCCATCAATCCAACTTCTATTTAAAGATAGAAATGGTTTCATCAATCCCACTTCCAGTTAGCGAAACAATTTTTTCCTCAATCCAGCTTCCATTTTAATTTTACGATATAAAATAATTTAGCAACCTAAACTACGGGTTTACCATAAACGGTTTGTAAAGTGACGGTGAGAAAAATGCTGTGAAATAATTTGGGACCGGACTTCGGAGGATTGCCTATAATATTTATATATATACAGGGTGGGCCAGCATAAATTCACCGACTTTGCATGCATATAACTCCGCCAATTTTTATAAGTTATTTATGCTTGATACGTGAAATTAAAGATATTTCACTCTAGTATTAGCCTTGAAAAAGTCGAACTGGTACTATTTCAAATTTTAAGGAAATCTTTGGAACAGCGCTAGGTACACATATTTTGTTGTTATTTGTGACGAAATATGGTGCCGTTGACAGACGATGATCAAGTTTTGATCTGAATTTTGCTAACTGATAAGGGATTTGATGCGTTTCAAATTATTAAAGAGTTTCCTAACAGAGGATAAAAATAAAAATACGTTGAATCGTCTGATACCGAAAATTGATGAAACAGGAACTTCGCGTCGTAAACCACGCGAATCGGTACGCACAGCGCGCACACCCGCTAACATTGCTCGTGTCCCTGTTGCAGCACGTGGTAGACATATTGAATATTCATTTGACTAGAAAGGATTGCAACAGACTATCTCCTAATTAATAATTAATTTGCTGTGCTGCACAAATTTCTGGCTATATGGTTTATTTTTTGTGTGCAGTTACTGTAAAAATTGTCATGAATTATTTTATTAGCTAGTTACTGCAAAAACGATGATTGTTGTTATGTCACGATCTACATCATGTAGGGTAAAGCTACAATAACAAATGTGTTTGAATTTTAATACTAGAATGAAATATCTTTAATTTCACGCATTAAGTATAAATAACTTACGAAATTTGGCGAAGTTATAAATTACGGTGCAATATTACAGAGATGTTCTACTAAAACAGGGCCTTTTACCAGACATTCGTGACATTACCGATGAGTATTTCATCTTCCAGCAGGATAGCGCTCCCTGCGCACAGATCACGGGACACTGTTGCGTTACTGAAACTGAAACACCTGATTTCATCCCGCCTACTTTGTGACCAGCCAACTGCCCAACAGCCCTGATTTAAATCCAGTGTACTATAAGATATGGAGTGTCATGCAAGAGAAGGTCTACAGATCTCGAATATGTGATGTCAGTGAGTTGCGAAGTCGAATTGTGGAGGCATGGGACCAAAATGGATCAGCGCATTATTGATGAATCAGTCAAACAGTGTCGTACTCGTCTTCGCGCATGCGTAGCTTCCAAAGGGGGTCAATTTGAACATAAACTTTAACTTTCCTAATGTTTAGAAATAACTCCTCTGTCTTCCTTTAAAATTTCTTTCACATAGCATGACATTTGACGGAGTTACAGTGAAATATGCAGGGGGACGTTTTTAATGAATCACCGTGTATATAGGGTGCGCTATTTTAAACTGTGCATCTTATCATTAAAAAAAGGTCATAGCTTCGTCGCTTATAATCTATTTGCGTTAGTCCTTGATCATGACCTAGTCCAATGTCATTCAGTTTATGTCTTCTATATGATTCACGTGTAATTGTAGTAGTTTTTTTTAAATCTCTCTCCGCGTCCACTAATTGAATTGAGCAACTGGGCAATCTTATCACACATCGACGAAAGTGAACGTTGAACAACAGGTAATTGACAGACGCCCCACCTGGCTAGTGCCAAGGTCAATACCACTTGCTCGTTTGCGTGTTAAAGGCGATCAGGCTGGATTTCAGAAAGAGAAGATAAGACTTTTCTTTTCCAGTTATCGCTCTGTTACGTCATATCGCGTCGACCTTGTGCCTCCTTCCATGTCACATACTTCGTCGGGGCATTGTCGAGCCATCCATTGAGCTCTTCCTCACTACAAATCTCGTGGCTCGTGTCATACTCGCTGTACGATGAGGCAACTTTCTCGCAGCGTCACCATGATTCCGTCTTCAGATCGTTCATAATGGCGTGTTGACAAAACATTTGACTGCATAATATTATGCTATGATAGCAGCGTGCGTGGCTGTCTGTCTACGAGACTTGACGCCGCCGAGCTTTCATTGACTCTGTGGTAACTCTTCAGAGAGGCAAGCCTACGTGAGACATCATTCTGTGCACGTGACAGTTTTCAGTCATGCGTCATTCCCCGTGCTGAACTAATTAACAGAGCGGTGTCTTTTAATCGACGTCCGCTCATAGCAGCCACGACTTCGTTGACGCAGTGATATTCGTCAGCGCCAAACGCCTGTCTCACACGTCACTTCGATCAAAGTATTCCGAGACTTACGAGAAGACCTCGATCTCTTTCATTATACGTTACTTCGCCGACAGGACATTATAGCCTGTATAGTTATTATACGAAGTTACGTCATATCAGCGATTCATCATTTCCAGTCTCAGTCCACGTTAGCCACGGGATCGCCATCTTCAACGTCTACAATCTCCCATTAAAGCGATGCCTCGACGTTCTTCCATTTCGCCTTCGTCCCACCTTCACTCCCTGTCATCGCTTCGCCTCTTGACAGCCGTGCTCAGTAGGCCTACTGCTTTCCTGCGGAGAAGAGTTTAGTTATAACATTGTAAACGCAACGACCTATGTAATTATGTATATGTGTAGGCCTATATTACGATTTAACCTCGAACTCTTTTTCTAGAGCTGTTGTTTACGTTACCGCATCGTTTAAAAAGTGTTTTATACCAGCATTTCTAGTTGGTTAACAAATGTTACAAACGTTTATTACGATGCGAGCTGCTTTGTCATAGATGGTAATCTATTATATTTTTATTTTTCTTCATTAATTTTTTTAAAATATTATTTTATATGTAGGCCTAGAGTGTTGCACACTTTAAAATTTTGTGTCTAGACACATGTTTCTGTCACTGGACTTATTTTGTGAGAATTGGCCAAATATCTACAAAATATTATCATCACTAGTTGCTGACTGAATAATTTGTCTGGCAAAATTTATCTACATTGGGTTTTCATTAGCTTGGAATGGTAACTTAGAGTTTAATCATAAGCTCTTTCATATTGATTACAATTTTTATCATTGCTCTACGTCGATATTTATATCAGGAGCATCATAAATCGCATTGTTCGTAGACTAAATGTGTTATTAGCAGCTTATCAGCTCACGATTTTAATGTTTTTGGTGCTGTTTTGATGATTGTTATGCCTGATCAACTATCAGAAGTTTATTGACTATTAGTCAAAACAGTTTGAATTACTGTTCGTTTTAAAGGTTTTTCTTGACTAGGCCTATCAGTCAAAGATGATTGTGTTGTAGGCCTATAGGCCCTAGTAATTTTCATTTTTGACTATCAGTCATTATGTTTTATGACAATCTGTCATAGTGTGTCAGTATTACGTCTAACATAGCGGATTAACATATAGTACCGCAGATTTTTATTACAGTCTTAACATTGACTAATTATATACGCATTAGCAGCATGCATATTCTATTTTATAACGTTCGATCAACGAATCAATACGTTTGACTATTTTCATTTATTCTAGTTTAAAGGGCTTACGTCCCTAGTTCGAGTATCGAACATATTTAGTTAACATTATTCGATTTCAATTGTTCAACGAACATTTGTCTATATTATCATTAGCATATTACAGATCATTCTTCAAGGTCGTTTAGCTCATCGAGCTTAGTTTTGGAAAGTTATCAAACTTTTTATTGTGTGGATTATTGTCCATGGGTCGCACTTATCAAGTGGCGCTGTGAAAGGAAGTAATTTTTACGGGGCTGAGTGTTTCTACAATAAGTGTCCATTTTGCTGTCCGCGGTATTTAAAATATTTTTTAAAGCTTCTGTGACAACATATGAAAATCCGTAACGTAGGTTTGTTTCAGACAACCCATATAAAACTAAAAGAATTTTAAAATTGGCACGATCATAAATTATTCAGGTGGTTTTATTACCTCACAGTCGAAGCATTTCAACAGAAACTGTATTGTCCCAGATGTGTACCGAAGTCGGGAAAACCTGTTTATTTCCAATTGTGCATATAGCCGAACCGATAATTTACTATTCATTTTCAGTAACATATTGTTTACAAGATAAACCATGCTTAATATATTGAGTTTGAGTTTCTTTGAGTGAACAATTAATTTTTAATGGAGCAAATTCCAGTGTCCTACATCCAAATGTCAACTCCATGACGGCTACAAAACTCGTGTCTAACTTGTAACGGCTAGTGTTTTTTACGGTGTTTAGCAGTTGATATTTGTCATTTGTCGTTGCCAATGCTGCTGGTAAACATGAGAAGTTTATCTTGCGTTTAATTTTTTAAACAACGAAAAG
The DNA here is from genome assembly GCA_020284085.1 of Aporrectodea caliginosa. Taxonomy (NCBI): domain Eukaryota; kingdom Metazoa; phylum Annelida; class Clitellata; order Crassiclitellata; family Lumbricidae; genus Aporrectodea; species Aporrectodea caliginosa. The sequence continues at coordinate 583,678 of JACEVL010000189.1, forward strand.
TTTACAATATTGTTGCACTGCGTATGTTTAATTGATGTCAACTCCGTGACGCAAATATTCAAGCATATATAAATAAAACTTTAAATGTAATGTGTCCTTTATGGATGTGATAGAGTCCTGTCTTTGTTGCAAACATCATTTGAAATTATTTTGTTTCGCGTGTGCCGGTTTTTGCCGAAAACTAAACGAATTGTCAACTCCGTGACGGTCAACTCCGTGACGCGCGCCCACGTCATGCAGTCGACAGATTGTCACAGAATCCACATTTTCAAAAATCTAGCAGCATTTAAATGGTATATATTTAGTGCCCTAACAAACATATGATATCTGTATTGTAGTCGTCATTTCATCATCCTTATAAGCATCGATATACAATGAGTTCAACTTTGATAATGATTATGTTTCTGGTACTGATCTCATTCATTTCTTCGTGTGTTTTATGCTCCCTCATTACTTCTCCCGTTTAGGGCCATTTTGCTGTTTTTTGTTTTGCAATTATGCCTCCATTGCCAGTAGGCTGCGAAAGTGTACCTTCAGCTGACAGTGACTGATTATATATTTCTCATTGTTGCCTGAAGACTCTTAAAATGTGAAAGTCAACTGTGTGACGCGAACACCGTGACGCGTGTCAACTCCATGATAAATTTTGCAAAAACACATTTTCTCAATTTTTAACAGAAATATTGAATTTTGTGCATTGCTGCCTATCACACATCTTGATATTACTTATATTAATAGATTAGCACTTTGAAATGTAAATAAAATCGTTATTGATTTTTTTCTTTAAAATCCGAGGCAAAAGTGCCACATATTGTAGAAACCCTCGGCTATCAGTCCTTGATCGTAGTGATGTTATACACGCTGTGTTAGCGTGTTAGTGAGGAAACGTATTTCTTGTTTGTTTAGGAGGAGAATTTCGCTTGAATATCTACTGACCATCGTGTCTCAGTGCACAGATACTTAGCACTGCCGGTTTTTTTTAATGTTTAGTATTTTGGGATATTGTGGCTTAGTGGGTAGGTTATGATCGAACCAGTTCATACTTATCTATCGCCATAGTATAGCGACCCTACTAAGCAAGTTGCTCACCCACACTTGTTTGTGAAGAGGAAGTGGAAAACCCTTCACTCATTCCATGTCCGTTTGGTGTAAAAGCCTCGACCTGTTTTAACGCAGATTTTATATCATCATCATCATAATTTTTTTTAAATATCGTATAGGCCTAGTTACGTTTTGATGTCTATGTGTTTTATAAGATACGAGATTAAAGTGTGCCTAGTTACTTATTAAAAGGACTATAAATATTATACTCTATTTTATCAATATGTCATAGACTGCATTTTAATATTTTATTGTCACTGATATTACATATATATATATATATATATATATATATACATATATATATATATATATATTTCATTAATTTTTTGGTTTATAACCTAGGCTAATTCTCGTCTTCCATGTTATGAGTCATGACGTTAGGTTTTCACTCATCCTGTGTTTGATTAGCGTTGAGTATGTAATCTTTCCGGTGTGACTCATATTATTTCAAGAGCTATCGTCAGCAGGTATACCTCCGATAAGCATATTTTTTACTAGTTTAAGTCGTGCCGATAAGCGTACGCATATTATTTTTAGGCTATTTTATTTAAGAGTCACATGGGTCAGGTTTGTGCAAAACATGCTTTCTTTCACCATGGGGTGTAAAACTTCGTATTACAGCACATTGCATTTGACAAATTACCAAGTTCACCTTAATTTTTTATGAAATTTTATGACTTCATACAAGTCGTGTTTTATCGATTCTTTTATAGTTTACTTCATGATCTATCACAGATTTTTGTTTCAACATTTACATCATATTATTCATATTTTTTTCACGTACTATGTCTATATCAGTGTCATAGTTTATCTCGTAAGTCTATGTTTTATTTGTTCGGTATATAAGTGTTAATCTTGTCTTGGTTGTTACATGGGTTCGTGTTAATGCATGTTGATCATGTTCGTTTATAGTCATTTTATATTAGTTAAGTGTTGAGTATCCATCCTTCTATTGTGACTTAGTTTATTTTTGTGCTCGCATTTGAAGGTTTTACCTCGCAGCAGCAATTGTAGTTTGTAGTTAAGCCGTGCCGAAAGCGCATGCAAAGTAAGCCTATTGAAGGTTTATTTCCGTTATTACGGGTTATTTACAGTTTTTATCTATTATTTTATAAGTCACTTAGTTCGATAAGTACAATATATGCTATCTTTTATGATTGATTTTATAAACGTTCATACTACTGCATATGACACTTCTTAGTTTACCATCCTAAGATGTTGTTCAAGCCCATGTTTTTATGTGTTGTCTAAAATTACTAGGTGTTTTATCACTTATGTGTAAGGGTAAATTCTTATTGCATCACCTGTTCGGGTACGTTTTCCGCTGATAATCAGACTTCATATATTTTGCTGTGTGACATATTTTATGTCATGTTGCATTTTCATTGTCTTCATTTTCATTAACTTGTGTGTTTGGTACTTGTCGGTTAATTCACCGCCACACACATAAACCCACTATACGAAATTTAACATTGAAAAATTAGTTCACCTCCATAATTACTTCAATGGCAACTATTAGGTTCCAGAAAACGACGGTTTCATACAAGGGCTAACAGGGTCGTTAACATTCCAATGTAACTACTGGGGGGGGCAAAATTGTCCAATGTCATTCAGAATTTATGTCTTCTAATGACGACACTAACCCTAACCGGCCCTCACAACTTTAAGTTTTATAGTCCATATCGGTTACGTTGAGGTTTGCGTCGTTACGCGCCGTGAGGGTCGGTTATATGGTGAGGGTTAGGGTCCATAGTGTCCTGTCTATCCTTTAGACATAAGACCATTGGGTGGTTGTTAGCACACTTTCTCGCAGCATGTAGGATGCCATGCTGCTGCAAGAAATTAACGCTGCTTTCTTTGTCGTGAACCAAAGCAGAAAGCCTCAAGAAATTCATAACGTTCATGGGGTCGACAAAATAAAATGGCGTCCAAGAAATAAACACGTGCTTATAAGTTAATCGGATGTCAGCATTACATGGCGTCACTAGAAAACAGTGCGTAGATATATGGGAATGTGGAGGTGAACTAACCGACAAGGTACAGAGAGGAAACGTCTGGCGGTGAATTAACCGACAAGTACCGTGTGTTTTACCACTTATATTTATATTCCATAATCTTGCAATAGCAAAAGTTATGCAGTTATTTTAATGAGTATTATATTTTCTCAACTTAGTATAGGGTAAAGTGGGGTAATTTCGGCATAGGGGTAATTTCGGCACCCCCGGGTAGCCGAGAAAATACCGTGCAGCAATAAAGCTCTATGGTGTGACGTCATAGGTCTGGACCTTACGGTCTTAGAAAAGTTAGAAAACATTGTAAGAATCGTATTTTTAGCACCCTTAGTAAGTCATTTTTGTTTTGTTGCATTTTCTTAACTGTATATCAATTCAGTCACAGCGTTGCTAAAAATTTGGTATCGATCATATAGGTAAATGCTATTTTTTTTCTCCATGTATAAACATTGTAGTGCAGAACCCTGAGCGTTATTAATGTGTATAGCAGCCGATTATTTTTCTATTATACGGTCAGAATAATGCCTACATAGGAGGTAAATTCGGCACTCAAATCTTGTCTAATTCCGGCAGTGCCGAAATTTGCTCTAGGGTAGTGCCGAAATTACCCCTCTGTCTTGCTTCACCTGGCCAAGGTTAAATCCCTACTTAATTCTGCAAACATCCCATGCGTAGGCCTAGTTAAAACGCAAGAGTGTTTGTACAGACAAAGTGGATTATTCGAGTGGGATAACTTAGCCAAACCCTACCGTGGACGATATGCTCAGTGGTCGAACGATTACATCAGGTTAGCAGTAAAGGCTGCGCTTGTTGATGGGCGTCCAAAGAAAACAGTCGTTAAATAGTGGGATTCCACTCCAAACTCTTCAGGACAATGTGAAAAGAGCTTGCATGAACGGAGGTGTGACAAAGTGTTCTGCGGGTTGACAAACCATTTTAACTGATGATCTGGAAAAAGAGCTGTCGGAAATTTGATTTTCATGTCCAACAAACTGTTTAGTATGTCATCGAAGATCGTCAAAGAACCAGCGTTTAGTTATTGCGAAATTATTGGAATTGAGCACCGATCTAACGACAGTGAGAAAACGTTTTGATCAAATCACTTCTTTTTTCACACTCTACTATGTCTGTATAACCGACCACCAGTGCTTCTGGCCTGAAATTGACTTAGCTGCCGTCGACTGACGCTGATAATTCATCAGTTCCAGAATCGTCACTTCAAAACTCTTCTTGTTCACACTACTATGTCTGATGCTCGATCTAGGCAGAACTATGACAAAACCCTGTCAGTTCGTCCAACGGAGAGGACCAACTTTGATCAGCTAGTGATCCTGACAAAAGGAAAAGCAATGTATGGCATGCAGAAGTCTTTACAAGTTCACCCTTCAAAAGCCATTTGGTGACAGAAGAGACTGCAAAGCAGAAAATTCAACGATCGTCCAGAACGCTGAGAAGGCGATCAAGATAAAGAAGCGTGATACTGCGATCAAGATAAAGAGGCGTGATTCTGCAGCAGCGTAAGCATCTGTGAAAGACAATAACAAGTCCAAGCTCAGGCCTACATCGAGCCACAGAACTGTTAGCAGTACCGTCCACACAACTCCGTGTCTGTTTTACAAGATTCCGTATAACGAATCCTCCGTTCCTTGGTGGCAATGCAACCAATACGAGAAATGAGTGTGCGACAACTGCTCTTGCATCATCAACAAGCAGACTGTGGATTCTTGATGCAGGCTTAGTAACTCACTGATGGCATGTTTATTGCACTGCACAACTGTTTCCTTTTTTATGCTTGTTCATTGTTGTCGCAAAATTGTTGGCTTACTGTAGCCTACAGGACTGTAGCTAAGACAAAGATTTCTGTAAAAGAGCTGTTGCATGTTGGCAGTGGCCTAAAATCGCCCGTCCATTTGCACTGATCGGAGATGTCTGAACAGTTTGTGAGTTTTAAATAAATCTTAGCTACAAATCGATAGCATTGCTTTAATGAATACAGGTATAGGCCTACAAACATAATTTAAGCCTTTCTGTTCAATTTAGCTAGTTCTAAACATATCGTCATTTTCATTTCGGGTAATTTCGTCACCCATGCCGAAATTACCCTACCCTGTGGGTAATTTCGGCATTTGAATGCCTTCACTTCACATGTTATAGCAGGAATTTGTGAGAGCCGATTCACAGTTTGAAGGCGCCATTTCATAGCAGAGGGTTGTAGCAAACTATGGAAACTTCAGTGGATCTTACAAATGTGACAACATTTTAAATATTCAAGAAATTGCTTAAGGTGCCGAAATTACCCCACTTTACCCCTACAGTTGATCGATTTTTGTTATGTTACTACTTCCAGATTGAAAAAGAAAATTTTCTGCTCATATTTTTAATGTGAGTTTTTTCCGGCAATAGTTTACTTTGTATGTTAAAGATAGAGTGTGAGCACTTTGAAATTTTGTCTTTTTAGATTTTTCAGTCACTGAAACTTATTTTAGGGAATGATAGCGCGCATTCTTTCCAAAATATATTACATCTACTTTCGGGACCGAATTAGTTTTCATCGACTTAATTTATCTATCTGATAATAATGATAATGTATACATGTTATTTATCCAAATTCTAGTATACCGATAACGTGAATATAAAACTTAATTTGAAGTTATAGTTTGTCATGATTAATTTTCATCTGTGCAGATGACTCCTCAGTTATCTTCCTCAATTATGTTTTAATATGTTTACAGTTATTTGTGTGCTTGTGTTTTATTTTCTTTTACTGATATTACTATTTTGTTTCTATAGTATTATATTTTCATGGCGTATTTGGAAGTTTTGTGTTTTCAATTGCGTTTATGAGTGTGGTTTTTGGTTCTTTTGCGCATTACCTTTGACAAAGTCTCGGGCCCTCATAATTCATTTAATTATTTAAACACCGCCTTATTTTTGCTATACGTTTTTCTGATATCGTATAGACTATATAGCTTTGATCATAAACTCGTGGTTCATGGGTTATACGTTAGTTTCCTTCTTGTGTGGGTTTGGTTTTATGCATCCTGCGTTGTCTTTTGTTCATTTCTATTGTTTTGGCTGGTAGAAATTTTATCAATTCACTTTTGGGGACGGGTTGCTTTTCTTTTCTGTGTATGTGTGCAAAGCCAGGAGGCTTTGTTGTCCATGAGGGGGGAGAATGTCATGAGGGGATTATAAATACAGGTTAAATTAGTTAAATTATAAATAAAGGATAGATAATAATGTAGCTGTTGTTGGGTTACATTCCCAACCAGGGCTGGAAGTGGAGGCCTGCCTGCAGCATTGGCTGAGCAGTTATCATTGTAAGGCTATCTCCACTGGGATTGGCCTGAGCTAAATGTTCGTCTTAGGCGACTGAGTATAAAACCTAGCGCTCTCTAGATTAGGGAGCTCTTGACGGTTTCAGCTCACAAGGTAGAATTATTATTATTACGTAGATTATTATTATGGGTGGAATAGTTGTAGTTTATTATCGTAGGAGTTATTATTAATTATCTTTAAGAGTTAATTATTATCTAAGGTTAGTTATTTGTGTCATTCGTTACAATCATTGTTAATAATTACTTGTAATTGTAAACCATACGTTGTCTTAATTGATTATGTATGTTCAGTAATTAATTGTATGTATTTGTTTAATAAATAAGAAATATTATAAAACATTATTGTCAGTTTCTTTCATGTGTAGCTAGCTTCCCCAGGTTTAGGTGATTCTTGGATGAATAGTCTGTCGGGGGTGGACGCACCTTCACAGCTAACTTATCCAACAATTACTTAATTACCAAATCGTCTAGATAGGCGGACTCTAAGGGGTCTGGTTATAGTACGAAGCTCCAGTCCCTTCAATCCTCTTAGGTCTTATTTGGCTAGTAGCCTTGCGCTACGCCGAACGGTTTTAACCCATGCACTGGCTTCCATTTCCGACCGACTTACCATTCCGCCGGCTGACAAGGTGCGCACGAGGGCAGGCGTGTTTATGTTCGTAATAACCTTTGGACCTCCAGTCCAAGGTGGGTTGTTTGGACCGATTACATTGTGCGACACGTAGCCTACGTACTTCCTATTACCTATCTTCTGGGTTATCCGTCCGTTCGATTGATTCGCCAATCATCACGGACGACAATGCGTCTTCCGCATCGTACTGGTGCTGCGATAAATCGTCTAGACCATCGTATACGGTATTGATTTGTCTATTCATAGCGCCTACAAAAGCGCCTCGGACAAAAGCGCCCCTACTAAAGCGCCTCGACAAAAGCGCCCCGACAAATGCGCCCGACAAATGCGCCCGACAAAAGCGCCCCGACAAATGCGCCCGCCCTGCCGACAAAAGCGCCCCGACAAATGCGTCCCGACAAATGCGCCCGCCCCTGCCTGTTGAATGAGACGAAAAATGAGCCCAAACGAAAGCAGCAGAGTGCACGACATCTAATACATCTATTCTAAATAATGTAGAGAGTAACTAATAAACTAGAGAGTAACTAATAAACTAGTGAGTAACTAATAAACTAGAGAGTAAGTAATAATTTACTAGAGAGTAAGTAATAATTTACTAGAGAGTAACTACTAAACTAGAGAGTAACTATTAAAACATTCTAAGAAACGGATCCCATGCCTCATATAAGTATAAGGCTGGATTTCGTACCTATACAATAGTCCTTCGAAGTTGTTCATAACGAACCTCTAAATAAACACAACCTCTTTCTTGCAGGTATAGAACAAACTCAAGTAATTGGGGCGCTACTGTTGGGGCGCTTTTGTCGGCGCGCTTTTGTCGGGGCGCTTTTGTCGGTTATTTTGGGACGCTTTTGATGGGGCGCATTTGTCGGTTTTGTGTGTGATTTTTGGCGCATTTGTCGGGCGCATTTGTCGGGGCGCTTTTGTCGGTGAACCAGTAAGACTATTCATGCGTTGTTCTATTCCACAGGTATACCCTGTACCAAGGATCCTAATCTTTGGTCTAACCCTGTAGTGACTTGTGACATCTGGGCTTCGAGAGCGCCAAACCGGACACCTAGATTGGCGGTCACCGTCAACAATCTCTCTAGTACTGCGTTCTGATCCACATTCACTCGGGTGTGGAGGGGGCCTGACCTTACTCCACTCACTTCATCCTCCTGCTCTAACAAAGAAGTCAAGGACATTGCGTTTCAATGATTATTCTCTAAGACAAGATAACAATAATAACTCTATGACAATTCTCACTACAATTCAGTTAAGACAATCAACATTTAGTCAGTGGTGGCGCGTGGGGGTACAAGGGGTGCGGTCGCACCGGGCGGCCGCTTCTGAGGGACGGCACTTTGGCTATCAAGAATATTTTTCGGCGACTCAGTTATTGATTTGTGAGGTATAAGAGACCTTGCGTTACGTAACTTCGTACTCAGAATGATATAAATTTATTTCAACTTTCAAGTTTCATGTAAAAATGCGTAAATTGCTAATGCTAAATGCACAGAACACAGTGATACTAGTAATAAGTTAATACCGTAACAGTAGTAATAATAAGACGATTTGTACAGCGAAGTAGTTCAGCCGAGGCCGATGGAAAGGGCTCTGTACATGAGTTCAAAAAGGTTGTTTAAAAAGAAGAGTCTTGAACTGTGATTTAAATATCTCCAAAGATAATTCGTTCTTCACGTGGTCTGGAAGACTGGAAGACTGTTCCACGCAGTGGGTCCTGAGACAGAAGGAACAGTCGCCAAACCGCGTAGGTGACCAACCTAAGTGGCGTCTCCTCCCCTGCCAGATGGACGGATATTGTGCGCCCTTCAAGTCCACTGAGAGCTCTGTCCTTGATTCCAAACGAGCGCGACAGTCGCTGTATTAAGAAGTCGTGGTCGACTGTGTCGAATGCACCCGACAAATGATAGAATCACCAATTGTCCAGAATCTATGGCATCGACTGCGTCCGAGAACACTTTAAGGAGCGCAGTCTCGTTGGAATGGCGATACCTTTAGGCAGATTGAAACCGAGGGAAAAGGCGACATTAAGACAGGTGCTCGGTCAGCGGATGGTTGGAAATACGCTCAGGTACTTTTGATACGAACGCTAGATTCAAGACAAGTCTGAAGTTCGCAGGTGACGATTCCTCGTTTCAGCTTTCTTAAAGAGCAGCGATGTGGTCTCGACTCGAGACCGTGGTCTATGTCGCGAGAACGTCTAAAAACCGAAAAATGCGGGCTTGGTCTTGGTCTGGTCTTAAAGGTATGGTCTTGATCTTGGCGTCTGGTCTCAGTGGAATATATGTTAACTGTTAAGGTAGATATTCCTCTGTTATTGAAAGTGATGGTCATTCAGGGACTTCTGAGTTGGCTTCGAATTCATGCGACGATCCGCCAAGGACAAAGCAAGAGAGGACCTCGTTCTTACCAGAAGCGACAAGAAAACGTTGAGGCACAGTTAACCCTGACTGCAGGTGCTTAGGCGAATAGATGGATTGATGTAGTTTCTCAATGCAAAATCAGTTTTTGGGCAAGTGCTGCAGATCACGGATTTGGTGGACTTTTCCACTACTGGAAAAGTTTTTCTGAATCCCATCATCTGGACATGTTGAGAAAGTGTTTAGCTGTAGTGGACTTTTCATAAAACCTCTCCGGGCAAGACTTAGGGACAAAACTCTGTATGATTTAGTAGCCTACTAGTAGTAAGGAGACCGCCGTCACCATCTCAGTGGGGAGGGGAGGAGGAGGTAAGCCCCGCCCATACTGTTCTAAGCCCCGCCCCTATTGCTCTAAGCCCTCCCCTATTGTTCTAAGCCCCGCCTCCTTTTGTCTCCAGGCCTGCACTGTCACCTGCCATTCTTTTGTTCATGGGCTGGGACCTGCCATTATTTTGTTCATGGGCCACCTCTGGTCCTTTGTTCCTGGGCCACCCCTAGTCTTTTGTTCATTGTTCACAATCACAATGGTCTTTTGTAACTGGGGTTGGGTCATAAACCCATTATACCGAATCATAAAATCCCCGTACTATGAAAGGCCAATCATAAACTCATTATACCGGGTCATTAAATCCTCGTACTATGAAAGGCCACTCACAAACCCATTATACCGGGTCATTAAGTCCCCGTACTATGAAAGGCCACTCACAAACTCATTATACAGGGTCATTAAATCCCCATACTATGAAAGGCCACTCACAAACCAATTATACCGGGTCATTAAATCCAAGCACAAGATTCAAGAGGCACGAGAGATCAGCTTGAATGGTAAAATTGCAATTGGTAGGTTACAAGGTTGGATGGTTTCAATGCTTGTATAGACCACATACAAATTTCAGCATGATGAGACGTGTAGAATGGTAGCAAGTGTGCTAATATTACGATTCTTAGAATGTTAAGTCGCAAAGTATTGCGGTGTGTATACTACAATAATATTACCACTCTTCGAATGCTAAGATGCACAGAATTGCTAAAATTACGACTCTTCAACTGCTCAAACACATAGAATTGCGATAAATAAACCCAAAAACCTCATCTCATATGGCTTAGAACAATAGGTGGAGGGGCTTAGAACAATAGGGGCGGGGCTTAAAAAGTAGGGGCGGGCTTACCTCCTCCTCCCCTCCCCACTCAGGTTGTGACGGCGGTCTCCTTACTAATCCTACTTATAAAATGTAATAAACATCTGATTTGAATTATGGGATTATTGAGAATTGCATTTATGGTCTTGAGACTATTGTCTTAGACAACGTGGTCTTGGTCTCGGTCTTGAACCAAGTGGTCTTAGTCTCGGTCTTGGAACACGAATCGTGCTCCAAGACCGAGACCAAGACCTCGTGCTGCACGAGGTCTTGGTCTCGGTAAGTCGGGCTTGGAATGTTGGTCTTGTGCACAATCTGTAGTGGCTTGACCATTACGTGCTTCCATATGGACGAGAAACGGCCGATGGCGAAGAAATGACTGAACAGTAGCGGATCTGCATCATCGGATCTGCATCATCTGCTACTGTGCTCTATATAGACTACTACTAATTACTATCATATACAGCACAGACAAAATTTCACTAGACTACTAGACAGGCGGCAGGCCTGCCGCCTTACGGGTGAGGGGGGCTGCACACTGCTGACTCGCACAATAGAACGAGTATGCGCATATTACGAATATTAAGATTTTTAGAAATTTATGAATATTGACGAATACTAAAATGGCCAACGAATATTTAAAAAAATGTAAGTTCCTATAGTTCTTAATTCTTCAAAATCCGGGAATAATTGTACAAAATTCAGTGCTAAAACTAGGCGTTAGAACAGTTACATGTTACAGTTACTCATCGTATATCAGTAACTTCGCTTAGTTTATTGTTCAAGTCTCAAAAGGCGATGTGGGCCGATCAAGTGTTTCGCCGGCATTTGCCGCCCGTTGAAAAATGCCGCCTTAAACACTAGACAGCCGCCTATATCTCCTATAGGCCTACCTAAGGCTGGCACTGAGCGGCGAAGCTATTATTTTGGTATTTGGACCCGGACGAGTGACATCAATATTAAAACAACATACAGCGACTTTATAACTAAGCGCCTCATTGGAACTAATTGAAACGTGAATCTTATTTATAATACTGGCATTACTACGGAGCCCCTAAAAGGACATGTGGGCAAAATATGCTATATCTTTCGCACGAGTTAGTAACTCGTTCCCATGACTTACTAACTCGTGCGCACGACATAGTAACTCGTTCCCACGACTTACTAACTCGTTCCCACGACATAGTAACTCGTTCCCACGACTTACTAACTCGTTCCCACGACATAGTAACTCGTTCGAACGAGTTAATAACTCGTTCCCACGACTTACTAACTCGTGCGCACGACATAGTAACTCGTTCGAACGAGTTAATAACTCGTTCCCATGACATACTTTGAATTCAGAACTCATTAATCTCTATTTGTAGCCGGTATGCGGTGGGGTATGTCGTGGGGGTATGTGATGAGTTTATGCTTTGGTATTTATGCTGGAACGCTTAGTTAGGCCAGCTAAACACAGAGTCGTAGATGAATTTTGTATCAGAAATTGAAATTGCCTAGCAAGCGTTTTCTCCCAGTGGTTATGAATCTTTAAACATGCACCCGGAGACCTATGTGTGCTAGTAGCCTACTAGCAGTTCTAAGCTGCGCCACGCAGCGTATCCACCATTCGTTCCGTAAATGCTGACCTACATTCCATAGACGCTGACCTACATTCTCCGATAGACGGCGCTCTAATCCATCACCACATACCCGCTACAACGAGATTAACTCGTGCGCACGAGTTAGTAAGTCGTGGGAACGAGTTAAATAAGTGGTGGGAACGAGTTACTAAGTCGTGCGCACGAGTTACTAAGTCGTGGGAACTGGGAACGACTTAGTAAGTGGTGGGAACCAGTGGCGGCGCCAGACACTTTTTGTAACCAGGGAATAGCCAGGGCAGTTATACAAGTAACCAGGGCAGGGGTGATTTATGGCATGCGTGGTAGCGCGAGGTTATATGGTGACCATAAACACACACACACACACACACTCACACAAACACAAACACACACACTCACACAAACACGCACGCACACCGTCACACACAGTGGCGTCTAACCCTCCCCCACCTGGAATGGGAGAACAACAACCCCAACCCCCATTCTGAACGACTTATGGGCCCCATATAAGAGACTCACAAGTCACTCATACATGTAACTGTAAATTAATAACATCAGCATAGTCCATTACAAAAGTTACTAAAATAAGAAGTTATTATACTGTAAATGTCCATTAATAATGTGTTCTGACCAGGAATGACTACAGAATAAAACAATAAATATCACAGCTAACAAAGCACCAGTAACCGGTAGAATAGAATAATAACTTTATTCTATGAGTCTATGTTATATGCAATGGGTATGGTAATGGTACAATTATACAAACAAACAATGTAAAGTTTGCAGGTTTATTCAAAATAGTGTGTACACGACTGTGCACCAATTCTATTTGCATTTAATATCAGTGTGGTAGGATGACTGCCAGCGGACAGCGGTTCGTAAAGCAATACGAAATTATGATAGTACAATAACGAATCAAAACTTTGATTTTTTTATTTGTACTACATGTAACAGCAAAGATGTTAACATTATATAGTAGTTATGTATTGCTTCTTGCCAGCCTCAGTATTATCACAGTAGGGCCTAATGAGTAGCCTAATCATGGCAATTGCAAAGCAGATAATGCAAGTTACAATATAGAAAAGTAAATCGGCACAGTTTCTCAACAGCCCTAATATCAGCTGTAGGCCTACTAGCTGCAGATTAAGTGCTTTCTCAGCACTGGCGATATGGCAGCTAAGTTGTTAATAATAGTAGGCATATTATCAGCTAAATGGCATCTTATATTGGCTAGTAAGGCCAACAATTAACTTTTTTAATGCAACAGAGCTCTAATGCAGCAATTGCCTACCATTTAATTATGTGATGAACTTCTTATGCAAATGTTTCAGAAAAGAACAGGACAAAGTATTAAAAAAATTAAGTTAAATCAATACGTGGTGGTGAATTTAGATATATTCCTCTTTGACCGGGCCTGGGTCGGGAGCGCCTCTGAGTAGTTATCTTGAAGGGGCGCTATATAAAATAGATAGATAGATAGATAGATAGATAGATAGATAGATAGATAGATAGATAGATAGATAGATAGATAGATAGATAGATAGATAGATAGATAGATAGATAGATAGATAGATAGATAGATAGATAGATAGATAGATAGATAGATAGATAGATAGATAGATAGATAGATAGATAGATAGATAGATAGATAGATAGATAGATAGATAGATAGATAGATAGATAGATAGATAGATAGATAGATAGATAGATAGATAGATAGATAGATAGATAGATAGATAGATAGATAGATAGATAGATAGATAGATAGATAGATAGATAGATAGATAGATAGATAGATAGATAGATAGATAGATAGATAGATAGATAGATAGATAGATAGATAGATAGATAGATAGATAGATAGATAGATAGATAGATAGATAGATAGATAGATAGATAGATAGATAGATAGATAGATAGATAGATAGATAGATAGATAGATGTAGATAAGTGTATAATTCTATATTATTGTAACTCACCACTAAGAAATTTCCCGTTGCTGGTAGCTGAAATAAAATATTATGCCTAATAGCACGAAGCTAATAATCCGAATTCTCCCCAGGTATTGTCTGTAGGTCTATAGACTGCTCTCTAGGTGTCGAGAATTTCTGCTGATGTTGATGCTTAGTGATTACAACTCTCAGCGAAATGACGCTGTCTAGTCGATAAACAATGAAATTCCCTATTGAGGGCCTATTTTATGGTATAATGAGAATCACATAAATAACCAGTTACGCCCTAACACTATGCGATTGCAACTCTAGCATTGAAAGGCAGTTTTACATCATACTATTATACAGGTAGCTGCTCTTATCCAAGGCAGGTTTCTGCTGGTCGGAAATCTAACACGAAACATCTGTAAATGTTATTGGCTTCATTAGCTTTACAAAGGGACCGTTGTTTGAAGATTGAAGTACACGTGCCATAGATCTACATGTACATCAATTGTCGCCTTCATCACAGCTGCCATGGCGAAGGCTTTGGCTTGGCCTCTTCAATAAGCGTGACCTGAAGTGATAAGAGGTGTGTTCCACCACTGATGTCTCTGAGTTGAAGCGAACCTTGGGTATATATAATTGGTCCGAGATAACATGTATCTTCGATATCATACAATACATGATACATAAATATTTTAATTTTCGTACTGCAGGCCGTTATATTAACTGAAATCAACAACCCTCAGTTTATGCCCAAAACGTTAAACCCCCCACTTCTGGCATCTGTGAGAGATCGTTCTCCCAACCCCCAACCCCATTGGTAGACGTCACTGCACACACACACACACACACACACATATATATATATATATATATATATATATAGAGAGAGAGAGAGAGAGAGAGAGAGAGAGAAGAGAGAGAGAGAGAGAGAGAGGGGAGGGCATATATTATTGCAAGCATTCCTTAACGCCTGAATGGAAGAATCAACCCTGGCCGTATAAATGGCGTGACTCCGACACATGTGATTGATGTGAAGGGGGCTTAGACAGACCCCACACATACATACGGCTGTAGACCTGCTGAAAATTTTGGCAGGGCAAAGGCTTTTTTACCAGGGCATTTGCCCTGGCATGCCCTGGTGTAGTGCCGCCACTGGTGGGAACGACTTAGTAACTCGTTCGAACGAGTTGCTACATGTAAGTCGTGCGCACGACATAGCATATTTTCCCCGCATGTCCCTTTAGGGGCTCCGTACATTACCCATACTGAGTGCGGGGTTTTCGGAGATAGGAGATCTAGACTGTAGAGAGACACACACACACACACACACACACACGGAGACAAAAAGAGACAGAAAGACAGAAACAGACGGACTGAGAGGGAGATACATCATAGAGAGACGGACAAAGCCAGACTGAGAGTGAGTGAGTCTCAGTGAGAGTGAGATGGAGACAGCGAGCGAGCGAGCGAGCAGGCGAGCGAGCGAGCGAGCGAGAGAGAGAGAGAGAGAGAGAGAGAGAGAATCTTTGAATCGGTTGAAGAAATTTGACCTCAAGATGCCTGTAACATTATACACAAAGTTTAACATTTATTTGGCTCTCACTATGTGCATGAATCACCATTCAAATTCAGCGCGCAAATTATATTTTTTATCGGTACTTTATTACGCCCGAAGGCAGAAACAAAACATACATGCACAAATCTGAACAAACAAAATCAGACGCGCAGACTGCGAAAATGTTCGTAAAGATCATTTATGCAAATAAATTTACCGTTCAAGATGTCGACGAGTTCAGAGTCACAAAGAAAGTGCTCAACAACGTAACACCAGAAAATATCCTGGAGAAAATTAAATGTCGAATGAACTAGTCGCCTATAGAACACCATGCGACGTTTCTTAATAATGTGATGTAAGTCTAGTACGGTGGCCCAAAATAACAAAAGTTGGAAATGTTTAGCTCCACAAGGCTGCCCTTGTTACACATGAAAAGATAACCCTGTATGCAAAAATTTGGACAGATTGAACTATGTTTAGAGGTCGCGCCTTTTGCACACTTTTATATTATATAGTATGAAGCGTAAAAAGACATGTATCATTTTGAATAGCAAGGTAGTTACTATTTTGAACGTTG